>CM055648.1:13048498-13054111 GCA_029378325.1 Elaeagnus macrophylla | reverse complement strand
TTTTTTTAAGAATTGAAATAAGGATACAATGAAACAAGAATACAATGAAAACAAGCAAAACTAACTTAAGAATTAGGTGGCTTTGCCAACCATAGGATCAAGAACTCAAGAATTGAAACAAGAACACAATTGAGCAAGATGAGTAAATGGAATGGAAATAAAGTAATAATTAGATATATATTTTGTTTTTTTTTTTTTTTTTTTTCGGATCCTTTGTATCTCTTTTCTTTCAGCAAGCTAAATAAAAACTCTTTTTTTTTTTTTTTTTTTTTTAAGAATTGAAATAAGGATAATTGAACAAGAATACAATGAAAACAAGCAGAAACTAACTCAAGAATTAGGTGCTTTGCCAACCAAGGATCAAGAACTCAAGAATTGAAACAAGAACACAATTGAGCAAGATGAGTAAATGGAATGGAAATAAAGTAATAATTAGATATATATATATATGTTTTTTTTTTTTTTTTTTTCGGATCCTTTGTATCTCTTTTCTTTCAGCAAGCTAAATAAAACTCTTTTTTTTTTTTTTTTTTTTTTAAGAATTGAAATAAGGATACAATGAAACAAGAATACAATGAAAACAAGCAGAAACTAACTCAAGAATTAGGTGGCTTTGCCAACCATAGGATCAAAACTCAAGAATTGGAACAAGAACACAATTGAGCAAGTTGAGTAAATGGAATGGAAATAAAGTAATAATTAGATATATATATATATATGTTTTTTTTTTTTTTTTTTTTTCGGATCCTTTGTATCTCTTTTCTTTCAGCAAGCTAAATAAGAACTTTTTTTTTTTTTTTTTTTTTTTAAGAATTGAAATAAGGATACAATGAAACAAGAATACAATGAAAACAAGCAGAAACTAACTCAAGAATTAGGTGGCTTTGCCAACCATAGGATCAAGAACTCAAGAATTGAAACAAGAACACAATTGAGCAAGATGAGTAAATGGAATGGAAATAAAGTAATAATTAGAATATATATATATTTTTTTTTTTTTTTTTTTTTTTTCGGATCCTTGTATCTCTTTTCTTTCAGCAAGCAAATAAGAACTTTTTTTTTTTTTTTTTTTTTTAAGAATTGAAATAAGGATACAATGAAACAAGAATACAATGAAAACAAGCAAAACTAACTCAAGAATTAGGTGGCTTTGCCAACCATAGGATCAAGAACTCAAGAATTGAAACAAGAACACAATTGAGCAAGATGAGTAAATGGAATGGAAATAAAGTAATAATTAGATATATATATATATGTTTTTTTTTTTTTTTTTTTTTTTTCGGATCCTTGTATCTCTTTTCTTTCAGCAAGCAAAATAAGAACTCTCTCTTTTTTTTTTTTTTTTTTTAAGAATTGAAATAAGGATACAATGAAACAAGAATACAATGAAAACAAGCAGAAACTAACTCAAGAATTAGGTGGCTTTGCCAACCATAGGATCAAGAACTCAAGAATTGAAACAAGAACACAATTGAGCAAGATGAGTAAATGGAATGGAAATAAAGTAATAATTAGATATATATATATATGTTTTTTTTTTTTTTTTTTTTTCGGATCCTTTGTATCTCTTTTCTTTCAGCAAGCTAAATAAGAACTTTTTTTTTTTTTTTTTTTTTTAAGAATTGAAATAAGGATACAATGAAACAAGAATACAATGAAAACAAGCATAAACTAACTTAAGAATTAGGTGGCTTTGCCAACCATAGGATCAAGAACTCAAGAATTGAAACAAGAACACAATTGAGCAAGATGAGTAAATGGAATGGAAATAAAGTAATAATTAGATATATATATATATGTTTTTTTTTTTTTTTTTTTTTTTCGGATCCTTTGTATCTCTTTTCTTTCAGCAAGCTAAATAAAAACTCTCTTTTTTTTTTTTTTTTTAAGAATTGAAATAAGGATACATTGCAACAAGAATACAATGAAAACAAGCAGAAACTAACTCAAGAATTAGGTAGCTTTGCCAACCATAGGATCAAGAACTCAAGAATTGAAACAAGAACACAATTGAGCAAGATGAGTAAATGGAATGGAAATAAAGTAATAATTAGATATATATATATATGTTTTTTTTTTTTTTTTTTTTTCGGATCCTTTGTATCTCTTTTCTTTCAGCAAGCTAAATAAGAACTCTCTTTTTTTTTTTTTTTTTTTAAGAATTGAAATAAGGATACAATAAAACAAGAATACAATGAAAACAAGCAGAAACTAACTCAAGAATTAGGTGGCTTTGCCAACCATAGGATCAAGAACTCAAGAATTGGAACAAGAACACAATTGAGCAAGTTGAGTAAATGGAATGGAAATAAAGTAATAATTAGATATATATATATATATGTTTTTTTTTTTTTTTTTTTCGGATCCTTTGTATCTCTTTTCTTTCAGCAAGCTAAATAAGAACTTTTTTTTTTTTTTTTTTTTTAAGAATTGAAATAAGGATACAATGAAACAAGAATACAATGAAAACAAGCATAAACTAACTCAAGAATTAGGTGGCTTTGCCAACCATAGGATCAAGAACTCAAGAATTGAAACAAGAACACAATTGAGCAAGATGAGTAAATGGAATGGAAATAAAGTAATAATTAGATATATATATATATGTTTTTTTTTTTTTTTTTTTTTTCGGATCCTATGTATCTCTTTTCTTTCAGCAAGCAAAATAAGAACTCTCTTTTTTTTTTTTTTTTTTTTTAAGAATTGAAATAAGGATACAATGAAACAAGAATACAATGAAAACAAGCAGAAACTAACTCAAGAATTAGGTGGCTTTGCCAACCATAGGATCAAGAACTCAAGAATTGAAACAAGAACACAATTGAGCAAGATGAGTAAATGGAATGGAAATAAAGTAATAATTAGATATATATATATGTGTTTTTTTTTTTTTTTTTTTTTTCGGATCCTTTGTATCTCTTTTCTTTCAGCAAGCTAAATAAGAACTTTTTTTTTTTTTTTTTTTTAAGAATTGAAATAAGGATACAATGAAACAAGAATACAATGAAAACAAGCATAAACTAACTTAAGAATTAGGTGGCTTTGCCAACCATAGGATCAAGAACTCAAGAATTGAAACAAGAACACAATTGAGCAAGATGAGTAAATGGAATGGAAATAAAGTAATAATTAGATATATATATATATGTTTTTTTTTTTTTTTTTTTTTTTCGGATCCTTTGTATCTCTTTTCTTTCAGCAAGCTAAATAAGAACTCTCTCTTTTTTTTTTTTTTTTTTTTTTAAGAATTGAAATAAGGATACAATGAAACAAGAATACAATGAAAACAAGCAGAAACTAACTCAAGAATTAGGTGGCTTTGCCAACCATAGGATCAAGAACTCAAGAATTGAAACAAGAACACAATTGAGCAAGATGAGTAAATGGAATGGAAATAAAGTAATAATTAGATATATATATATTGTTTTTTTTTTTTTTTTTTTTTCGGATCCTTTGTATCTCTTTTCTTTCAGCAAGCAAAATAAGAACTTTTTTTTTTTTTTTTTTTTTTAAGAATTGAAATAAGGATACAATGAAACAAGAATACAATGAAAACAAGCAAAACTAACTTAAGAATTAGGTGGCTTTGCCAACCATAGGATCAAGAACTCAAGAATTGAAACAAGAACACAATTGAGCAAGATGAGTAAATGGAATGGAAATAAAGTAATAATTAGATATATATATATATGTTTTTTTTTTTTTTTTTTTCGGATCCTTTGTATCTCTTTTCTTTCAGCAAGCTAAATAAAAACTTCTCTTTTTTTTTTTTTTTTTAAGAATTGAAATAAGGATACAATTGAAACAAGAATACAATGAAAACAAGCAGAAACTAACTCAAGAATTAGGTGGCTTTGCCAACCATAGGATCAAGAACTCAAGAATTGAAACAAGAACACAATTGAGCAAGATGAGTAAATGGAATGGAAATAAAGTAATAATTAGATATATATATATATGTTTTTTTTTTTTTTTTTTTTCGGATCCTTTGTATCTCTTTTCTTTCAGCAAGCTAAATAAGAACTCTTTTTTTTTTTTTTTTTTTTAAGAATTGAAATAAGGATACAATGAAACAAGAATACAATGAAAACAAGCAGAAACTAACTCAAGAATTAGGTGGCTTTGCCAACCATAGGATCAAGAACTCAAGAATTGGAACAAGAACACAATTGAGCAAGTTGAGTAAATGGAATGGAAATAAAGTAATAATTAGATATATATATATATGTTTTTTTTTTTTTTTTTTTTTTCGGATCCTTTGTATCTCTTTTCTTTCAGCAAGCTAAATAAGAACTTTTTTTTTTTTTTTTTTTTTTAAGAATTGAAATAAGGATACAATGAAACAAGAATACAATGAAAACAAGCAGAAACTAACTCAAGAATTAGGTGGCTTTGCCAACCATAGGATCAAGAACTCAAGAATTGAAACAAGAACACAATTGAGCAAGATGAGTAAATGGAATGGAAATAAAGTAATAATTAGATATATATATATATGTTTTTTTTTTTTTTTTTTTTCGGATCCTATGTATCTCTTTTCTTTCAGCAAGCAAATAAGAACTCTCTCTTTTTTTTTTTTTTTTTTTAAGAATTGAAATAAGGATACAATGAAACAAGAATACAATGAAAACAAGCAGAAACTAACTCAAGAATTAGGTGGCTTTGCCAACCATAGGATCAAGAACTCAAGAATTGAAACAAGAACACAATTGAGCAAGATGAGTAAATGGAATGGAAATAAAGTAATAATTAGATATATATATATATGTTTTTTTTTTTTTTTTTTTTTCGGATCCTATGTATCTCTTTTCTTTCAGCAAGCAAAATAAGAACTCTCTCTTTTTTTTTTTTTTTTTTTTAAGAATTGAAATAAGGATACAATGAAACAAGAATACAATGAAAACAAGCAGAAACTAACTCAAGAATTAGGTGGCTTTGCCAACCATAGGATCAAGAACTCAAGAATTGAAACAAGAACACAATTGAGCAAGATGAGTAAATGGAATGGAAATAAAGTAATAATTAGATATATATATATATGTTTTTTTTTTTTTTTTTTTTCGGATCCTTTGTATCTCTTTTCTTTCAGCAAGCTAAATAAGAACTCTCTTTTTTTTTTTTTTTTTTTTAAGAATTGAAATAAGGATACAATGAAACAAGAATACAATGAAAACAAGCAGAAACTAACTCAAGAATTAGGTGGCTTTGCCAACCATAGGATCAAGAACTCAAGAATTGAAACAAGAACACAATTGAGCAAGATGAGTAAATGGAATGGAAATAAAGTAATAATTAGATATATATATATATGTTTTTTTTTTTTTTTTTTTTTCGGATCCTATGTATCTCTTTTCTTTCAGCAAGCAAAATAAGAACTCTCTCTTTTTTTTTTTTTTTTTTAAGAATTGAAATAAGGATACAATGAAACAAGAATACAATGAAAACAAGCAGAAACTAACTCAAGAATTAGGTGGCTTTGCCAACCATAGGATCAAGAACTCAAGAATTGAAACAAGAACACAATTGAGCAAGATGAGTAAATGGAATGGAAATAAAGTAATAATTAGATATATATATATATGTTTTTTTTTTTTTTTTTTTTTTCGGATCCTT
>CM055648.1:12628498-13043498 GCA_029378325.1 Elaeagnus macrophylla | reverse complement strand
CCAAGGTGTTGGAGTAATTGGCCTTTGTGGTTGCATTCGGTTGCTTCTTCTCTTGAATTGCCCTTCCACTTTGATTGCCATATGGACCATGTCTTCCAACTCCACATAATGATGAAGCTCCACGACATTGGCAATTTCCGAATTCAGCCCACATAAAAACCGAGCCATAGTGGCTTCTCTATCCTCCTCAATGTTAGCCCTAACCATGACTACCTCCATTTCCTTGTAATACTCATCAACTGATCGAAAGCCTTGATTGAGCCGCTGCAATCTCTGATAAAGCTCTCGGTAGTAGTGGCTCGGAACAAACCTTTTTCGCATGATTGTTTTCATGTCCTCCCAACTACTTATCGGCCTTTCTCCATTCCTCCTCTTACCAACTACCAACTGATCCCACCAGTTCAAGGCATAGTCAGTAAACTCTATCACCGCCAATTTGACCTTTTTTTCATCGGAGTAGTTGTGGCATTCAAATATATGCTCCACCTTTTTCTCCCACTCTAAATATAATTCCGGGTCATTCTTTCCTTGAAATGCCGGCATTTTCATCTTAATGTTCCCTAAGCTCCGATCAACCCCATCAAAAGGTTGGTGTGGGGGTCTCCTCATTCCTCCCCTCCTATGGCCACCTCTAGGCCCATATCTTCCTCCGAAGGGCATCCTCCCTTCATCATCATTGTAATTCTCTCCAAAATTATCTTCATCCAACTCCTCCACAAAATGAGCTCTCCTATTAGGTCTTTCTACTTCAGGAGCGACTTGTGGTGCCTCTTGCCCTAAGTTGGCGATAGTTGCTTCATTTCGTTTTGTTGTAATGCCCTTATCATAAAAGCGGTGTCGGGCCTTTCCTCTGAGCTGTTCCTGTCAGACATACTCAACAACAACTAATACAAACAAACGATTAACAATTAGCAAATTGAAACTTTCACTCGTTTACCTCACGTGTCTAACACTCGAATTTGATTGCCAAAGCGCTCGAAGCCCTATGACAAACCAAACCGTCCAAGATTTCCACACATTTGTAGAGTTCTCGTCCTCAACAATCCGTAGTTCGCAATATCCAATGTTGAACACAAAGGAAACTAACTCGAAGTGTTTTGAAACTCTAACTCTATTAGTTTGGAAACAAGTTTAATTTAGCAAATTCAAACTCATAAAATGCAAACAAACAAGAAAACGATCCGTTAAAGTGTAAACGACGCTAAAACAAAGAAATTTCGTAAATTCTCGGGAAATCAAGATTTCACTCTTTTTCTCTGTTTTTTTTTTTTTTTTTTATATATTGTCCGAAATATCCTCTTTCTTCTCTTTTTTTTTTTTTATAAAATATCTAGCGAGATATTTTCGGGAGATATTTTCACGAGATATTTTCGTGAGATATTTTCACGAGATATTTTCGTGAGATATTTTTGGAAGATATTTTTTTTTTAAATAAAGAGAAAAATGTTTGGCTCTCACTTTTCAAGACGAAAATCACATGTGAGATTACCAAAATACCCTTCTTCCACAAAAACGATTTTTGGGGGAATTTTTCAACATGAAATCTTCTCCAAAATAAATCAGAATAAGAGGGAAACAACAACACCAATCAAGTTAATCCAGGAAATGCAATAAACACATAGAAACAATGAAGAACATAGAATTTTTTTTGAAGGAATTTTCTTGTTGCTATGAAACAAAAAATGACAGAAATTTAAGATAGGAATCTAGAGTCTCAACCTAGAGCTCTGATACCAAATGATGCGAACCCCGCAACACGATTCCTATTGACCCAACTAGCTACGAGGCTAGAGAACCAAGAGAAGACGGTTCAAGACCCAACAACAAATTGGAAGGCATTCTAAGCACAAACCCACAGATTTTGGTAGCAAGAAACTCACCTCAACACATGGATATTACGCACCACGCACGGAGAAGAGGTGAACGCCACAAAGGGATGCAAATCCTTTGATAAGTTCTTGGTTTGCATTGAAGCAAAGAGCAACTTGGGCTCTCAATTTGTTTTCAAACAAATTTCTCATAAAATGATCAAAGATTACAAAAGAGCTGCACATATGGTCCTATTTATAGAGTACACATAAAACCTAAAAGAAAAGACAAGATCTGGGCCATTGGATTTGATCCAATGGTCAATATTACACATTTTACACTTGCGCCGCGGTGGGCAAATATTCATGCCGCGGCGAGGAGCTCGGATTACAAAAGTAAAAGTAGGCGGGCCGCGGTGGAGTAAATTCCAGGCCGCGGCGAGGAACCAAAGCATCCAACCCGAGAGGTCTGTGCCGCGGCGCCCAAAAGCCATGCCGCGGCGCGCACGTCCTTGATCCTCTGCCACACCTGCCCACACTTGCCCTCATGCCTGTTCCGTCTGCGCGCGCGTATCCCAGCCTTCATGCCCAAAACAGAAACACTCGCGCCGCGGCGCACATATTTCATGCCGAGGCGGGCACCTCTGGCCAAAAATCCCAATCAAAACAGAAAGTTTTTCGCCGCGGCGGGGGAATGTCATGCCACGGCGCAGCTCCAAAACTCAGCAACTCCACAATTAGCTCGGCACTCCCATGTGTCGCATGTTGGTGCCCTTGCTCGTGTTGTGGTGCGCCTTTCTACGCCAATATTTCACCCCCTCTTTGGTCGGGTCCATGATACGTGTCGGGCCTTGTTGGTGGCGCGATCTGGTTCGTATCAGTGGAAGGATTGAACTTGAAGACTTTGCAACATCCAAGACCTTACTTGCTACCATGGGTGAGTGAAATTGGTGAAGTAGAGATAAACAAACAAGTCTTGGTGCCATTCTCAATGGGAAAGTGATACGAATCCTCCGTCACAACCACCGTCGCAACACCCTCTACGGATCCCACACGGGCCGATCACAAGGTCAAGAGCCAAACAACTCGAAGAGGCTCTAAATGGGTTGGTCCGAGAGTCAACTAAAGACGAAGGGACCATGAACATGGAGGTTGAAGCATGTGGGAGATCAACCAACCTGCTGGAGGCAATTTTGGAGCAAAAAGACTTGCGCCGCGGCATGGAAATATAGCCGCCACGGCGGGGGAGTTTCTGTTTTGAAAGGGCAAATGGCGAACTTGGCGCGCAGCGGCACAGACATTGCACGCCGCGGCGAGGGAGTTTGATACGAACCAAATCGCGCCACTAATAAGGCCCGACACGTATCATGGACCAAGCCGAGAAGGGGGTGAAATAACGGCGTAGAAAGGTGCCCCACAACACGAGCAATGGCACCAACATGCGAAACAAGGGAGTGCCGAGCTAATTGTGGAGTTGCTGAGTTTTGGAGCTGCGCCGCGGCATGACATTCCCCCGCCGCGGCGAATAACTTTCTGTTTTGGTGGTATTTTGGACGAGGCATGCTCGCCGCGGCATGAAATATGTGCGCCGCGGCGCAGGTGTTTCTGTTTTGGGCATGCAGGCTGGGAGATGTGCGCGCAGGACGAGCAGACGCGCGCGCAGGACGAGCAGACGCGCGCGCAGCAATGGGCAGAGGTGCGCGCAGAGGACCAAGGACGTGCGCGCTGCGGCATGGCTTTTGGGCACCGCGGCACAGACCTCTCGGGTTGAAGGCCAAGGTTCCTCGCCGCGGCATGGAATTTACTCCGCCGCGGCCCGCCTACTATTGCTTTTGTAATCCGAGCCTCCTCGCCGCGGCATGAATATTTGCCCGCCGCGGCGCAAATGTAAAAATTGTAATTTTGACCATTGGATCAAATCCAATGGCTCAGATCTTGTCTTTTCTTTTAGGTTTTTGTGTGAGCCCTATTTAAAGACATTTGGGCAGCTCATTTTGTAATCTTTGATCATTTATGAAATTTGTTAGAAAACAAATTGAGAGCCCTTGAGCTCCTTGCTTCCATGCAAGCCAAACCAAGAACTTATCAAAGGTATTTGCACCCCTTTGTGGCGTTCACCCTCTCCTCCGTGTGTGGTGCGTAATATCCATGTGTGTAGGTGAGTTTCCTGCAGCCAAATCTGGTTGTGTTGCTTAGATTTCTCCTCCCAATATTGTTGTTGGGTCTTGGACCGTTTCTTTTGGTTCTCTAGCCTCGTAGCTAGTTGGGTCGATAGGAATCGTGTTGCGGGGTTCGCATCATTTGGTATCAGAGCTCTAGGTTGAGACTCTAGATTCCTATCTTAAATTTCTGTCATTTTTGTTTCATAGCAACAAGAAAAATTCCTTCAAAAAAAAATTCTGTGTTCTTCTATGTTTCTATGTATTTAATGCATTTCCTGGAATAACCTGTGTGATGTTGTTGTTTGCTTCTTATCTTGGTTGAATTTGGAGAGGATTTTGTGTTGGAAATTTTCCCCAAAATTCGTTTTGTGGAAGAGGGGTATTTTGGTAATCTCACATGTGTTTTTCTTCTTGAAAAGTGAGAGCCAAACATTTTTCTCTTTATTTAAAAAAAATATATATATATCTTCCGAAAAATATCTCCCGAAAATATCTCGAAAAATATCTCGTGAAAATATCTCCCGAAAAATATCTCGCTAGATATTTTATAAAAAAAAAAAAAGAAGAGAGAGGATATTTCGGTGCTTATTTTAAAAAAAAAAAAAAAAAAAAGAGAAAAAGAGAGTGAATTCTTGATTTCCCGAGAATTTGCGAAATTTCTTCGTTTTAGCGTCGTTTGCGCTTTAACGGATCGTTTCTTTGTTTGTTTGCATTTTTTGGATTGGATTTGCTAAATCGAACTTCTTTCCAAACTCATAGAGTTAGGGTTTCAAAACACATTGAGTTAGTTTCCTTTGTTCCATACATTTGGATATTGCAAGCTACACTTGTTGAGTGTGAAATTCTACAATTGTGTGGAAGACTTGGACGGTTTGGTTTGTCATAGGGCTTCGAGCGCTACGGCAATCAAATTCGAGTGTAAACACGTGAGGTAACGAGTAAAAGTCCCAATTTGTTGATTGTTAATTGTTTGTTTGTGTTAGTTGTTGTAAACATGTCTGACAGGAATAGCTCAGAGGAAAGGCTCGATACAACTTTTATGATGAGGACATTACAACAATCCATGGAACGGATGAATGCCGTCATGGTTAACATAAATGAACGAATGGAACGTCAAGAAGCAACTATCGCCAACTTAGGGCAAGAGGCACCACAAGTCGCTCCTAATGTAGGAAGACCTAATAGGAGAGCCCATTATGTGGAAGAGTTGGATGAAGATAGTTTTGGAGAGAACTATAATGAAGATGAAGGGAGGATGCCCTTTGGAAGACGACATGGGCCTAGAGGTGGCCATGATCAGGGAGGAATAAGGAGATACCCACACCAACCTTATGATGAGGTTGATCGGAGCTTGGGAAGTATCAAAATGAAGATGCCGTCATTCCAAGGAAAGAATGACCCGGAACTTTATTTAGAGTGGGAGAAGAAGGTTGAGCATATCTTTGCTTGCCACAACTACTCCGATGAGAAAAGGGTTAAATTGGCGGTGATTGAGTTTACTGACTACGCTTTGAACTGGTGGGATCAGTTGGTAGTTGGAAGAAGGAGAAATGGAGAAAGACTGATAAGTAGTTGGGAAGATATGAAAGCCATCATGCGGAAGAGATTTGTTCCGAGCCACTACTACCGAGAGCTTTATCAGAAATTGCAACGACTTCATCAATGCTTTCGATCGGTTGATGAGTATTACAAGGAAATGGAGGTAGCCATGGTTAGGGCTAGCCTTGAGGAGGATAGAGAGGCCACTATGGCTCGGTTTCTGAGTGGGTTAAATCCAAAAATTGCCAATGTTGTGGAGCTTCATCATTACGTGGAGTTGGAAGACATGGTCCACATGGCAATCAAAGTGGAAGCGCAATTCAAGAGAAGAAGTAACCGGATGCAACCACCAAGGCCAATTTCTCCAACACCTTGGGTACAAGATTTTAGGAGAGAAGAAGGAACTAGCTCCAAGCCCCGCTTTGAAGTCAACAAGGGCAAAGAGATGGAGACTAGTAAAGATAAAGGAAAAGGTAAGGTTGAAACCTGATACGAACCGGACCCCCTCCCGAAGTCAGCCCGACACGCGCCGAGAGCCGCGCCTTGAGAAGGGCCCCAAGAAGGTGCAAAATGGCATGCAACATCAAAAACAAGCATGCAAGCACCATGGAAGTGAAGGAGAAGAGTGCAAGTAGCAATCCCAAAAATTGGAGCTGCGCCGCGGCATAGATATTGTGCGCCGCGGCGAGGAAGGTTCTACATTGGGGGGAGAAATTGTCACACATGCGCGCCGCGGCATGGATTTGGTGCGCCGCGGCACAAGGCGTTCTGTTTTGGATTGAGAAAAACAAGCGCGCCGGGACATAGATTTTGTGCGCCGCGGCGAGAAGGTTTTTGTTTTGGACTGAGGTTGCATGCGCGCCACGGCATGAAATTTCCTGCGCCGCGGCATGACGAGGACAGGCCGAGACGTGCGCGCGCTGACATGCCAGACCTGCGCGCTGACACGGACATGCACGCCTGACAGCCAGACCTGCGCGCAGATCCAGAAAATGCGCGCCGCGGCATGAACTTTTGTGCGCCGCGGCGAGGCTTCGCGTAGGGCAAACAGAACAGGGTGCGCCGCGGCATGAATAATTCCCCGCCGCGGCGAGGATTCAAAATGTTGTAATTTTTGGACCATTGGATCCAGATCAATGGCTAGGATTCCCTGAGACAATTTTTAGGTTTTCTTTGTGTCTATAAATATGTAAGGCAGCTGCCATTGTAAGGGATCAACCAATTAATCAAAAAACATGAGTTTTCATCATTGAAAACAATTTGGAGTGATTTCAAATTGAGAGAGAGCACAAGTGCTTCTCTTGTTCTATCAAGAAACTTATCAAAGGAACTAGCAACCCTTTGTGGCGGCGAGTTCTTTGCTACCATAGTCGAGCGTTCTTCGTAGAATCTGCGTGCTAACATTGTTGTCGGGTCATTGTCCGTATTTTCATTGGTTGCCAAGCCGCGTGATTTGGAGGTCATAGGAGTCGTGGCGAGCGATTCACATCATTTGGTATCAGAGCTCTAGGTTGTAATTCTAGACTCCTATCTTTTATTGTCTTTTTCATTATAAAAAAAAAAAATCTGTGTGTTCTTCATCTTTCCAGAATTTTTCTTGTTGTTCTTGCAAAATTCTGTTTGTGTTTGTGATCCTGAAATCGTTTCTGTTTTGTGTTATCGTTTTTGTTTACAAAAACAAAATCTGTGCATTTTTCAAAATTCTGTGTGTTCTTCATTGTTCCAGAATTTTTCTTGTTCTTCTTGCAAAAATTCTAATTGTATTGTGTTTCTGAAATCAATTCTGATTTGTACTGTTGTTCCCTGTGTTGCTGATTCTGTTTTTCTGGAGATTTCAGAATTGAAATTGTAGTTTATGATTTCCTGAAAATTTTCAGAATTGAGTTTTGTGTTTCTGGATTTCTGGAAATTTTCTGTTGTGTTGAAATTTTCAGAATTGTGTTTTGTGTTTCCTGAATTTCTGATGTGTTTAGGAAAGGTTTTCGTCTTGAAAATTTTTCTGGAAAATCTGTTCGTAACGAAAAGGGTATTTTGGTAATTTTACCTTGATCTCGTACTGTTTTCGTGTAAGGGCATTTTGGTAATTTTATTGTGCTCTCGTAATTTTGTTCGTGTTTCGTGTTTTGTTCGGGTTTTACCTTCCAAACAGTTTCTATATAAAAAAAAAGGGTGAAAATTTCTTTTCCGAGAAATTTTTACATAGTCGTTATTTGATTCCTCTCGAGTCTAAATTTTTGTTTGAATCAAATATTCCTTTTTCATTGAGTTAGAACTCCAAACACTTTGAGTTGGTTCATTGCTTGCCTTGATTTGGATAATACGCCACTATCGGGTGAGTGCGAAATTCTACCTCGGATTGAAAGTTTCGGAAATTGACTTTCCATAGAACGAGAAGTGCTTGAGCAATCAAACCGAGCGATTAAACACGTGAGGTAACAAAGTGAATTTCTCTGTTCTTAAATTGTTTAACTAATTCTCTGTGTGCAAAAGTTGTGGAATTATGTCTAACAGGAGCAACTCCGAAGAACGTCCAGATACCGCATTTTTGTTGCGTGCAATGCAACAGTCCATGGAACGGTTGAGTGCCGTCATGGTAAATCTTGATGAGCGGGTAGAACGGCAAGAAGCGGCGGTTGCTAACTTACAACGAAGAGCATCCGAAGAGGCTCCGGAGGTTAGGAGACCAAATAGGAGGCCTTTAGTGGATGAGGAGAATTGGGATGAAGAATTTGATAATGGAGAAAGGAGGATGCCTTATGGAGGAAGGGATGAATATCGGGGAGGAAGGAATGGTAGGGAAGGTTTGTGGAGACCCCCACCTCGGCCCTTTGACGGGGTTGACCGGAATTTGGACAACATCAAAATGAAGATGCCTTCATTCCAAGGAAAGAATGATCCGGAGTTGTACTTGGAATGGGAGAAACGGGTTGAGCATGTTTTTGATTGTCACCATTATTCCGAGGAGAAGAAAGTGAAGTTGGCGGTAATCGAGTTTAGCGATTACGCCTTAAATTGGTGGGACCAATTGGTGGCCTCAAGGAGGAGGAATGGAGAGAGGCCCATTGATAATTGGGGTGAGATGAAGGCCGTAATGAGGAAGCGGTTTGTCCCAAGTCACTACTATCGGGAACTCTATCAGAGGCTACAAAGGCTTAATCAAGGTCATCGGTCCGTTGATGAGTATTTCAAGGAGATGGAGATGACTATGGTGAGAGCAAGTGTGGAGGAAGATAGGGAGGCCACTATGGATCGGTTCTTGAGCGGGTTGAATTCTAGCATTGCCAACATTGTGGAGTTGCACCACTATGTCGAGTTGGAGGATATGGTGCAAATGGCCATCAAGGTAGAAAGGCAATTGAAGAGGAGGAGTAGCCATACCATACCCGTAGAGAACAATCAGGACACCACTTTTCCGACACCGACACCGAACCCAATTCCGCCTTGGAAGCCTAGTGGAAGGAAGGAAGGGGTAGGTAGCTCCAAGCCCAATTTTGAGAACAAGGGCAAAGAAAGGGAGTTGAGGAGAGATAAGGGAAAGGATGAAGGAGGAACCGTCCATCGAAGTCGTGACATACATTGTTACCGTTGCCTTGGAAAGGGTCATTACGCTCATCAATGTCCGAACAAAAGAACAATGATCGTGCAAGCCAACGGGGAGGTGGCGACCGATGATGACAGTGATGAAGGGGAGAAGCCGTCATTGGAGGAGGATAATGACGAGGAAGCGTATCCAGCCACGGGAGAGTTACTTGTAGTACGACGGGCACCATTGGATCATTACCGAGAAGTTGACATGGGATCCCAAAGAGTTCATACTTTTCAGACGAGATGCCATGTGAATGATAAGGTGTGCCAGTTGATAATTGATAGTGGGAGTTGCACCAACATTGCGAGCACAACTTTAGTTGAGAAGCTAGGGTTGACTACGAGCAAACATCCCCAACCGTACAAGCTACAGTGGCTAAATGACAATGGAGAAGCGAAGGTTGAAGAGCAAGTACTTGTAACCTTTTCCATTGGTCGATATAAGGATGAGGTGATTTGTGACGTATTACCCATGCAAGCTGGGCATGTATTGCTAGGGCGGCCATGGCAATACGATAGGAAGGTCACCTATGACGGATACAAGAACGAGTATTCCCTTGAGAGGGAAGGGAGGAAGTTTACTCTTTTGCCTTTGACTCCGCGACAAATGTCCGACAAGCTGTTAACGGAAGTGGAGAAGAGAAAGGGGAAGAGGTTGGGAGGAAAGCCCAAGGAGAAGGAGGGGTGCTCAAGAGGGAAGGAAGAAAGAAAAAGGACCCAACAATGTTTATATTCTAACTTTTCTTTCTTGCAGGAATCTGATGTGTTAAAATGTGTACTCGCAAGTGTACGAATCACTCGTAGTGAAGTGATAAGCAACTTCCAAGGTCGGTCTCTCAAGGAATTGCAGTGGTCTTAAATAACTAGCTTTTTAATCTAAATGGAGTTCTAATGAAAATAAAACACTAATTAAATAGAGTTCTAGTGAAACTAAAACTCTAAGTAACTAGAATCCTAATGCTAATAAAACTGTAAAAAGAGTTTGTTTGGTTTTGGTAACGGGAACAATTATACGAAAATCACACGAAATTGCAATCAAACAATCAATTCAATCAAATCAAATATCAATAGAGGATGTATGGACGTTTAGCTTGGTTAACCATGTTTGCATCGAAAAGGTATGGTGATATGCATGAACGTCCTATATGAATTAAACTACCGGCTTTCCTTTTAATTACGAAACTCCTTTTGGCCGGGGTAGGTTTCTTTGTTGATTAACTAATTAACCGCCTTTGGCCGGGGTAAATTAACTAGCTATCAAATTATGCGCAAGGAAATTATACCAATCAAATTAATGCTATGACTAAGTCACTAACTTGAAGCTTTGATTAAGTGTTTCGGAATAGAGTTAAGGTGACGTTCCTATAACTAAATTCTCAGATTTTTCAATCTAACTACGAACATCAAATTGGCCCATGATTATTCATAATCAAACATTTAAACATGCTCTTAATCAAAAAGTAATTCATTCATAAATCAATTAAATACACCATACACAATCCTAGCAAACATGGCAACACAAACTAAACATCCATAATGAAACTAGCCGCTCATGTTCATATTGTTATTCATAGACAAATAAAATACGATCATACACTTTAACAAATGGAGAAGATAAATTAATTCTATAACAACAATGAAAACCTAAATCTAAATACCGCTTATGGATCGGTTGACGTACTCCTCCGTAAGCTTTATCTTCGATCGTCGTTGGCTTCCTTGAATCCTTAGAATGGTATCTCTCGCTTCGTTATAGTGTGGCAACGCTCTCAAAGCTGATTGAATGTCGTGTTTGGGTCGCGAAATTGAGAAGAGGAAGAGTTGTGTATGAGTTGGTCAAGTAATTTCGAGTTGTATGTAAGGGGGACTCTAAGGGGGGTTTTTATAGATGTAAGGGTTTACACGAATCCTATGTGCCATAGGAATAGGCGCGCCGCGGCATGCATTTTCCCCGCCGCGGCGCAACACAATTTCTGAAAAATATGCAAAAACCCGAGAGCTCCCCGCCGCGGCATGCAATTCTCCCGCCGCGGCGCGCGATGCTTCATTGTTTTCCAGAATTCAACCCGAGAGCCTCACGCCGCGGCATGCGATTCTTCCGCCGCGGCGCGCGATGATTTCCTTCTTTTCACGTCCCCCCTTACATATGTGATGGCACTATATGTAAGGCTTACATATTTTGTCTTGATTAGCCCGTAACTTGTGATCCGAGCGCCGTAGGTGTCCCGTCTTTGCGTGATTTTCATCATTTGACTCATTTGACGCTAAAAACACCTGAAATGCACTAAAATATACCCGTGACTCCGAATGGATAGATTTATGAAAACAATCGAAATAATAATCATAATAAATCTATATATCAATCAATTACGCACAATTAATCACGAAATATTAGTGCTTTTCGAGCACTCATCAGAATCTTATGATGAAAGACACAACAAAGATGGCCTGCAAAACTTGCCCTATGACAAAGGTCCGAATTCGAGGTCGAATTCTTTCGAAGAAGGAGGGAATGATACGAACCGGACCCCCTCCCGAAGTCGGCCCGACACGCGCCGAGAGCCGCGCCTTGAGAAGGGCCCCAAGAAGGTGCAAAATGGCATGCAACATCAAAAACAAGCATGCAAGCACCATGGAAGTGAAGGAGAAGAGTGCAAGTGGCAATCCCAAAAATTGGAGCTGCGTCGCGGCATAGATATTGTGCGCCGTGGCACAAGGCGTTCTGTTTTGGATTGAGAAAAACAAGCGCGCCGCGGCATAGATTTTGTGCGCCGCGGCGAGAAGGTTTTTGTTTTGGACCGAGGTTGCATGCGCGCCGCGGCATGAAATTTCCTGCACCGCGGCATGACGAGGACAGGCCGAGACGTGAGCGCGCTGACATACCAGACCTGCGCGCTGACAAGGACATGCGCGCCTGACAGCCAGACCTGCGCGCAGATCTAGAAAATGCGCGCCGCGGCATGAACTTTTGTGCGCCGCGGCGAGGCTTCGCGTAGGGCAAACAGAACAGGGCGCGCCGCGGCATGAATAATTCCCCGCCGCGGCGAGGATTCAAAATGTTGTAATTTTTGGACCATTGGATCCAGATCAATGGCTAGGATTCCCTGAGACAATTTTTAGGTTTTCTTTGTGTCTATAAATATGTAAGGCAGCTGCCATTGTAAGGGATCAACCAATTAATCAAAAAACATGAGTTTTCATCATTGAAAACAATTTGGAGTGATTTCAAATTGAGAGAGAGCACAAGTGCTTCTCTTGTTCTATCAAGAAACTTATCAAAGGAACTAGCAACCCTTTGTGGCGTTTCGCCTTGTCTCGGCTCGTGGTGCGTATATCCAAGGGTGGAGGCGAGTTCTTTGCTACCATAGTTGAGCGTTCTTCGTAGAATCTGCGTGCTAACATTGTTGTCGGGTCATTGTCCGTATTTCTTGTGGTTGCCAAGTCGCGTGATTTGGAGGTCATAGGAGTCGTGGCGAGCGATTCGCATCAGAAACCTTTCCTCGAAATCGAGATGTGAGTTGTTTTCGCTGTCTTGGAAAAGGTCATTATGCGTCCCAATGTCCGAACAAGAAGGCAATAATCATGCAAGCAAATGGGGAGGTGAAGACTGATGAAGAGAGTGATGGTGAGGAGATGCCACCATTGGAAGAAGCAAGTGCGGAAGAGATAGTTCCGGTGAAAGGAGACTTGCTTATGGTAGGGCGAGTGCCCAAGGATCGCTTAAAGGAAAGTGACATGGATTCACAACGAGGAAACATTTTCCATACACGATGTCACGTGAATGGCAAAGTCTGCAGCCTAATTATCGATGGGGGTTGTTGTACCAACATTGCTAGTACTACCCTAGTTGAGAAGTTAGGGTTACCCACAACCAAACATCCCACTCCTTACAAACTACAATGGTTGAATGATCAGGGTGAGGTGAAGGTGGAACATCAAGTCTTGGTACCCTTTGCTATGGGAAATTATCAAGATGTTGTATTGTGTGATGTGGTAGCGATGCAGGTTGGGCATATGATTTTGGGCCGGCCTTGGCAATATGATCGACGAGTGACTTATGACGGTTACAAAAATAAGTACTCGTTCGAGAAAGATGGAAGTAAGATAACCCTTATTCCCCTTACCCCGAAAGAAGTGGTTGAAGATCAATTGAAGATCAAGAACAAGGGAGAACAAGAAAAAGGAAAGGGAAAAGAAAAAGATGAAATGCCCAAGGAGAAAAAGGGGCAAACAAAAAAAAAGGAAGAAAAGAAAAAAATGAAAGAATGTCTATTTTCTTACTTTTCTTTCTTGCAGGACTATTATGATGAGGAGCAAAACCGAGATGGACTCCTACACTTACCCCGTGATGAAGGTCCGAATTCGAGGTCGAATTCTCTTGAAGAGGGAGGGAATGATACGAACCAAATCGCGCCACTAATAAGGCCCGACACGTATCATGGACCAAGCCGAGAAGGGGGTGAAATAACGGCGTAGAAAGGCGCCCCACAACACGAGCAATGGCACCAACATGCGAAACAAGGGAGTGCCGAGCTAATTGTGGAGTTGCTGAGTTTTGGAGCTGCGCCGCGGCATGACATTCCCCCGCCGCGGCGAACAACTTTCTGTTTTGGTGGTATTTTGGACGAGGCATGTGATGAACACTATTTTGATCTACTATTTGTTATGTTTTTGAGTGTTTATTTTGCAATTAATCTCGTTATAACCTTGTTTTGGAGGGTATTATATTGTTTTGCAGGTCAAAGTGGGTTTGGAAAGAAATGTAGAAAAGAGAGCAAAAATGAAGTAAAAATGTCTAAATATGTAAGCCTTACATTAGGTGCCATTCATTCTGTAAGCCTTACATCGATAACCAACAGAGTATGTACAACGTATGTACATAAATGTACATACCATGTACACTGTTACATGCAAGGCGCGCCGCAGCGAAGGAATTGTGTGCCGCGGCGAGAGGCTCTCGGGTTGAAACATGAAAATCATGAAAACATTGTGCGCCGCGGCGAGGAAAAGTTATGCCGCGGCGAGGAGGTTTCTGCTTTGGACCCAAATCATGAATACATTGCGCGCCGCGGCGAGGAAAAGTTATGCCGCGGCGGGGAGGTTTCTGTTTTTATTTGTAAATCAGTATCACATGCTGCGCCGCGGCATGGAAAAAGGCGCGCCGCGGCGCGCGCGCGCGGACTGGACTTCTCCTGAGGCACGAGACTTACAGAAAAATTGGAAAACCCTTACATAAAAAGGGGAGACCTAATTGAAAAAGAGGACTCTCTCTCCCTAGCCTCCATCGACCAGATTCTATTATCAGCCTCCAAAAAAACGAGTGAACAGTGTCGCGTGAACAGTGCCGAATTCAGAGTTCTTCATACAATTTTGGGAGAGAAGTTGCTTCATCAAGGCTATTCCATTGGAGCTTCATCAAGAGACTTGAGATAGGTGATCATCCAACATCAAGGTTCTTGTTGCAAGAGTGAAAGTGGGTAGATTCTTGTTTGTAATCTTTCTTTTCCTCATTAAAATTCTTTTGATGATAATTGTAATGAGAAATCTGGATTTGAGTTTGATTATGAGTAGCTAAATCATTTTGTGTGGGATTTTAGTAATGTGACTCTGAATGGATAATTTTTATGTGGTTTGATTATTATTTTAGTGTTTTGTTTCATGCTCATTGTTCTTGACATCTTTATTCATTGATTATTTTTGGCCAATTTAGTTTATGAATGTTTGAGACTATTTTAGGGTTGAACTTTAGAAACGCAATCTAAGTTTAATTGGGCATTCTTGAGCATGAACTTAAATTGAGTGCATTGACTTGTCTTAATTTAAGTGATTGAATTACCTTTTCTAAAATTAATGCTAATTAATTAATTAACGATCCGGATCAAAGAAGTTAATTAGTTAATTAAGGGAAAATCACCATTGATTTGGGATTTTCTAGGATTAGTGAAAAGAATCAACAAAGTTCACTTTATATGCTTAATTGAGGAGACCACGTAAACCAATTTATCCATACTTAGTTCACTAACTAATTTCCCACACTAGTTCATCATAAAGTTTTCGACATCGTTCTTTATTCGTCTTTTGCTTATTTTAACTATTTACACTTTTAGCAACTGTTTTCCAAACCAATCTTTGATTAGCGTGTTTAGGATTGCTTTTACCGTTACGTTTTAGATCACATTTAACTCTTTTAAAAACCAACGCAATTCCTTTGAGAGACGACCTTGGGAGTATACTTGTCGCTTACTATAAGTGACTCGTGCACTTGCGAGCTTTTACAAATACAAAATTTGGTTAACAAGTTTTTGTGCATCAAGTTTTTGGCGCCGTTGCCGGGGAATTGGCGTTTTTGAAATTGTTATTTGTTTTCTTTTTATTTTACTTAATTTTTAGTCTTTGTTGTTTTATTTATTTGTTTTTCTTGTTTTTGTGTTTTTTGTTACTCGTTAGAGTCGTATAGTGTCTGGTGCTCTGATTTGTTGTTGTTTTTGATTGTGCATGCACGGTAGGAGATCTCTTGGAAATCCACTCGTGCCGTTCATAGATAACGTCAACAGGAGACGAGCACATTTGAGACCATCCGGCGCTGACATTTTGGAGGACGAGCAGCCACCAACAATGGGAGAACATCTACCTCCACACAGAGAGATGACGATGAAGGAGTATGCAAGGCTAATCATTGGCACTGCAACTTCTTGCATCCAACTAGGGGAAGCGGCTCGAAACTATGAGATTAAAAACATACATTTTAATATGTTACCGTCTTTTTATGGGATTCCTAACGAAGATCCTCTAACTTTTATTCGTGATTTCTATGCTACTGTGCAGACTTTTCCGCTACAGGGGCTAAATGAGGATCAGCTGAGGATGAGGTGTTTCCCATACACACTCAAAGACAAAGCCAAGTCATGGCTTATGACTCTTCCACCTGGATCTCTTTCAACCTGGGACGCAGTGTTCAACAAGTTCATGGGAAAATTCTATTCCCACCAAAAGACTGCGGACCTAAGGACCAAAATTGCAACGTTCTCTCAAATGGACGGAGAACCATTTCATGAGGCGTGGGATCGCTTCAAATTGCTTCTGATACAGTGTCCACACCATCACTTTCCTTTGCCACTCCAGAATCAATTCTTCTATGACGGGTTGACACAACAGTGTCAATTTACTGTGGATAATGCCGCGGGAGGGGCAATGGGAGAAAAGACCGCTAATGAGACGTATGACCTATATGAGATGTTGGGTGCTAATTCCCAACAAAAGAGCTCTAGAGGACGAAGGATGGGAGTTAACGAAGTAGCTCCCGGAAATGAGATGGCGACGCAAATTGCAGAGCTTACAAAACAGATCGCGCTCCTCACCTCCAAGAACGCACCTACTCAAGAGGTATGCGGTATTTGTAGTACTTACGGACACGGTGCTAATATTTGTCCTTTTGTTTGTGATCAAAATGTAGGTACAAGCTACGAGCAAGCTAATGCTATGGAGGGATACCAACCGAGGCCAAGGAATGATCCTTACTCGAACACATATAATCCCAGTTGGAGAAATCATCCCAACTTCTCTTGGAAAGGAAATAACAATCAAGGCTATGCTCAGAATAATTTCCCACACCATCCAAACAACAACAACATTCCACAGCTCACTCTTCCAAACAAGCCAAGTTTGGAGGACAATTTGAACTCTTTCATTCAAGTGAGTCAAGAAATTAATCAGAAGAATGATCAAAGGATAGGTTCGTTAGAGGCTTCCATGAAAAGGATAGAGATTCAGGTGGGCCAATTGACTGAGTACGTACACAAGCAAGATAAAGGGAAGATGCCTGAACAATTGAATGCTATCACAGTCATTGAAAATGGTGAGGTCCTAAACGATAATTTTACTGAACATTCTGATGACTTGTTTATAGATGCAGGAGATACAGGAAGGAAACATGCAATTCCCAAGGAAAGTCAAGCTGAGGACATTGAAGTCCTAAGACCTTCTGTAAAGTGTACGGAGAGCCTTGAAGAGTTAACCAAACATCCACTCCTTCACAAGTCACCTAATCCATACAGACCTCCGATTCCACTCCCACATCCCGTAAAGGCGACTGATCAGGATAAGCTATTTCATGAAACTTTTACTTCACTTTCTAAAGTTAATATTAACTTACCTTTGTTGAAATTCATTAGGGACATTCCATCTTATCCAAAATTTCTCAAAACCCTAATCTCCAACAAGAGGAAGTATAAGAATGAGGAGAAAGTAATAGTTTCAGAATTAGCTAGTGTAGTATTGCAAAAGAAACTACCCCCAAAACTAAAGGATCCAGGTAGTTTTAATATCAAAATCACCTTGGGAGATAAGATGGTGTCGAATGCTATGTTAGACTTAGGGGCAAGTATTAATGTCATGCCATATTCTGTTTACTTGCAACTAGGTTTGAGAGATCTTAAGCCCACAAATATGTCACTTCACCTTGCTGATAAATCTGTTAGATATCCCAAGGGAATAGTTGATGGTTTGTTGGTACAAGTGAAGAGCATAATTGTACCGGTTGACTTTGTAGTTATGGAAATGGAAGACACCATACCTAAGGACAATGAACACACTATTATTCTTGGTAGACCATTCATGGCTACCACCAATACAATCATTGATGTCCAAAGAGGGAAATTGACAATGAGAGTCTTAGGAGAGACTATAAACTTCAAAGTGTTTAACCCTTCACTTACTATTCCTATTTCTTCTGCTAATAATTGTGTTGTTCCAGATTCTAATGATTTACCTATTTTTGACAATCATTTACAGAAGGATACATGCCATAAAACTATTGTTTCATCTACAGATAGGAGGGTAAAGGAAACACTTACAAACTCAATTCAGGATAATGCCTACAAAGACCATGTCAAGTGCTCACAAATTAAAAACCTGGATTGTGAGTTTATCTATCCTGGAAAAGATTGTAATGCATGTAGTACTCGTTTTAAGTCTTTTTCAGGTGACATGAAGCCTTGTTTTAAGAGGAGCAAAGGGAGAGGAGGAAGCAAGCACTTCAAGGATGCATTGAGACCTCCATGATAAGAGTGAGCATCGTCTTGCTAAGACGTTAAACTAGGCGCTTGGTGGGAGGCAACCCACCGTTTTAGGTATTTTCTATTGTTTCTTTTAATTTACTTCAGTTTAGTTTCGTTTTTGTTTGCCCTCTCTAAAATCTTTTCTGAACATGTGTGTAGTTGAAAACCTTGAGGACAATGTTTAGTTTAGGTTTGGGGGTGCATTTTGCATTTTTGATTGGTAACAACACTTTCATGCTTTGGTCAATTTTTGATGAATAACTTGTCTTTATGCATTGATTATCTGATCTTTAAAATGTTTGAGGTTTGTTGTAAGGATCGGTTTTAATTTGCAATCTGTGTTTCATGCTTTTGATGTTGAAACTAAGATGAACCCAAATCTTGTGTTTAGGAATTGAATAGTGGAGACTACCTTGTGAGAATATTGTTGAGCCCTTAACGTTTTATTCGGAGAGATAAATATTCTTCTACTCTTTTAAACACCTCTCATATCATTTCAAATTGTTAGATGATCTCTATAGGTTTTTGCATTGAATGTTAGGATTTTAAACATGTAATGAGGGATCATGTGCTTAATTAAATTGCTTAGATTAAATGACTTAAGTAAAGTTTGAAGTGTTTGCCTATTTCATTCGTGCTTGACTTTAAAAAAAATAAAAGGGAATTCCTATATCAAACACAAAAGGAGCTAAGAAGTAGCCATTCACAAATTACATATGTATGTGGGTCTTAAAAAAAAAAAAAAAGAAGAAGAGATAATAAGTTTATTATGACCCTAAGTTCTTCAAGTATGAATGGTTAATACAAAAAAAAAAAAAAAAAAGAGAGAGAAAAATAGGAAATAAGTTCCCCTAAAGTCAAAACATTTTCATTCTATGGCACACTTGAAGTTTTTGCTTGAGGATTTTAATTGAAGCATGAGATTAGTAATGTGATTCCTTCATAAATCCTATCATTTGATTCCTTTCGTGAGATCAATGTTATGCACTTTTGAGCCTTTCTTGTTTAATCATATGCGAACCTATTAGCTCGTTTCTTTACATAATTTCTATTCGCATATACATTGTTGAGTGCTTGAACCCATAGGATCGGTGTGATTTAGAGAGTAATTATTGTGAGGATTAGAGTTGAAACGAATTCATATTCTTAACACTAGGTTTGGGGGAGTCAATGTTGATACGCTTTTAGTATTGGGATTTAGATTCGTGAAGCGAAATTGATCTAAATGGTGAACCTTGATGAGTTAGATTGTCGGATAACTTGGTGCATAAATATTTTGCTATGAATTGGAAAGAAACTAAAGCATGACAAGTTTTGTTAACTTCAATTTTAGTTTTGTTATTTTGTCTTTTCAATTTTAGTTTTGCTTGAGGACTAGCAAAATGTAGGTTTGGGGGTATTTGATGAACACTATTTTGATCTACTATTTGTTATGTTTTTGAGTGTTTATTTTGCAATTAATCTCGTTATAATCTTGTTTTGGAGGGTATTATATTGTTTTGCAGGTCAAAGTGGGTTTGGAAAGAAATGTAGAAAAGAGAGCAAAAATGAAGTAAAAATGTCTAAATATGTAAGCCTTACATTAGGTACCATTCATTCTGTAAGCCTTACATCGATAACCAACAGAGTATGTACAACGTATGTACATAAATGTACATACCATGTACACTGTTACATGCAAGGCGCGCCACGGCGAAGGAATTGTGTGCCGCGGCGAGAGGCTCTAGGGTTGAAACATGAAAATCATGAAAACATTGTGCGCCGCAGCGAGGAAAAGTTATGCCGCGGCGAGGAGGTTTCTGCTTTGGACCCAAATCATGAATACATTGCGCGTCGCGGCGAGGAAAAGTTATGCCGCAGCGGGGAGGTTTCTGTTTTTATTTGTAAATCAGTATCACATGCTGAGGCACGAGACTTACAGAAAAATTGGAAAACCCTTACATAAAAAGGGGAGACCTAATTTAAAAAGAGGACTCTCTCTCCCTAGCCTCCATCGACCAGATTCTATTATCAGCCTCCAAAAAAACGAGTGAACAGTGTCGCGTGAACAGTGCCGAATTCAGAGTTCTTCATACAATTTTGGGAGAGAAGTTGCTTCATCAAGGCTATTCCATTGGAGCTTCATCAAGAGACTTGAGATAGGTGATCATCCAACATCAAGGTTCTTGTTGCAAGAGTGAAAGTGGGTAGATTCTTGTTTGTAATCTTTCTTTTCCTCATTAAAATTCTTTTGATGATAATTGTAATGAGAAATCTGGATTTGAGTTTGATTATGAGTAGCTAAATCATTTTGTGTGGGATTTTAGTAATGTGACTCTGAATGGATAATTTTTATGTGGTTTGATTATTATTTTAGTGTTTTGTTTCATGCTCATTGTTCTTGACATCTTTATTCATTGATTATTTTTGGCCAATTTAGTTTATGAATGTTTGAGACTATTTTAGGGTTGAACTTTAGAAACGCAATCTAAGTTTAATTGGGCATTCTTGAGCATGAACTTAAATTGAGTGCATTGACTTGTCTTAATTTAAGTGATTGAATTACCTTTTCTAAAATTAATGCTAATTAATTAATTAACGATCCGGATCAAAGAAGTTAATTAGTTAATTAAGGGAAAATCACCATTGATTTGGGATTTTCTAGGATTAGTGAAAAGAATCAACAAAGTTCACTTTATATGCTTAATTGAGGAGACCACGTAAACCAATTTATCCATACTTAGTTCACTAACTAATTTCCCACACTAGTTCATCATAAAGTTTTCGACATCGTTCTTTATTCGTCTTTTGCTTATTTTAACTATTTACACTTTTAGCAACTGTTTTCCAAACCAATCTTTGATTAGCGTGTTTAGGATTGCTTTTACCGTTACATTTTAGATCACATTTAACTCTTTTAAAAACCAACGCAATTCCTTTGAGAGACGACCTTGGGAGTATACTTGTCGCTTACTATAAGTGACTCGTGCACTTGCGAGCTTTTACAAATACAAAATTTGGTTAACAAGTTTTTGTGCATCAGCATGCTCGCCGCGGCATGAAATATGTGCGCCGCGGCGCAGGTGTTTCTATTTTGGGCATGCAGGCTGGGAGATGTGCGCGCAGGACGAGCAGACGCGCGCGCAGCAATGGGCAGAGGTGCGCGCAGAGGACCAAGGACGTGCGCGCCGCGGCATGGCTTTTGGGCGCCGCGGCACAGACCTCTCGGGTTGAAGGCCAAGGTTCCTCGCCGCGGCATGAAATTTACTCCGCCGCGGCCCGCCTACTATTGCTTTTGTAATCCGAGCCTCCTCGCCGCGGCATGAATATTTGCCCGCCGCGGCGCAAATGTAAAAATTGTAATTTTGACCATTGGATCAAATCCAATGGCTCAGATCTTGTCTTTTCTTTTAGGTTTTTGTGTGAGCCCTATTTAAAGACATTTGGGCAGCTCATTTTGTAATCTTTGATCATTTATGAAATTTGTTAGAAAACAAATTGAGAGCCCTTGAGCTCCTTGCTTCCATGCAAGCCAAACCAAGAACTTATCAAAGGTATTTGCACCCCTTTGTGGCGTTCACCCTCTCCTGCGTGCGTGGTGCGTAATATCCATGTGTGTAGGTGAGTTTCCTGCAGCCAAATCTGGTTGTGTTGCTTAGATTTCTCCTCCCAATATTGTTGTTGGGTCTTGGACCGTTTCTTTTGGTTCTCTAGCCTCGTAGCTAGTTGGGTCGATAGAAATCGTGTTGCGGGGTTCGCATCAGAGTTTCTGTTTTGAAGGGGCAAATGGCGAACTTGGCGCGCCCGGCACAGACATTGCACGCCGCAGCGAAGGAGTTTCTGTTTTGGAACCGAAAACATGTGCGCGCCGCGGCACGAGTGAACGTGCGGGTGCTGACAGGCCAGACCTGCGCGCTGACACTGACACCCCTCGACAGACGACGCCAGACCTGCGCGCTGGCACCAGACCCATACCGTGCGAGCCGCAGCAGGGATTCAAACATTTGTAATTTCTAGACCATTGATTTCAAATCAAGGGCTAGGATGCTTTGCCCATTTTTAGTGTTTTATTTCTTGTATAAATGAACCCTAGCAGCTGGATAATGTAACTTTGTTCAAACATTTGAGAGAAATACAAAATTTCTTCTTTGAGAGCTCAAAGGCTCTAAGTGCATTTTCAACCGCAACTTATCAAAGGAGCTTGCAATCCCTTTGTGGCGTTTCACCACGTCTTAGCTTGTCGTGCGTAATATCCATTCGTTTAAGGTGAGTTTTCGTGCAACCAAAGTCTAGTTCTTCCCGTAGGATTTGCGTGCTAATATTGGTGTCGGGTTTCTGTCCGTATTTCTTATGGTTGCCAAACCGCGTGATTTGGAGGAATCGTGGCGAGCGGTTCGCATCATTTGGTATCAGAGCCTAGGTTGTGACTCTAGATTCCTATCCCTTTGTGTTGTTTTCTTCTACAAAAAAAAAATTTCTGTGCACTTTTTCAAATTCAGTGTTGTTCTTCATTTTCTAGAATTTTTCTTGTTGTTCTTGCAAAATTCTGATTGTGTATGTGTTCCTGAAAATTAACTCTGATTCGTGTTGTGTTTCTTGTTTGTTTCTTCTTAAAATCTGCCAATTTCTGAATTCTTGTTGTTGTTCCTGGTTGTTTCCTCATAATTCTAAGATTTTCTGATTGTTGTTGAGAATTTCAGAATTGTGTGTTGTTTTTCCTAAAATTGTGGGCTGTGTGGAAAGTTTTTCATGTTGAAAGATTTTTCTAAAAACTTGCTCGTTAAGTAAAGGGCAATTTGGTCATTTAGCCAAAGTCTCATAAATTGTTCGTGTTGAAATTTCTGAAAGTTTAAAAAAAAAAAAAAAAAGGAAAAGGAAGAAAATTTGAAGCCCTAGGAAAAATTTACAAATTCTCGTTTTATACTCGTTAATCCTTCACGAGTTTGAATTGTATTGCTTGAAAGAAATATTCTTTTCATTGAGTTAGAGTTTGCCAAACACTTTGAGTTAGTTTCTTGTTTTAGCCTTAATTGGATATTGCGAACTATTTGAGTGTGCGTGAAACCTTATTGGTGGTTGGAAAATTTCTTGAGGTTTTGGTTTGTTAAAGGACGAGGAGTTCTTGAGCAATCAAACTCGAGTGATTGAAACACGTGAGGTAAAGAAGTAAATTTTCAGTTTTTACTTGATTAACTAATTCTCTGCTTGCGAAAGTTGTTGTGAAAATGTCTGACAGGAACAGTCCAGAAGAGCGCCCGGATACCGCATTTTTGTTGCGAGCATTGCAACAATCCATGGAATGGATGAATGCCATCATGGTGAACCTAAGTGATCGGGTAGAAAGACAAGAGGCTACGATCGCCACCTTGCAACAACGAGCACCCCAAGAGGCTCCGGAAGTTAGGAGACCTAATAGGAGACCTTTAGTGGAGGAGGAGTTAGATGAAGAGAATTGGGAAAAAGAGTATGAAGATGAAGATAGGAGGATGCCCTATGGTGGTAGGAATGGGCATGGAGGAGGAAGAAATGGACGAGGTGGTATGTGGAGGCCCCCACCTCGACCCTTTGACGGGGTTGATCGGAACTTGGGCAACATAAAGATTAAGATGCCAACATTCCAAGGCAAGAATGATCCGGAGTTGTACTTGGAATGGGAGAAGAAGGTAGAACATGTTTTTGAGTGTCATAACTACTCCGAGGAAAAGAAGGTGAAGTTGGCGGTAATCGAGTTTAGCGATTACGCCTTAAATTGGTGGGATCAACTAGTGGTCCTTAGGAGGAGGAGTGGTGAGAGAGCCATAGATAGTTGGAGGGAGATGAAGACTGTCATGAGAAAACGGTTCGTCCCGAGTCATTATTACCAGGAGCTCTATCAGATGAGGAATGAGCACATAGCTTGTGAGAGGCCAAGCAATGTGATAGAGGCAGAATTGGAAGAAAAAGTTCTGCGCCGCGGCATGAATTTATAGTCGCCGCGGCGAGAGGTCCTCTGTTTTGGGAAGAATTTTCGCGAGGCATAGTCGCCGCGGCATGGATTTGTTGCACTGTGGCCCAGAGGGTTCTGTTTTGGCATGGCAACTGGACGAGCACGCGCGCGGATGTGGGCAGATGTGCGCGCAGAGATGGGCGAGTGTACGCGCCGCGGCATACTTATTTACCCGCCGCGGCGCAAGTTTAAATGATTTAATTTTGACCATTGGATTTGGATCAAATCCAATGGCTGCAAAGCTTTCTTTTTCCTTAGGTTTTGTTTGTACTCTATATAAGACAAATTGTAGCAGCCCAAAAGGCAACTCTTGTCATTTATGAAATTATTTGTTTTCTTCCAAACAAATTTGAGAGCCAAAGCTCTTTGCTTAATTGCAAACCAAGAACTTATCAAAGGATTTGCATCCCTTTGTGGCGTTCATCCTGTTCTCCATGCGTGGTGCGTAATATCCATGTGTTGAGGTGAGTTTCTTGCAGCCAAAATCTGTTGTTGTGCTTAGAATTCGCATGCTAATTTGTTGTTGGGTCTTGAACCGTCCTCTTGTGGTTCTCTAGCCTCGTAGCTAGTTGGGTCGTAGGAATCGTGTTGCGGGGTTCGCATCACCAAAACTTGTTGATCAACCTTTACTACCCTAGTTTCATTCAACCATTGCAATTTGTAGGGCTTCGGGTGTTTGATGGTGGCCAACCCTAGTTTCCCAACTAAGGTAGTGCTAGCAACATTAGTACAACTTCCCCCATCAATGATCACATTGCACACCTTTCCACTCACATGACACTTGGTGTGAAAGATGTTCTCTCTTTGTTGATCCATACCCTCATCTTTTAGTTGAACGCTTAAAGTTCTTCTTATCATAAGAGCCTCCCCTTCAACGGGCCCTACTTCCTCATCACTAGCTTCTTCTAGTGATGGCATCTCCTCATCCTCACTCTCATCATCCGTTCCAACTTCTCCATTAGCTTGAACAATCATGACTCTTTTGTTTGGACAATGGGATGCATAGTGACCCCTACCAAGACAACGAAAACATTTAATGTCACGATTACGAGTAGGGTTCTCGAGGATACCTTTATCCTTACTAAGGTCAATTTCTTTGCCCTTGTTGGAGTCGAACCTTGGCTTAGAGCTAGTGCCCTCTTCTTTCTTCCAATTTGCTTTCCAAGGTGTAGTGGGATTCGGTTTTTGTGCTGAAGTACTTGTCTTTGGTGGAAATGATCGTACACTCCTTTTTCTTAGCTGCCTCTCCACCTTTATTGCCATGTGTACCATATCTTCTAACTCCACATAGTGATGAAGTTCAACTACATTGGCTATTTCTGGATTCAAACCACTCACAAACCGAGCCATGGTGGCTTCTCTATCCTCCTCTACATTTGCCCTAACCATAGTCACCTCCATCTCTTTATAATAATCATCAACCGATTTATACCCTTGGTTGAGTCTTTGCAACCTTTGATAGAGTTCCCTATAGTAGTGACTAGAGATGAAGCGCTTCCTCATGATGGCCTTCATTTCCTCCCAACTGTCAATCGACCTTTCTCCATTTCTTCTCCGTCCTACCATTAATTGATCCCACCAGTTTAAAGCATAATCAGTGAATTCAATTACGGCCAGTTTTACCTTCTTCTCATCGGAGTAGTTGTGGCACTCAAAGATGTGCTCCACTTTCTTCTCCCACTCCAAGTAGAGTTCCGGGTCGTTCTTCCCTTGAAAGGATGGCATCTTCATTTTGATGCTACCCAAACTTCTGTCCAGCCATCATTAGGCCTTTGCGGGGGTCTCCAATTACCGCCTCTTCCATGCCTTCCTCCCATAGGCCCATGTCTACCTCCCATGGGTATCCTTCCTTCCTCTTCTTCAAATTCTCCTTCATTACTATCCTCATCCAACTCTTCCTCAACTTCGACTCGCCTATTAGCACCTCCGACATTAGGAGCGACTTGTGGTGCCTCTTGCCTCAAGTTAGCGATGATTGCTTCTTGTCGTTTCATACGCTCGTTCATATTGGCTATGACGGCATTCATCCGTTCTATGGATTGTTGTAATGCCCTCATCATAAAAGCGGCATCGGGCCTTTCCTCGGGCCTATTCCTGTCAAACATGTTTAACAACATCTAACACGAGCAAACGATTAGCAATTAGCAAGTAATGAAAATTTCACTCGTTACCTCACGTGTTTAAGTCTCGAATTTGATCGCCCAAGCGCTCGTAGCTCTTAGCAAACCAAACCGTCCGGGTTTTCCAAACAATTGTAGAATTTCACACTCACCAAGTGTAGTTTGCAATATCCAAATGTAAGGAACAAAAGAAACTAACTCAATGTGTTTTAGAAGTGCTAACTCTATGATTTTGGAAACAAGTTCAATTTCGCAAATTCTCGGTAAATCAAGAATTCACTCTCTTTTTCTCTCTTTTTTTTTTTTTTTTTTTTTATAAGTTTCGAAATATCCTCTTTCTTTTTTTTTCTTTTTTTTTTATAAAATATCTAGCGAGATATTTTCGGGAGATATTTTCACAAGATATTTTCGGAATATATATATATATATATATATATATTTTTTAAATAAAGAGAAAAATGTTTGGCTCTCACTTTTCAAGACGAAAAACACATGTGAGATTACCAAAATACCCTTCTTCCACAAAAACAATTTTTGGGAAATCTTTCAAAATGAATTATTCTCCAAAACAAATCAAAATAAGAAGGAAACCACAACACCACTCAAGTTAACCCAGGAAATGCAATAAACACATAGAAACATCAAGAACAAATAGGAATTGATAGAAACACAACAGAAAATGAAGAACAATGCAGGAAACAATGAAGAACACAGTTTTTCTTCCATAAATTTTTTTTTAAATACGAAAATGGAAAAATAAAGATAGGAAATCTGATAATCACAACCAAGAGCTCTGATACCAAATGATGCGAACCAAGAAAGCTCAAATCTTACGAAAGACACGATTTCAGATTTCACACAATCTAAGCATTCAAATTCCTAGAGGAAAACAGATTTTTGGGTTGCAAGTGAAAGTTTTTAATCACGGATCAAATAAGCCTAGAGGGGGAGTGAATAGGTTAGTTTCAATTTTTAACAAATATTAAATATGTAATCTAATCACAACGGCCAGACATGCAATCGCGTGTAAAGATAAAATGCGGAATAAAAATAACACACAATATTTTTAGGTGGAAACAACCTAGGCCACAACAATGACCTAAGAGGAAAATCACCGGTCCACCGGACCACCTAACTATCCACTATGAAAATCAATGTTCAATTACAACCATAGAGTCCAAAACTACCCGTCGCAGATAGATCCCCCTTTCGGTAATTTACTTACGAGCCGTCGCTCCTTTCACAGCCTCCAATAGTTAGATGTCTGGATCCGGACCAACGATCCGATCTACTTGAGTCACACAAGATCAATCGAACCCGTCACCTTCGGTAATTTCGAGTCACACGAAATACCGAACCCGTCACCTGAAACGTTAGCACAATAACACAAGTGCAAAGTGTGTCCTAGAGCGGATTTAAACAATGAACAATCCTAACTAGCAGATTCAACAGCATACGATGTAAAATCTAAATCAGCTAGCAAAATCTAAAACAGTCATATAAAGCTCAATATCATGAAAATTAAATAGGCATATGAATCATTCAAACATAACCAGAAAATATGTTTGAACAATTAAAAGATGAAAACGCCTAAGAATGATAGATGAAGAGAAGAAGTTAAAAGCACAATTCAGATGTAGAAAATATTAGTTCTATGTGTATTCATGTAATTATGCACAAGCAAGCATCACTTATATAGAGTCTAATTTAACTTGAAAGAGGATTTGCAATGGACTGAAACTCTACTCAAATCAGGATTTAGTTCTCACAAGAATTCTATTCATACAAGGATTTCACTCTCACAACAATTCTACTCATATAAGAATTTTGCTTTCACAAGAATTCTACTCATACAATGATTCCAACTTTCACAACAATTCTACTCATACAATGATTCTAACTTTCACAACAATTCTACTCATACAATGATTCTAACTTTCACAACAATTATACTCATATAAGGATTTTGCATTCAATATTAAATGAGTCAAATTGGTAAAAGTAACATATGGGTCAAATTAAAAAGGAGTTCTAGTAGAAGTGAAAAACTGTCTCGATCGATCTAACGACTGGCTCGATCGATCGATCCAATGCTCGATCGATCGACCAGATTGATCGATCGATCTAGCTCAACCCTAGAGCACCTAGATCGATGTCGTTCCACACTCGATCGATCGATCACTCGATCAATCGAACTATATACTCGATCGATCGACCAACATGTGCACAATTTATTTTTCGTTACGATCCATACTAAGTGTAGTGCACAAATGTGTGAAGATGTATGCATGATAGAATATTTTACCTGTCATATGGGCGTTGCAAGCTTGGTGAATCCATCATCATGTATCGTCTGATTAATCAGTGAATTCCTATTCTAGATTACAGTCAAACATTTTGTCTACGAAAATTGCCAATACAAAATAAACCTTACAATCTCCCCCTTTGGCATTTTCGTGTGACAAAACCACTCTCTCACTATATAACGCTCATAGTTATAATATCATTACATCAATTACATAGTGGACTGTCTATGATCTGATGGACCATCTTCGCTTGATACTTGATACTTGATACGCTCGGTCCACTGAAGTTAGGCAAACAAATAACACACAAATTTGGCTTGAAAGCCTCATTGTTTATTAGTTCAGTGTACATAAAGATGCGAATAAAATTTCTCCCCCACAACTAATAAACACCACAACTAATAAATGCAACATCTCCCACTAAATCCAATCTCCATAGCAACATGAATCTTTCTCCCCCTTTTTGTCATACGAAATTGACAACTCATAAAACTATTATTGAAGTGGGCTAAAAATGCAAATGAGATCACACATGTATATGTCCAAAGCATGTAGGAGGAATTGCATAAGTCAAAAGAAGAATAATGAAATATGTATGCAATGACTCCCCCTAAGTTCTATGACTCTCTAGACGAAAAACAAATTTAAAAAAGATTTTTTATTTATTTTTTTTTATTTTATTTATTTATTTTTTTTTTTTTTGACCAACAAAGCAATAAACTCATTTAAGACTAATAAGCATACAACCAATTGAAAAATTATTTTTGCTTAAATTTTGATCATTCATTGTATTAGCAAAATAAATAGGTCACACAAGCACATTAACACATATAATGGCATATTGACATTCACTTAAAGTAGTATACAGTGTGAACTCCACTTGTATTTCAATAAATTCATTTATGACCAATTTTAAGAGACTCAAAAGAAAATAATTTCATCTATCATGCTAAATCATAATTGAGTCTTCATTCTTACATAATGAAATATGTCTATCAAAAGAAATTTCTTATATTTTTTAATTTTTTTTGCTTTTTCTTTTTGTACATGCCAAATAAAATTTCTCAACTAAATTTTTATTTTATTTACCATTTTTTTTAAACATGTACGAGCCATAAATCTAATATGATGACTTTCACACTAGTTATGAGGTAGCCCTCTCCGCTCACTACGGTAGCTTCACACATCATAGTAGGTAGCCCTCTCAATACTAGTTATCTCCCAAAGATGAAACATTTTAAAACCTAAGAAATAGAACTCAACATAATTTCGCAGTCAAGATTAGCTCAAGTCTTAGAGTCTTTCAAAATTAATCGTAAATTTCATCGATGACATACATGAGTGTTCAGTGGGTGTGTGCATAAGTTCAGTCAATAGTGTCATCACATGTGAAAAATGCAAGTGTGTGTAAAATTTTGAATTGTTGCATTACATATACAATGAGAATCAAAATAAGCCACTAAAGACAAGGTTGTATAAGTATAAGCATTATTTGAATCCAATACCTTGTAGGCCTTTTTTTTTTTTTTTTAAATTAATGACAAAAATCTAACAACAAAAACAAAATAAACATATGAAAATACTCACCTAGGGTCATTTAAGCACTCAAACAAAAGTACCTAGGTGGTCTAGCAATAGTGATCAATTGATAGGAAACATGCAATCTTTCCTAACCCAAATTTTCATGAATTTTGATTTCTCTATATTTTTGGGTTGAGACTTAATTGCATTAGGTTTTAAAAACATACTTTTAGACTCATCTTTCCTATTCAAATTCAACATATGCATGGTAGGATGATAATTATGAGTTCTATACCTATAAGCATGAAGATGATCATTAAATCGAAGAGCATTTACCAAAAATCTACACTTAGGTCGAATATGGCCTTTTCTACCACAATGATGACAAACAGGCACAAACTTAACAGTTTTATTTACTACAGTTGTAGTGGGTGTTTGTGCAAAATTAGTAGCAGTAGAAGTAGAGTTAGAAGACCTTACAAATGTAGTTTTTGAAGTAGAAGGTGTACAGCTTTCATCTAAGAATTCAAGTCCACGTGTATCACCGAAAAGGCTTACCAATGCTCAACATCTTGTCCAGTCGTTCAGCTCCAATAGTTAATCTCTTCACTGTTTCCTTTGATTGCTCTAATTCTTGCACAAGCTTTGAATTTTCCTGTTTGATACCTGCAAGACTCAAATTCAACTTGTCAACATGCTCAGACAATTCAACTTTTTCTTTTTCTAAAACTGACAAATTAAGATCTTGAGAATTGATTCGTTCATTCAGCTTTGTTACAGTTATGAGTAGTTTTTCTTTTTCTTTCTTGCATTTAATTAAATCAATAAATAATTCTTCAAAACTGTTTGCATTAAATTTAGCAAGAATATGTCTACTTCCCTCCTCATCTGAGTCAAGGTCAGACTCACTGGAGTATTCATCAACAGTTGCTGTAAAAGCTACGTAGTTAGAGTCAACTTTTTATGAACCATTAGCTTGGTCTTCATCACTTTCTGTGTCACTAAGGGTAGCATTGAAAGCTTTTCCTGTTTTCTTTTTCTTGTTGGCACACTCAGCTTCTGAACTCATTGGCACGAGTTCTCTTCCCTTACGATATCTTGATTTTTCTTTAATCTGTAGATCCTTTCTGTTGAACATTTTCTTGAGTTTTCTAGCTAGAGTGAGTAGATCTTCATCTTCTATATCATCATCACTATCACCATCATCATCATTGGTAGTTTTAAGAGCAATACCAATGTTCCTTTTGGGTGTTCGAAGATTCATCTCAAATGTTTGAATTGAACCAACGAGTTCTTCAATCTTAATGGTGTCAATGTCTTTGCTTTCCTCTATACCTTTGCTTGAAAGCGTTCTGGTAGTGAGCATAAGACTTTTCAAACTAACCTGCGTTCATCAATTTTATCTCCAAGATTTGAAGAAGAGTTAGCAATATCACATAAATTAGCATAAAACTCGTTAAACATTTCATCCTCCTTCATTCTAAGATTTTCAAACTTAGTAGCTAGCATGCGAAGTTTTGTTCGTTTAACTTGGGACGTGCCCTCATGGGCAACCTCTAAAGTGTCCCAAGCAGCCTTAACAGTTTCAATATCAGAAATACGTCGGAATTCATCGGGCGACACAGCACTAAAAATAGCATTGATACCCTTTTGGTTCCATCCACTACCAATCTTATCTTGAGAAGTCCAATCTATTCTAGGTTTAAGTGTGACTACATTATCCTTGGTAACCGTAGGTGGTTCCCAACCATAAAGTACAGAGTTCCAAACACTTTCATCTAAGGAACGTAAAAAGGCTCTCATACGAGCTTTCCAATATGGGTAATTAGACCCATCAAAGTAAGGTGGACGGGTTGTAGAAAAATCCTCTCTCATATGATCCATAATAAGGTCCTAAGCAACACTAAGTATATCTAGTGACCCGCTCTGATACCAATTGAAAGTTTTTAATCACGGATCAAATAAGCCTAGAGGGGGGGTGAATAGGTTATTTTCAATTTTTAACAAATATTAAATATGTAATCTAATCACAACGGCCAGACATGCAATCGCGTGTAAAGATAAAATGCGGAATAAAAATAACACAATATTTTTAGGTGGAAACAACCTAGGCCACAACAATGACCTAAGAGGAAAACCACCGGTCCACCGGACCACCTAACTATCAACTATGAAAATCAATGTTCAATTACAACCATAGAGTCCAAAACTACCCGTCGCAGATAGATCCCCCTTTCTGTAATTTACTTACGAGCCGTCGCTCCTTTCACAGCCTCCAATAGTTAGATGTCTGGATCCGGACCAACGTTCCGATCTACTTGAGTCACACAAGATCAATCGAACCCGTCACCTTCGGCAATTTCGAGTCACACGAAATACCGAACCCGTCACCTGAAACGTTAGCACAATAACACAAGTGCAAAGTGTGTCCTAGAGCGGATTTAAACAATGAACAATCCTAACTAGCAGATTCAACAGCATACGATGTAAAATCTAAATCAGCTAGCAAAATCTAAAACAGTCATATAAAGCTCAATATCATGAAAATCAAATAGGCATATGAATCATTCAAACATAACCAGAAAATATGTTTGAACAATTAAAAGATGAAAACGCCTAAGAATGATAGATGAAGAGAAGAAGTTAAAAGCACAATTCAGATGTAGAAAATATTAGTTCTATGTGTGTTCATGTAATTATGCACAAGCAAGCATCACTTATATAGAGTCCAATTTAACTTGAAAGAGGATTTGCAATGGACTGAAACTCTACTCAAATCAGGATTTAGTTCTCACAAGAATTCTATTCATACAAGGATTTCACTCTCACAACAATTCTACTCATATAAGAATTTTGCTTTCACAAGAATTCTACTCATACAATGATTCTAACTTTCACAACAATTATACTCATATAAGGATTTTGCATTCAATATTAAATGAGTCAAATTGGTAAAAGTAACATATGGGTCAAATTAAAAAGGAGTTCTAGTAGAAGTGAAAAACTGTCTCGATCGATCTAACAACTGGCTCGATCGATCGATCCAATGCTCGATCGATCGACCAGATTGATCGATCGATCTAGCTCAACCCGAGAGCACCTAGATCGATGTCGTTCCACACTCGATCAATCGAACTATATACTCGATCGATCGACCAACATGTGCACAATTTATTTTTCGTTACGATCCATACTAAGTGTAGTGCACAAATGTGTGAAGATGTATGCATGATAGAATATTTTACCTGTCATATGGGCGTTGCAAGCTTGGTGAATCCATTATCATGTATCGTCTGATTAATCGGTGAATTCCTATTCTAGATTACAGTCAAACATTTTGTCTACGAAAATTGTCAATACAAAATAAACCTTACAGCAAGAGCTCACCTTTTTACATGGATATTACGCACCACGCAACGAGACGAGAGAAACGCCACAAAGGATTGCAAAACCTTTGATAAGTTTGGGTTGGAAGAACATGGAGCTTTGGAGCTCTCAAATTTGATTTTCAAATCAAAATTATATTAATGAACAAAAGTTGTAAAAAGCTGCTACAATTTGTCCTTATATAGTGTACAACAAAACCCTAAGTGGAGATTAAATCCCTGCCATTGATTTTAATCCAATGGTGGTGATTACAAAGAAATATCGATCCATGCCGCGGCGCGCCTTTTTTGTGGACTGCTCGGAGAAAAACAGAAACTTCTGTGCCGCGGCGAAACAATACTCATGCCGCGGCGCGCCTACTGAAGCAAGTCTGCGCGCACATCTGCCAGCACCCGCCCGCGAGCCTGTCGTTCCTCTCCTACAAAACAGAACGCTCCGTGCCGCGGCGCCCCAAATCTATGCTGCGGCGCACTTCCACGTCAAAATCTCCCTTCCAAAACAGAAAGTTGCTCGCCGTAGCGGCTATAATTCCATGCCGCGGCGCAGATCTTCTTTTCCAAAATCTGCCCTTAACACAATGCTTGGCCTCTCACAAGCTACATCTTCTTTCCCTATCATCCCTTGATCTTATTCCAACTCTTGAATAAGCCCATTCAAAGCTTCTTGGAGTCGTTTGGCCTTCAATCTTGTGATTGGTCCGTTCGGGATTTGTAGTGGCTGAAGCGGTGCATTATTCGTATCAGTTAGACTTTCAGAACTACTTGTATTTCTTAGAAAATCTATGGTTTGCATATATGTGGATTGAAAATCTATGAACCTGTAAATGAATTTAGTTGACTTGAAGGGTATGCTTACATTGATACTTATTTCCAAAGGTGCTAAGAATTCAATGAATCTTCGTCGATAGTCTCTCGAATATTTCTATCTTGCACCAAAGTTAGCCAGTGTTCATGAGAGAACTAGCTTAAGTGGAACGAAATTGTTTCATAGTCAGTCAACATCTTCATCTCCTCCCATACAACAATGGATCTTTTCTTATTTTTCCAATTAAACCATCGCAAAGCATCACCCTCAAAATTGATAATTGCCACCTCCAATTTTTCTTCATTTGTGAATTGATGAAGAGAGAAGTATCGTTTTGTTTTCATAATCTAACCATCTAAATTCAACCCATCAATCACCGGCATCTCTAATTTCCAAAATCAAAAATCCTAGCGTGGACTTGAAAACGTTGTGGTGCCATTAGTTCCTTGAGTACCTCCCACCATTCCTTCGCTTTACCTAACAATGATGAAGCAATACGGCCTGAATCCTCCTAAAATTTGATGAGAAGATCTAGACGTTTATTCATACTCTATTAACTCCTTCAAACTTCCCATTTCCCGATGAAGCTCTTCTTGTACAGCCCCTACTACCTCTTCCATTGAATTCAAGAGTTGAGCAACGTTCTTAGCTACCGTCTTACCAAGTTAGTATTTTGATACCAAGTTTATAGAAACTGATTAATTAACTGAGAAACAATATAGAAAATAACTGAGAAACAGTATAGAAAATCGGTACGAATGTTTATCATTAAACAATTAAAAGACTAGCCACAATGCCGAGCTTTCGAGGCTTGGTACTCTCCCAATGAACAAAGCTCAATCCAAAAATGACTAGCCAACATCCACCTCACAACCTTGCTGCCTATATCCCCTTCTGACTCTCTTCTCCAACAAAATTACAAAATTGATGTCTGTAACTAACTTCCCTCACACACCGTTCACAACCAATCATCACAACCAAAATTACACATCAGCACTTATCGAGTATATACCCATTATGCCAGGATATACCCATTATGCCCTTACACATAGAATAATTAAAATGAACCCATGGTCTATCATTTTGATCCCGCAATAATAGATGCCCTCTAATCTAGGATCATAATATGAACTGCTATACAATTCCAATTGGTCTAAAATGATCTCTTAGAAAATATGGTAAACACAAGTTTATAGATAATTGTTTCAAATGGTTTGACGTTTTTTTAAATAAAAAAAAAAAAACAGAATAAATAAGTTTCTTCACTAAATTGAGACACTTGGTACATCATGTTAACTTCAACCACCATATGTATCATCCTTGGTCTGTCCATGGAAAGTATATCAAAAACTTATCACCACAGCAACTGAATCACAAGGAGAATCTTCAGCAAACTCGTTTAACAGCAGAACGTTGCAGCTCCATTGCTCATAAGGGGCCTGTTAAAAATGTAAAGGAATGAGGCAACAGCTTTGATAACTTACAATAAAAACCATGAATATATAAGAAGATTCAGAACCAGTAGTTTTTATAACCTATTAATGACTTAGAAGATTGATTCGATTCGAATAGGTCAAGAACTATACATACCCCCATAAGCTTGTCCTCAAGGTATACAGTAGATTCACAATTCAAAATGAAGGTCTCTGCCTAGCCTCTGCATGAGTGACCCGGATAGACCTTCCATTCAAGTCCTGCACAAAACAAAATTTAGAAACTGAAATTTGTAAATAATGACTACTGCAATACAGTAGAGTAGTAGAAACTTTAACCCCAAGTCTATGGTACATTGACTACAATATAGAAAATGAAGGAAAATAAAAAAATAGTCAAGAGTGATTATTACTATTTCCTAATTCAAAGGAAAATAAAGGTAGTATAAACTTACAATGCCATTCAACAAGTCGATGGCATTGTTGACCTCCTCAGCACTGTTGTAGGTGACAAAACCAAAGCCTCTTGACCTGCCACTTTCCCTATCATAAACAACCTTGGCTTCCAAGACATTTCCTTTTTCACTAAATAAGTCCTCAAGAGCTAAATTGTCAACACCCCATGGCAAATTACCAACATAGACACGGTTGGGACATTCAGAACCATCGACACCTCTAGCACCTCTAGAAGGGTAACCATTCCTTTTAGAGGAGAAACCATCTCCTCTAGAGGAAAATCCATCGCTTCTAGAGGAAAAACCATCAGATTTAGGAGGAGGAGATCCAGCATTCACCCTCAATGCTCTTCCCTCGAGTTCCTGTCAGTATTCATAAGATGCAGATTGTGGCCAAAACAATATGCATGATTTTCTCGTAAGAAACTAAACAAATAACAAAGCAGCTAAATTGAATCAAATAAGTGCTATGTACGCTTCAGCCTAAAAAACCCTGAAACGAAATGGGCCAAATATTCATTTGTTTAATTTCATTTTCACTTTCTGTATCCTGAGCCAGTTTAACCCAGTTTCTAAGTAGGACAAGCCTAAAATTTCTCTTTACTTTTAACACCAAAATTTTTTTGAAAAATAACATTTATAATCCCTTAAAACTTATAAATGTTGGACAAGTTAGTTCTATTGAAAGTAGCTATATATATACTGAGATTGTAACTAATAGAATTAATGAGAAATCATTTTCTATTTTACTCTCAATTCTCTCGTTCGTATGAAAGAGCTTAGGAAAGCTTTCTTGGTTTTTCTCGATTCTTGAAATTTCTACGATTTCTTGATAGTTCTTGTTCTCGTCTCTAAATCTCAGCATGACTTCGCAGAACTCAGCTTCTGGTCAAGCCCTTTCTGATCCTGGTGTGCAATCCAATTCATCATCATCAATATATGACCTATGTTACATAAACTCTTGATCGAGTGTCGGATACGGGTATATATCTGGAGGTTGGATTCGTATACTTATAATTTTAGGACACGGGGACACTAATAAATATCCAATTTTTAAACACATATACAAATTATTATATAAATCATATACTAACAAAATACATTTTTATAAATATTCATTTTTATAAATATTCATTAAAATTTAGACTATTTTTAAATATAATAGTTAGAATATATATTTTTTTATAATTATAAATTTTTTTTCCAAAATTTTATTTTAAATATGTGACTTTTTCTTTGTAATATTAAATATAAGATTTTATTATTATTGAAGTTGTGGAAGTCCTCTGCCTAAATTAATAGGGCCCTAATTATTTCATATTGTATTTTTTAAAAGATAAGGGCCCAAATTTCAATAAGCCCAAAGCCTTATCATGTCCTAATTTTTATAACAGTTTCTTCAAGTTTTTTCATCAGCTTCTCTTTCCCTTTCTTCTTCTTTGGTGACTCTTCTTCTGTTTTTCTCTTCCGACGTGTCCAATGTTCTTCCTCGCGAGTCCGACGCAGATCCCACACCCGTGTTTGTGTCATGTCGATACAGGTGTGGTGGCCAAAAGTTGCGAGTCCAGGTGATGCGAACCCCGCAACACGATTCCTATCGACCCACCTAGCTACAAGGCTAGAGAACCAAGAAGAAACGGATCAAGACCCAACAACAAATTGATAGGGATCTCTAAACACAAACCCACAGATTTTTGGTAGCAAGAAACTCACCTCCACACTTGGATATTACGCACCACGCACGGAGAAGAGGTTGAACGCCACAAAGGGATGCAAATCTTTTGATAAGTTCTTGGTTGCAATTAAGCAAAGAGCTTTGGCTCTCAAATTTGTTTGAAGCAAACAAAAATATTTCATAAAAATGATAAGAGTTACAAAGAGCTGCCACAATTTGTCTTTATATAGGGTACAACAAAACCTAAAAGAAAAAATAAAATCCTAGCCATTGATTTTAATCCAATGGTGGTGGTGATTTTAAAGAAATTTCGATCCATGCCGCGGCGGGTAATTCTTGTGCCGCGGCGCGCCCCCTTTTTGGACTGCTCGGAGAAAAACAGAACGGTCCGTGCCGTGGCGGAACAATTCTATGCCGCGGCGAGCTTCCACGTCCAGAATTCCTAACCAAAACAGAAAGTTGCTCACCGCGGCGCCATTAATCCATGCCGCGGCGCAGACCCTTTTCCTCCAATTCTGCCTCTAGCACATTACTTGGCCTCTCGCAAGCTATGTGCTCATCCCTCATCATCCCTTGGCCTTGTAATAGCTCTTGGATAAGTCCACTCAAGGCTTCCTTGAGTTGTCTCGCCTTCGACCTTGTGATTGGCCCGTTCGGGATGCGAAGTGGTGGTAGCGCTAAATGATTCGTATCATTCCCCCCCTCTTGAAAAGGATTCGACCTCAAATTTTCACCTGCATAATCGAAAGGAGAGAGATCAGAAACATTAAAAGATGCGCTAATATTATACTCACCTGGAAGGTCGAGCTTGTAGGCATTGTCATTGATACGTTCGAGTACTTGGAATGGCCCATCCCCCCGATGTTGTAGTTTGGACTTTCGCTTTTCGAGAAACCGTTCCTTCTGCATATGTACCCAAACCCAATCGCCGGGTTCGAAAATGATCCTACGTCGCCCTTTGTTAGCCTTGAACGCAAATTCTTCATTCTTTTTCTCGATGCGCTCGTGAATGCTCTCATGTAGTTTCTTCACCATTTCAGCTTTCTTAGCACCTGTCAAATCTGTCCTAAATGAAACAGGTAAAGGCAATAAATCCATAGGCGTGAGTGGGTTAAAACCATATACAATTTCAAAAGGTGTATGGTTAGTAGTGGAATGCACACTCCTATTATAAGCAAATTCAATAAAAGGCAAACAATCCTCCCAATTTTTCAAATTCTTTTGAATGACCGTCCGTAACAGAGTAGATAAAGTTCGATTAACTACCTCTGTTTGGCCATCAGTTTGGGGATGACAAGTAGTAGAAAACAAAAGCTTCGTCCCCAACTTAGCCCATAGAGTTTTCCAAAAATAACTTAGAAATTTGACATCCCTGTCAGAAATTATACTTTTTGGAACCCCATGCAACCGTACAATCTCTTTAAAAAAAAGATTAGCAATGTTAGTTGCATCATCGATTTTGTGACACGCAATAAAATGTGCCATTTTTTAAAACCTGTCAACAACTACAAAAATGGAATCTCTTCCGCCCCTAGACCTAGGCAAACCCAAAACAAAGTCCATGGAGATATCCACCCAAGGTGAACTAGGCACCGGTAGGGGTGTATACAGTCCTTGAGGTAGGACTCTGGACTTCGCTTGCCTGCACGTGATGCACTTAAAGCAAATCCTCTCTACATCACGCCTCATCTTAGGCCAAAAGAAATGTTCCCGCAGAACATCCATGGTCTTGGCCACACCGAAGTGTCCCATTAGACCTCCACCATGGGCCTCTCTAACTAGCAACTCTCTCATAGAGCAGTTGGGTATACATAAATGGTTTTCCCTATATAGATACCCATTGAACAAATAAAATTTCTCAAAACCAGACTTATGACATGCATGATATACAACAGAAAAATCATCATCAGCAGCATACAGTTCCTTAACATATTCAAACCCTAATAATCTAGCATTTAGAGTAGAGAGTAAGGTATACCTTCTTGACAAAGCATCTGCGACAACATTTTCCTTACCTCGCTTATATTGAATAATATAAGGTTTCGATGAACTCTATCCATCTTGCATGCCGCCTATTCAACTTTCCTTGGCTCTTTAAGTGCTTCAAGGACTCGTGATCCGTGTGGATGACGAATTCTTTCGGCCATAGATAGTGCTGCCAAGTCTCCAGGGTCCTAACCAAAGCGTAGAGCTCCTTGTCATACGTTGGGTAGTTCAGGGAGGCTCCTCCGAGCTTCTCACTGAAATAGGCGATAGGTCGCTTTTCCTGCATTAAAACAGCTCCTATACCTATACCTGAAGCATCACACTCAATTTCAAAGGTTTTAGTAAAATCAGGCAAAGATAAAACAGGTGCAGTACATAATTTATCTTTCAATAAATTAAAAGCTGTTTCTTGTTCTATTCCCCATCTAAAACCTACAGTTTTCTTAATCACCTCGGTTAGAGGTGCGGCTACGGTGCTAAAGTCTAACAAATCTTCGATAGAAACTAGCCAAGCCATGGAAGCTGCGAACCTCCGTAACGGACTTAGGCGAGGGCCAATCCCTAATCGCCTCGACCTTTTCCTTATCTACTTCTATTCCCTCAGCACTTACAACAAAACCAAGAAAAACTAGCTTGCTCATGCAAAAACAGCACTTCTTTAAATTAGCATACAGTTTTTCTCTTCTCAAAACTTCAAGCACAGCACGTAAATGTTCAACATGCTCTTCTAATTTCTTGCTGTAAATGAGAATATCATCGAAATAGACAACCACAAATTTTCCAATTAAAGACCGTAAAACATGGTTCATTAATCTCATAAAAGTACTGGGTGCGTTAGATAACCCGAAAGGCATAACTAACCACTCATACAACCCATGTTTCGTTTTAAAAGCGGTTTTCCATTCATCCCCTTCTTTCATCCTTATTTGATGATACCCACTTTTAAGGTCAATTTTTGAAAAGATGCAAGAGCCATGCAATTCATCTAACATGTCATCTAATCTAGGAATTGGGTGACGATATTTTACCGTAATGTTGTTGACGGCTCGGCAATCAACACACATACGACTTGACCCATCCTTCTTAGGCACAAGTAGCACTGGCACTGCACAAGGGCTTAAGCTTTCTCTGACTTGCCCCCTAGTCAAAAATTCTTCGACCTGCTTCTGGATCTCCTTGGTATCGTCCGGGTTGGTACGATAAGCCGGTCAGTTTGGAAGAGATGCTCCAGGAATGAAGTCAATCTGATGCTCAATCCCTCGCAATGGTGGCACACCATCCGGGATCTCTTCAGGAAACACATCTTCATATTCCTGTAACAAAGAAACAAAAACACTTGGCAACGCATTGTCAAGTTCATCAGTAGATAAATAAGTCTCTTTATACGAGAGTATAAGAACAGACCTTTTCGCCGAGACGGCGTGTTCTACATCACTTGCCTTTGCATAAAAATTTTCAACTTTTTTTTCGGTTTCTTTTTCTCTCTCTCCACTCTTCTCTCCTACTACACTCGTCTCTCCCAATTTCTCCTTTTTTTCTCTCACCATCTTTTTTTGGTCCTCAAAGACTTGCTTAGGAGTTAAGGGTGCAAGTGTAATCCTTTTTCCTTTCCACTCAAAGGAATACTTATTATTGAATCCATCATGTGTAGCCCTCCTATCATATTGCCATGGTCTTCCAAGCAATATATGTCCGGCTTGCATAGGGACCACATCACACATGATCTCATCCTTGTATTTTCCAATAGCAAAGGATACTAGTACTTGCTTGCTAACCTTTACTTCTCCGCTATCATTCAACCATTGGAGCTTGTAGAGTTTCGGGTGTTTAAGCGTTGGCAACCCTAGCTTCTCAACTAAGGTGGTACTAGCCACATTGGTGCAACTCCCACCATCAATGATGACATTGCACACTTTAGAGTTCACATGACACCTCGTGTGAAATATGTTCTCTCGTTGTTGCTCCGCATCCTCATTCTTATATTGGATACTCAAGGATCTCATTATCACTAGAGCCTCTCCCTCCACGGCCCTATTTCCTCATCATTAGCTTCCTCTAGCAATGGCATCTCCTCATCATCGCTATCCTCATCCGTTTCAATGTCGCCATTGGCTTGAGCGATCATCACCTTTTTATTCGGACATTGGGATGCAATGTGTCCGGTTCCAAGACACCTAAAACACTTGATGTCTCGGTATCGGATCGGGTTTTCAATCTTACCCTTATCCTTGCTAGTCTCCAATTCCTTGCCCTTATTCAATTCAAACCTAGGCTTGGAGCTAGTTGCTTCATCTTTCTTCCAATTTTTCCATGGTGAGGTAGGGGTGGGTTTTGATGTAGTTGGGTTAACCTTAGGTGGGAAAGTACGGCTGCTCTTCTTTCTCAATTGCCTCTCCACCTTGATTGCCATATGAACCATATCCTCTAACTCTACATAGTGATGTAGCTCCACAATATTGGCAATGTCTTGGTTCAAACCACTAACAAACCTAGCCATGGTGGCTTCCCTATCCTCCTCAATATTGGCTCTAACCATGGTCATCTCCATATCCTTGTAATAATCATCTACCGACCTAAATCCTTGAGTGAGTCTTTGCAACCTCTGATATAGCTCTCGGTAGTAATGGCTCGGAATAAACCGCTTCCTCATGATAGCTTTCATGTCCTCCCAACTATCAATCGGTCTTTCCCCATTCCTCCTCCTAGCTACAACTAGTTGATCCCACCAATTTAAAGCATAGTCGGTTAATTCTATTACGGCCAACTTAACTTTCTTTTCGTCCGAGTAGTTGTGGCACGCAAAGATATGTTCAACTTTCTTCTCCCATTCTAAGTAAAGTTCCGGGTCATTCTTTCCTTGGAATGCCGGCATTTTCATTTTAATACTATCCAAGCTCCTATCAACCCCATCATAGGGTCGTTGTGGAAGTCTCCTAAAACCTCCCCGACCATAGCCACCTCTAGGCCCATGGCGTCCTCCAAAGGGCATCCTCCCTTCTCCCTCATAAACATCCTCCCCAAAACTATCCTCCTCAGACTCCTCATCAATATGGACCCTCCTATTAGGCCTTCCTATATTAGGAGCATTTTGCGGTGCTTCTTGCCGCAAGTTGGCGATAGTTGCCTCTTGTCTCTCTAACCGCTCATTCACATTGACCATGACGGCATTCATCCGTTCCATGGACTGTTGTAACGCCCTCATCATAAAAGTGGTGTCGGGACGTTCCTCCGAGCTATTCCTGTTAGACATACTTAATAGCACTAATCCAAGCAAACAATTAGCAATTAATAAACTTAAAACTTTCACTCGTTACCTCACGGGTTTGCACTCGAATTTGATTGCCCAAGCGCTCGAAGCCTTATGACAAACCAAACCAACCAAGGTTTCCACCCAAAGTAGAGTTCTTGTCCGCAACAATCCGTAGTTTGCAATATCCAATGTTAAGCACAAAGGAAACTAACTCGAAGTGTTTTGAAACTCTAACTCTATTAGTTCGGAAACAAGTTCAATTTGACAAATTCAACTCATAAAATGCAAACAAGCAAGAAAACGATCCGTCAAAGCGTAAATGACGCTAAAACGAAAGAAATTTCGTAAATTCTCGAAAATCAAGAATTCACTCTCTTTTCTCTTTTCTTTTCTTTTTTTTTTATATTGTCCGAATTATCCCTTTTTTTTTTTTTTTTATAAAAAAAAATATCTAGCGAGATATTTTTCGAGAGATATTTTCGAGAGATATTTTCACGAGATATTTTCGTGAGATATTTTTCCGAGATATTTTCGGAAGATATTTTTTTTTTTTTTTTTTAAATAAAGAGAAACGTTTGGCTCTCACTTTTCAAGACGAAAAACGCATGTGAGATTACCAAAATACCCCTCTTCCACAAAAACGATTTTTGGGGTAATTTTTCAACATGAAATCTTCTCCAAATTCAATCAAGATAAAAGGAAAACAACAACACCAATCAAGTTAATCCAGGAAATGCAATAAACACATAGAAACATAGAACACAGATTTTTTTTTTTTTGTGAAGAATTTTCTTGTTGCTATGAAATAGAAATTGACAAAAATTAAGATAGGAATCTAGAGTCTCAACCTAGAGCTGTGATACCAAATGATGCAAACCCCGCAACACGATTCCTATCGACCCACCTAGTTACGAGGCTAGAGAACCAAGAAGAAACGGATCAAGACCCAACAACAAATTGATAGGGATCTCTAAACACAAACCCACAGATTTTTGGTAGCAAGAAACTCACCTCCACACTTGGATATTACGCACCACGCACGGAGAAGAGGTTGAACGCCACAAAGGGATGCAAATCCTTTGATAAGTTCTTGGTTGCAATTAAGCAAAGAGCTTTGGCTCTCAAATTTGTTTGAAGCAAACAAAAATATTTCATAAAAATGATAAGAGTTACAAAGAGCTGCCACAATTTGTCTTTATATAGGGTACAACAAAACCTAAAAGAAAATAAAATCCTAGCCATTGATTTTAATCCAATGGTGGTGATTTTAAAGAAATTTCGATCCATGCCGCGGCGGGTAATTCTTGTGCCGCGGCGCGCCCCCTTTTTGGACTGCTCGGAGAAAAACAGAACAGTCCGTGCCGCGGCGGAACAATTCTATGCCGCGGCGCGCTTCCACGTCCAGAATTCCTAACCAAAACAGAAAGTTGCTCGCCGCGGCGCCATTAATCCATGCCGCGGCGCAGACCCTTTTCCTCCAATTCTGCCTCTAGCACATTGCTTGGCCTCTCGCAAGCTATGTGCTCATCCCTCATCATCCCTTGGCCTTGTAATAGCTCTTGGATAAGTCCACTCAAGGCTTCCTTGAGTTGTCTCGCCTTCGACCTTGTGATTGGCCCGTTCGGGATGCGAAGTGGTGGTAGCGCTAAATGATTCGTATCACCAGGTAACATAGTATGTGACTATTCCTCGTGTCAATCTAACATTTCCAATTAAACTTGATAGGTCCAATTATATCTTGGGGAGTGAACAGCTATCAAGTATGATTACAGTGTATTGTGTGCAGGAATATGTTGACGGACTACAAGAGGTTGCTAGCATATATCTACGTAATTCTACTTCGATTTCTCCTAAATATGCTACATGGAAGCGTAGTAATGGAATTGTTTGTTCTTGGATTTATGTATCAGTCACCAATGAAGTATCATATTATCTTTATGGCAATCAATTTGCTCGCGATCTTTGAAAGACATTTTAGGAAGTTTGCTACATGACATCAGCTAAATTAAGAATTATGGAATTGAGATTACAATTGTAGATAGTTAAGAAGAAGGTTCAGTCGGTTGATGATTATGTCATGTCTATCAAAACTGAATATCTCTGCTGTTTGTGAGCTTTTGCCACTAAAATATTTGATTCTTTATGCTCTCTTAAAGCTAAATCATAGGTATAATCCTTCTGTCTATTCGATCACTGAGCATTCTTGCAATATTAACATTGAACAATTTAACAATCGCCTGTTAGTTTTTGAGATTAGATTGAAACAGAATAAGGAAGAAGAACAACAAATCTTACAAGTAAATTAGCAATGTTTAACAACTTGACTACACAAAACTCTTCTTCTAGTTTTGGTAGTACTGGTTTGTTGGCTTAGAAGACAAGTAGTGATCCATCTAGGTCACAGTTTTCTTCAAAGGCCAACGAAGAGGTCGTGGAAGTGTAGGTCAGAAAAGGAATCTACAATGCCAATTTGTTGAGAAAATGGGACATGTAGTCTCACAATGCTTCAAGTTAAGAGATTTGCTTGGAGGTTAAACAGGAATCAATCCAATACTAACACCACATCTTCACCATCTGATTTCACAGATTCTTAGGAGGGTCACGATAATAATTAGGTGTTAGCCAACCTTGGGAATCCTCTTCCTTGTAATGGTAATAACAGCATCCTTGTCAATAATGGCACATCTATTCCCATCCCTTCTATTGGCTCTACTACTCTTCTGCTTCTAAGTGTCCTTTAGTGTTGAAAGATGTCTGACATGCTCCTAAAGTTGCTTCTAATCTTTTCTTTGTTCAAAAGTTGTGCAAAGAAAACAATGTTTTCATTGAGTTTCACTCTTCTTTTTTGTAAGGGACATTCATTCGAGGAAGGTTCTTCAAGAGACTCTCCTTTTAATAGAGGACTTCACAAACTTCTAACTAGTGCAGGTTCATTCAGAACTTCTACTGGTTCTCTAGCTACTGCCTCTGTATGACATAATATTGTGTCATGTCTCTGACCCTATGGTTAATTCTCTTTTATATAATCATGATATTGATGTAATAAAATAAAAGGTTCTTCTCTTCCTTTTGTTTGTAAGGCTTGTGGAGTTGCCAAGTCTCATAAGCTTCCTTTTATACCTTCTATTTTTCCTTTCGAACTTGTGTATATGGACATATGGGTGTTTTTCTTAAAAACTAAGGACCAAGCATTGTTTGATTTTATCAAGTTTAAAGCAATGATTGAACTACAATATGAGTTTAAATTGAACTCTATACAAAGTGATGGGGCTAGGGAGTTCAAACTTCTTGCTGCTCTTCTTGACACATAAGGGGTGATGTACCCAAAAAACTTGTACTCACATTTGAACAAAATGGGATGGTAGAGAGTAGGATACATAGGGCTATTGATATTGGCTTGCCTTTGCTTTTACAGTGTGGGATACTTAAGTACTATTAGCCTTGTGCTCTTAAGAATGTTGTGCTTGTGTTGAATATAATTCATTTGAAGGTTCTTTCTTCTCGGTCACCATATTTTCATCTCTATAAACGTGAGCTTGATTTGTCTTACCTTAAGGTTTTTGGCAGCCTTTGTTTCCCATGCCTAAGGCCTTACAAGAAACACAAATTGGATGCTAGGTTTGACCCTATGTGTATCTTAGCAATGCTTCAAATCAACGTGTATATGTTTGCCTTGATGCCAGTTCTAATAATATTCATGTCAATAGGCATGTAGTTTTCGTAGAACATATTTTTCCTTTTCTTCAAAAGTAATCTCAGTCAGCCAGTCTGTCACTTCTACCTCACATGTTGAATCTATTTGGTCTTGCTATAACTGTTATTGTTCCCTCAAGTAGTAACTGATCCTCTCCACATTTGACTCCTTTGTCCTCTTCTGTTAGTCCTCAGGTTTCCCCCCTTGGTCTACTTCTAGCTGTAGTTTTCCTTTCCATGAGTCGTCTATTCTTGCATCAGGTTCTTCTGTTTTACCTCCTGCAGCTCTAGCTATACTAGTCCCTCCTGTCATTGATGTGTCTATTCCTACGGGTCCAAACATACATCCTATGCTTACACCATGGTTTTAAAAAACGCTCATGGCGTTGCCTCAAGACGCGCATTAAGGCATTCTCACAAAAACAAACGCATCAAGGCTAGTTTTAGTGCTGATTTTTGAGGCGTACGCCTCAATCTGTGAATTTGAAGAAACGAACGCATAGAGGCGTATATGGTTAGGCGTGAAAGGTGATCTCAGTTATTCGAAAAATTTAGAGAAATTTCATGGACTTTTCTTAGCATTTGGGTCCAATCCAAGTTTTAAATTAAAACCCAACAAAAATCCAGCTTACCCATAGAGAAGGAACAAGAGAAAAAATTAAAATGAAATCAGAGATTTGAAGTAGAAGGGTTTTTCGGCTCTAATAGTTTGTTGCCTCTACTCGACCACTTTAGCCACCAAAAACTGGTAATGAACTCTATTTTTCTTCCTTCTCTGTTTCTTCTTATTTCTTCTTTCTTTCTTCTTTCTCTGTTTCTGTTTGGCTCTGTTCGTTTGATCTTGTTTGATTCATGTTCGTCTCTGTTTCTTCTATTTTCTTCTTTCTCTGTTTCTTCTTTCTTTCTTCTCTGATTTTTCTCTCTGTTTCTTTTATTTTCTTTCTTTCTTCTCCGTACGTCTCTGTTTCTTTGTTCTTTATCATTCTTTCTTTTTTAATTCATAGAGCTGCTTTTTTTTTAATATTTTTTTTCTATTTTTTTCCTATTTTTATTTTTATTTTTTATTTTTCTGTTTTTCTTTATATTATTTTCTATGTTTCTTTTTAATTTTTTATTACTTTATTTTTTTTTACATTATATAATTTATTTGTTATTATTTTCTTTATAATTTGGTATAGTATTTTTACAGATTCTTTTCTTCTTATTTCTTTATTTTATTTATTGTCTATTTTATTTTTATTGTTTATTGTTTATTTTTTATTTTTATATTTTCTTTTTCTGTTGTATCATTAAATAGCATCAACTCATTACCATTTTGTTGAATTACGTAAACTTTTATTTGTTTGAAAATTTAGACTTTACTTGGGCCTCTAAATGATTATGTTTTGTTTGATGCTATTTTTTATTATTTTTTTAATTTACACCTTTATTATTAAATACAAAACGCCTCAAGGTTAGTTTTCGCCTTTTAAAACCTTGGCTTACACACTCCAAGGCTAATATTGTTAAACCCAACCCTCGTCTTATTTCACAGGGGTCTATCGATGAGGTTACTTGAGAGCCTAAGACTTTTTCCCAAGCACATAAATATCCAGCGTCGAAAGTAACTATGGATGTTGAATATAAGGCATTGTTGAATAATAATATGTGGGAGCTGGCGCCAGGACCTTCTAACCAAAAATTCACTGAGTTTATAAAACCAAAGAATTACCTTCTGGACAAATTGGCAAGAGAAAAGTTAGGCTAGTTGCTAAGAGTTATTAACAGACTCGTGACATTGATTACAGGGAGACATTTAGTCCCAATTAAGGTTTCCACTATTCGCGTTTGTTCTTAACATTATTGTTCATTTTGGATGGAATGCTAGTCAAGTTGACATTAAGAATGCTTTTTTGAGTGGTGATTTAAAAGAGAATGTTCTTATGTATCAACTTCCTAGATTTGAAGATCCTTCTCGACTTGATTTTGTGTGCAAACTTCATAAATCTTTGTATAGTTTGCAAGCCCCTAGGTCTAGTATTATAAGTTGAGCTCTTGGCTTCTTGGGGATGGTTTTAAGAATGTTGTCATAGACACAAATCTATTTATCAAGAGAATGGTTTCGATATCATCATTCTCCTTACTTATATGGATGATATCTTACTAACATATTTTAATCCTCTCTTCAACATTTTATTTCTTGTCTTCACACTGTCTTTCCTTTTCGTTTCTTCCATGGTCTTGAGGTGTCACGAACTAATAATGGCATGTTTCTTTCCAAAGAAAAAGTACATCAAGGGTCTTTTAGCTAGTGCTGGTCTCTCTTTGGCCAAACCAACCTCCACACCTTAGGCCTTATGGGGAGATGTGTCCAAAGAATGATGGTGTTCCACTTGAGTCAGATGAGACCTCGTTGTATAGAAGCTTGGTTGGAGCATTGCAATACTATTACATTATTAGACTAGAATTGGCATTTTTTGTCAAAAATTATGTTAGTTAAGTGATGCGAACCGCTCGCCACGATTCCTATGACCTCCAAATCACGCAGTTTGGCAACCACAAGAAATACGGACAGAAACCCGACACCAATATTAGCACGCAAATCCTACGAGGAAACCTAGACTTTGGTTGCACGAAAACTCACCTTAAACGAATGAATATTACGCACCATAAGCTAAGACGAGGTGAAACGCCACAAAGGGATTGCAAGCTCCTTTGATAAGTTTCGGTTGATAATCCACTTGGAGCCTTTGAGCTCTCAAAGAAGAAAATTTGTATTTTTCTCAAATGTTTGAACAAAGTTAACATATTACAGCTGCTAGGGTTCATTTATACAAGAAATAAAACACTAAAAACGGGCAAAGCATCCTAGCCCTTGATTTGTAATCAATGGCCCAAAATTTACAAATATTTTAGTCCCCGCCACGGCGGCCAAATATCCATGCCGCGGTGCGCACGGTATGGGGCTGGTGTCAGCGCACAAGTCTGGCGTCGCCTGTCGCTGGGTGTCCGTGTCAGCGCGCAGGTCTGGCCTGTTAGCACACGCACGTCCACTCGTGCCGCGGCGCCCAAAATGCATGCCGCGGCGGGCACATGTTTTTGGTTCCGAGACAGAAACTCCTTCGCTGCGGCGTGCAATATCTGTGCCGCGGCGGGCCAAGTCGTCATTTCCCCCTTCAAAACAGAAACTCCCTCGCCACGGCGTGCAATATCTGTGCCGCGGCGCGCCAAATTCGTCATTTCCCCCTTCAAAACAAAAACTCCCTCGCCGCGGCGGCTATATTTTCATGCCGCGACGCAAGTCCTTTTGCTCCAAAATTGCCTCCAACAGATTGGTTGATCTCCCATATGCTTCAAGCTCCAAGCTCATGCTCCCTTGGTCTTTAATTGACTCTCGGACCAGCCCATTTAGAGCCTTTTCGAGTTGTTTGGCTCTTAACCTCGTGATCGGCCCGTGTGGGATTCGTAGAGGATGTTGTGACGGAGGTTGTGACGGAGGATTCGTATCATTCCCTCCTTCTTGAAAAGGATTCGACCTCGAATCGCCACCTGCATAATCAAAAAGAGACAGATCAGCAACATTAAATGAGGCACTAACATTATACTCACCGGAAAGGTTAAGTTTGTAGGCGTTGTCGTTGATGCGCTCGATCACTTGGAACGGCCCATCTCTTCTTGGTTGAAGTTTTGACCTCCGCTTATCAGGAAAGCGTTCTTTCCTTAGGTGCACCCAAACCCAATCTCCGGGTTCAAAAATAACCTGTCCCCTTCCCTTGTTGGCTTTGAGGGCATTCTCCCTATTTTTCTTCTCAATGCGCTCACAAACCCTCTCATGCATCCTCTTAACCACCTCAGCCTTCCTTGCTCCTTCCAAATTAGTCCTTTCTAAAATAGGTAAAGGTAACAAGTCCATAGGGGTTAGTGGATTAAAACCATATACAATCTCAAACGGGAAGTGATCCGTGGTTGAGTGTACACTCCTATTGTATGCAAATTCAACAAAAGGTAAGCAATCTTCCCAGTTCTTCAAATTGCTTTTTAAGATGGCACATAACAAAGTAGCCAACGTGCGATTGACTACTTCCGTTTGGCCATCGGTTTGAGGATGGCAAGCAGTAGAAAATAAAAGTTTTGTCCCCAACTTAGCCCACAAGGTTTTCCAAAAGTAGCTAAGGAACTTAACGTCCCTATCCGACACTATACTTTTAGGGACTCCATGGAGCCGCACAATTTCTTTGAAAAACAGATTGGCTACGTTAATTGCATCATCAATTTTGTGACACGCAATAAAGTGCGCCATTTTTGAAAACCTGTCAACAACTACAAAAATGGAGTCCTTTCCCCCTTAGACCTAAGCAATCCCAAAATAAAGTCCATGGATATATCCACCCACGGTGAGCAGGGCACCGGTAAGGGTGTATACAGTCATTGACGTAGGACTTTGGACTTCGCTTGCCTGCATTTGATGCACCGAGAGCAAATTCTCTCTACATAACGCCTAATCCTGGGCCAAAAGAAATGTTCACGTAGAACATCCATAGTCTTGGCAACACCAAAGTGTCCCATTAGGCCTCCCCCATGGGCCTCTCTCACTAATAACTCTCTCATAGAGCAATTAGGTATGCACAAAAGATCTTCCCTAAACAGATACCCATTTAACATGTAAAATTTCTCAAAAGCAAATACTTGACACGCATTGTACAAAGCAGAAAACTCATCATCATCAGCATATATATCTTTAATATATTCAAACCCTAATAATCTAGCATTTAGAGTAGAAAGTAAGGTATACCTCCTTGACAATGCATCTGCGACAATATTTTCCTTACCTCGCTTATATTGAATAATATAAGGGAAGGTTTCAATGAATTCCATCCACCTCGTGATACGAATCACTTGGCGCTACCACCACTTCGCATCCCGAGCAGACCAATCACGAGGTCGAAGGCGAGGCAACTCAAGGAAGCCTTGAGCGGACTTGTCCAAGAGCTATTACAAGGCCAAGGGATGATGAGGGATGAGCACATAGCTTGTGAGAGGCCAAGCAATGTGATAGAGGCAGAATTGGAAGAAAAGGTTCTGCGCCGCGGCATGGATTAGTGGCGCCGTGGCGAGAGGTCCTCTGTTTTGGGAAGATTTTTGGCGAGGCATGCGCGCCGCGGCATGGGATTGTTGCGCCGCGGCCCAGAAGGTTCTGTTTTGGCGTGGGGACTGGACAAGCGCGCGCGCGGATGTGGGCAGATGTGCGCGCAGGGCTGGACGAGTGTGCGCGCCGCGGCATGGGTTTTGTGCGCCGCGGCCCAGACCTCTCGGGTTGAATGTCAAGTTTCCTCGCCGCGGCCCACCTACTTTATTTTTTACAATCCGAGCCTCCTCGCCGCGGCACACATATTTCCCCGCCGCGGCGCCAGTTTAAAAAGTGTAATTTAGACCATTGGATCAAATCCAATGGCTGTAAAGCTTTCTCTTTCTTTAGGTCTGTTTTGTACTCTATATAAGACAAATTGTAGCAGCCCAAAAGGCAACTTTGTCATTTATGAAATATATTTGTTTTCTTCAAACAAATTTGAGAGCCAAAGCTCTTTGCTCAATTGCAACCAAGAACTTATCAAAGGATTTGCATCCCTTTGTGGCGTTCAACCTCTTCTCCGTGCGTGGTGCGTAATATCCTAGTGTGGAGGTGAGTTTTCCTGCAGCCAAATCTGTGTTTTTGCTTAGAAATCCCTACCAATATTGTTGTTGGGTCTTGAACCATTCTCTTTCGGTTCTCTAGCCTCGTAGCTAGTTGGGTCGATAGGAATCGTGTTGCGGGGTTCACATCATTTGGTATCAGAGCTCTAGGTTGAGACTCTAGATTCCTATCTTAATTTGTGTCAATTTCTATTTCCTAGCACATAAGAAAATTCTTCACAAAAAAAATTCTGTGTTCTTTTTTCTAAGTGTTTATTGCAATTCCTGGAATAACCTGATTGGTGTTGTTGTTTCCCTCTTATTCTGATTTAATTTGGAGAAGATTTCATGTTGAAAAATTCCCCCAAAAATCGTTTTTGTGGAAGAGGGGTATTTTGGTAATCTCACATGTGTTTTTCGTCTTGAAAAGTGAGAGCCAAACGTTTTTCTCTTTATTTAAAAAAAAAATATATATATATATATCTTCCGAAAATATCTCACGAAAATATCTTCCGAAAGTATCTCGCTAGATATTTTATAAAAAAAAAAAAAAAAAAAAAAAGAGGATATTTCGGACAATATAAAAAAAAAAAAAAAAAAAGGAGTGAATTCTTGATTTTTCAAGAATTTACGAAATTTCTTCGTTTTAGCGTCGTTTACGCTTTAATGGATCGTTTTCTTATTTGTTTGCTTTTACGAGTTTGATTTTGCTAAATTAGACTTGTTTCCGAACTAATAGAGTTAGAGTTTCAAAACACTTCGAGTTAGTTTCCTTTGTGCTCCACATTGGATATTGCAAACTACGGATTGTTGAGGACGAGAACTCTACTATTGGGTGGAAACCTTGGATGGTTTGGTTTGTCATAGGGCTTCAAGCGCTTGAACAATCAAATTCGAGTGTAAACACGTGAGGTAACGAGTGAAAGTTCCATTTTTGTTAATGCCGTCATGGCTAATGTGAATGAACGGATGAATGCCGTCATGGCTAATGTGAATGAACGGTTGGAGAGACAAGAGGCAACTATCGCCAACTTGCGGCAAGAAGCACCGCAAAACGCTCCTAATGTATGACGGCCTCAGAGGAGGGCCCATATGGAGGAGGAGTTGGAAGAGGATAGTTTTGGTGAGGATAATTATGAGGGTGAAGGGAGGATGCCCTTTGGAGGACGCCATGGGCCTAGAGGTGGCCATGGTCGGGGAGGTTTTAGGTGACCCCCACAACGACCCTATGATGGGGTTGATAGGAACTTGGATAGCATTAAAATGAAAATGCGGGCATTCCAAGGAAAGAATGACCCGGAACTTTACTTGGAGTGGGAGAAGAAGGTAGAGCATATCTTTGCGTGCCACAACTACTCGGATGAAAAAAAAGTTAAGTTGGCCGTAATAGAATTCACCGACTATGCTTTAAATTGGTGGGATCAACTAGTTGTAGCTAGGAGGAGGAATGGGGAAAGACCGATTGATAGTTGGGAGAACATGAAAGCTGTCATGAGGAAGCTGTTTATTCCGAGCCATTACTACCAAGAGCTATATCAGAGGTTGCAAAGGCTCACTCAAGGATTTAGGTCGGTAGATGACTATTATAAGGATATGGAAATGACCATGGTTAGAGCCAATATTGAGGAGGATAGGGAAGCCACCATGGCTAGATTTGTTAGTGGTTTGAACCAAGACATTGCCAATATTGTGGAACTACATCACTATGTAGAGTTAGAGGACATGGTTCATATGGCAACCAAAGTGGAGAGGCAATTGCGGAAGAAGAGCAGCCGAACTTTCCCACCTAAGGTTAACCCCACTACATCAAAACCCACCCCTACCACACCATGGAAAAATTGGAAGAAGGATGAGGCAACTAGCTCCAAGCCTAGGTTTGAATTGAACAAGGGCAAGGAATTGGAGACTAGCAAGGATAAGGGTAAGATTGAAAACCCGACCCGATACCGAGAGATCAAGTGTTTTAGGTGCCTTGGAACCGGACACATTGCATCCCAATGTCCGAATAAAAAGGTGATGATCGCTCAAGCCAATGGCGACATTGAAACGGATGAGGATAGCGATGATGAGGAGATGCCATTGCTAGAAGAAGCTAGTGATGAGAAGATAGGGCCCGTGGAGGGAGAGGCTCTAGTGATCATGAGGTCCTTAAGTATCCAATACAAGGATGAGGATGCGGAGCAACAACGAGAGAACATATTTCACACGAGGTGTCATGTGAACTCTAAAGTGTGCAATGTCATCATTGATGGTGGGAGTTGCACCAATGTGGCTAGTACCACCTTAGTTGAGAAGCTAGGGTTGCCAACGATCAAACACCCGAAACCCTACAAGCTCCAATGGTTGAATGATAGCGGGAAAGTAAAGGTTAGCAAGCAAGTACTAGTATCCTTTGCTATTGGGAAATACAAGGATGAAGTAATGTGTGATGTAGTCCCTATGCAAGCTGGACATATATTGCTTGGAAGACCATGGCAATATGATAGGAGGGCTACGCATGATGGATTCAATAATAAGTATTCCTTTGAGTGGAAAGGGCAAAAGATTACACTTGCACCCTTATCTCCTAAGCAAGTCTTTGAGGACCAAAAGAAGATGGTGAGAGAAAAAAAGGAGAAATTGGGAGAGACGAGTGTAGTAGGAGAGAAGAGTGGAGAGAGAGAAAAAGAAACTGAAAAAAAAGTTGAAAATTTTTACGCAAAGGCAAGTGATGTAGAACACGCCGTCTTGGCGAAGAGGTCTGTTCTTATACTCTCGTATAAGGAGGCTTATTTATCTACTGATGAACTTGACAATGCGTTGCCAAGTGTTTTTGTTTCTTTGTTACAGGAATATGAAGATGTGTTTCCTGAAGAGATCCCGGACGGTGTGCCACCATTGCGAGGGATTGAGCATCAGATTGACTTCATTCTTGGAGCGTCTCTTCCAAACCGACCGGCTTATCGTACCAACCCGAAAGATACCAAGGAGATCCAGAAGCAGGTCGAAGAATTTTTGACTAGGGGGCAAGTCAGAGAAAGCTTAAGCCCTTGTGTAGTGCCAGTGCTACTTGTGCCTAAGAAGGATGGGTCAAGTCGTATGTGTGTTGATTGCCGAGCCGTCAACAACATTACGGTAAAATATCGTCACCCAATTCCTAGATTAGATGACATGTTAGATGAATTGCATGGCTCTAGCATCTTTTCAAAAATTGACCTTAAAAGTGGGTATCATCAAATAAGGATGAAAGAAGGGGATGAATGAAAAACCGCTTTTAAAACGAAACATGGGTTGTATGAGTGGTTAGTTATGCCTTTCGGGTTATCTAACGCACCCAGTACTTTTATGAGATTAATGAACCATGTTTTGCGTTCTTTAATTGGAAATTGTGTGGTTGTCTATTTCGATGATATCCTCATTTACAGCAAAAATTTAGAAGAGCATGTTGAACATTTACGTGCTGTGCTTGAAATTTTGAGAAAAGAAAAACTATATGTTAATTTAAAGAAGTGCTGTTTTTGCATGAGCAAGCTAGTTTTTCTTGGATTTGTTGTAAGTGCTGAGGGAATAGAGGTAGATAAGGAAAAGGTCAAGGCGATTAGGGATTGGCCCTCGCCTAAGTCTGTTACGGAGGTCTGAAGTTTCCATGGCTTGGCTAGTTTCTATCGAAGATTTGTTAGAGACTTTAGCACTGTAGCCGCACCTCTAACCGAGGTGATCAAGAAAACTGTAGGTTTTAGATGGGGAGTAGAACAAGAAACTGCTTTTAAGTTGTTAAAAGATAAATTATGTACTGCACCTGTTCTATCTTTGCCTAACTTTAATAAAACCTTCGAAGTTGAGTGTGATGCTTCAGGTATAGGTATAGGAGCTGTTTTAATGCAAGAAAAGCGACCTATCGCCTATTTCAGTGAGAAGCTCGGTGGAGCCTCCCTGAACTACCTAACGTATGACAAGGAGCTCTACGCTTTGGTTAGGACCCTGGAGACTTGGCAGCACTATCTGTGGCCGAAAGAATTCATCATCCACACGGATCATGAATCCTTGAAGCACCTAAGAAGCCAAGGGAAGTTGAATAGGCGGCATGCAAGATGGATGGAGTTCATCGAAACCTTTCCTTATATTATTCAATATAAGCGAAGTAAGGAAAATGTCGTCGCAGACGCGTTGTCAAGGAGGTATACCTTACTCTCTACTCTAAATGCTAGATTATTAGGGTTTGAGTATATCAAGGAACTGTATGCTGCTGATGATGATTTTTCTGCTATATATCATGCATGTCATAAGTCTGTTTTTGAGAAATTTTATTTGTTCAATGGGACACTTCGGTGTGGCCAAGACCATGGATGTTCTGCGGGAACATTTCTTTTGGCCTAAGATGAGGCGTGATGTAGAGAGGATTTGCTTTAAGTGCATCACGTGTAGGCAAGCGAAGTCCAGAGTCCTGCCTCAAGGACTATATACACCCCTACCGGTGCCTAGTTCACCTTGGGTGGATATCTCCATAGACTTCATTTTGGGTTTTCCTAGATCTAGGGGCGGAAGAGATTCCATTTTTGTGGTTGTTGACAGGTTTTCAAAAATGGCACATTTTATTGCGTGTCATAAAACCGATGATGCAACTAACATTGCCAGTCTTTTTTTTAAAGAGATTGTACGGTTGCATGGAGTTCCAAAGAGTATAATTTCTGATAGGGATGTCAAATTCCTGAGTTATTTTTGGAAAATTCTATGGGCTAAGTTGGGGACAAAGCTTTTGTTTTCTACTACTTGTCATCCCCAAACTGATGGCCAAACAGAGGTAGTTAATCGAACTTTATCTACTCTGTTACGAACGGTCATTCAGAAAAATTTAAAAAATTGGGAGGATTGTTTGCCTTTTATTGAATTTGCTTATAATAGGAGTGTGCATTCCACTACTAACCATACACCTTTTGAAATTGTTTATGGTTTTAACCCTCTCACTCCTATGGATTTATTGCCTTTACCTGTTTCAGTTAGGACAGATTTGACAGGTGTCAAGAAAGCTGAAATGGTAAAGAAACTACATGAGAGCATTCACGAGCACATTGAAAAAAAGAATGAAGAATTTGCGTTCAAGGCCAACAAAGGGCGACGTAGGGTCATTTTCGAACTCGGTGATTGGGTTTGGGTACATATGCGGAAGGAACGGTTTCTCGAAAAACGAAAGTCCAAACTACAACCTCGGGGGGATGGGCCATTCCAAGTACTCGAACGTATCAACGACAATGCCTACAAGCTCGACCTTCCAGGTGAATACAATATTAGCGCATCTTTTAACGTTTTTGATCTTTCTCCTTTCGACTATGCAGGTGAAGATTCGAGGTCGAATCCTTTTCAAGAAAGGGGGAATGATACGAATCACTTGGCGCTACCACCACTTCGCATCCCGAGCGGACCAATCACGAGGTCGAAGGCGAGGCAACTCAAGGAAGCCTTGAGCGGACTTGTCCAAGAGCTATTACAAGGCCAAGGGATGATGAGGGATGAGCACATAGCTTGTGAGAGGCCAAGCAATGTGATAGAGGCAGAATTGGAAGAAAAGGTTCTGCGCCGCGACATGGATTAGTGGCGCCGCGGCGAGAGGTCCTCTGTTTTGGGAAGATTTTTGGCGTGGCATGCGCGCAGCGGCATGGGATTGTTGCGCCGCGGCCCAGAAGGTTCTGTTTTGGCGTGGGGACTAGACAAGTGCGCGCGCGGATGTGGGCAGATGTGCGCGCAGGGCTGGACGAGTGTGCGCGCCGCGGCATGGGTTTTGTGCGCCGCGGCCCAGACCTCTTGGGTTGAATGTCAAGTTTCCTCGCCGCGGCATGGAATTTACTCCGCCGCGGCCCGCCTACTTTATTTTTTACAATCCGAGCCTCCTCGCCGCGGCACACATATGTCCCCACCGCGACGCCAGTTTAAAAAGTGTAATTTGGACCATTGGATCAAATCCAATGGCTGTAAAGCTTTCTCTTTCTTTAGGTCTGTTTTGTACTCTATATAAGACAAATTGTAGCAGCCCAAAAGGAAACTTTGTCATTTATGAAATATATTTGTTTTCTTCAAACAAATTTGAGAGTCAAAGCTCTTTGCTCAATTGCAACCAAGAACTTATCAAAAGATTTGCATCCCTTTGTGGCGTTCAACCTCTTCTCCGTGCGTGGTGCGTAATATCCTAGTGTGGAGGTGAGTTTTCCTGCAGCCAAATCTGTGTTTTTGCTTAGAAATCCCTACCAATATTGTTGTTGGGTCTTGAACCATTCTTTTTCGGTTCTCTAGCCTCGTAGCTAGTTGGGTCGATAGGAATCGTGTTGCGGGGTTCGCATCACCTCGCATGTCGTCGGTTCAACATTCCTTGGCCCTTCAGATGCTTCAAGGATTCGTGATCCGTGTAGATAACGAACTCTTTCGGCCACAGGTAATGCTGCCAAGTTTCCAGAGTTCTAACCAAGGCGTAGAGCTCCTTATCGTACGTTGGGTAGTTAAGGGATGCTCTACCAAGCTTTTCACTGAAATAGGCTATCGGTCGTTTTTCCTGCATCAAAACAGCCCCTATGCCTATACCTGATGCATCACACTCAACTTTAAAAGTTTTAGTAAAATCAGGTAAAGATAAAACAGGCGCAGTACACAACTTATCCTTTAACAGATTAAAAGCATTTTCTTGTTCCTTTTCCTTTTCCTATTTAAAACCCACTGTTTTCTTAATGACCTCAGTGAGAAGTGCGGCTATAGTGCTAAAATTTCTAACAAATCTACGATAGAAATTAGCCAAGCCATGAAAACTACGTACCTCCGTAACAGTTTTAGGCGAGGGCCAATCCCTAATCGCCTTGACCTTCTCAAGGTCAACCTCTATACCTTTAGAGCTAACAACAAATCCCAAAAAGACTAACTTTTCCATGCAAAAATGACACTTGTTCAAATTGGCATAAAGTTTTTCCTTTCTAAGCAATTCAAGCACACACTTTAAATGTATCACATGCTCTTCTAAGTTTTTACTATAAATGAGGATATCATCAAAGTAAACAACTACAAATTTCCCAATACAGGCACGCAACACATGATTCATAAGTCTCATAAAGGTGCTAGGGGCGTTAGCTAGCCCAAACGGCATGACCAACCATTCATACAGTCCGTATTTAGTTTTGAAAGCAGTTTTCCATTCATCACCCTCTTTCATCCTAATTTGATGATAACCACTTTTCAAATCAATTTTGGAAAATATGCAAGCACCATGTAATTCATCAAGCATGTCATCTAGCCTAGGAATAGGATGTCGATATTTTACCGTAATATTATTGATTGCTCGACAATCAACGCACATTCGGCTGGATCCATCCTTCTTAGGCACTAGCAACACTGGTACCGCACACGGACTCATGCTTTCTCTCACTTGCCCCTTGGACAAGAACTCTTCAACTTGTCGTTGAATCTCCCTAGTGTCTTCCGGGTTGGTTCTATAAGCGGGTCGGTTCGGAAGTGATGCACCCGGAATAAGATCAATTTGATACTCGATCCCCCGAATTGGCGGCACTCCATCGGAGATCTCTTCTGGGAACACATCATCAAATTCCTGCAACAAAAAAACAGTTTCACTTGACAAAGGTTTGTCAAGCTTGTTAGATGAAAAATTGACCTTGTACAAGAGTATAAGTACGGATCGTTTTGCCAAAATAGCTCGTTTCAAATCACGTTCCTTTGCATAAAAATTTGTTTTCTTTTTTTCCATTGCTTCCTCCTTCTCCTCCCCTTCTTTCTTCCCCTTTTCCTTACTCATCCTTACTTGGTCCTTAAAGACTTGTCTTGGAGTTAAGGGTAATAGGGTGATCTTCTTCCTCTCCTTATCAAACGAGTACTTATTCTTGAACCCGTCATGAGTGACCTTCCTGTCATATTGCCAAGGTCTACCCAGCAATATATGTCCGGCTTGCATAGGCACCACATCACACATGACTTCATCCTTATATTTCCCAATTGAGAAGGACACTAGCACTTGCTTACTAACTTTCACTTCCCCACTATCATTCAACCATTGTAATCGGTAGGGCTTCGGGTGTTTAAGTGTTGGTAACCCTAACTTCTCTACTAAGGTAGTGCTAGCCACGTTGGTGCAACTTCCACCATCTATGATCACATTACACACCTTGGAGTTCACATGGCACTTTGTGTGAAAGATGTTTTCCCTTTGCAACTCCACATCATCATCCTTGTGTTGGATGCTCAAAGATCTCATTATAACTAAGGCCTCTCCTTCAACCGGCCCAATTTCTTGCTCACTAGCTTCCTCTAGTGGGGGCATCTCCTCCTTCTCACTATCTTCCTCAGATTCAATATCTCCATTAGCCAAGGCAATCATGGTTTTCTTATTAGGCCATTGATGAGCAATGTGTCCTCGTCCAAGACACCGAAAACATACAATCTCTCGGTTCTTAATTGGAACCTCAACATTGGCCTTTCCTTTGCCAACTTCCACTTCCTTGCCTTTGTAAGATTCAATCCTAAGCTTGGAGCTAGTCTCCCCTTCCTTCTTCCAGTTGGTCTTCCATGGTGAGGTAGGGTTCGGTTTTGGTACCGAGAAAGTGAGTTTCGGTGGGAACATAGAACTACTCCTCTTCAATTGTCTCTCCACCTTAATTGCCATTTGCACCATGTCCTCCAACTCCACATAATGATGCAATTCCACCAAGTTGGCAATGTTGGTGTTCAATCCACTTATAAACCGAGCCATGATTGCTTCTCTATCCTCTTCCACATTTGCCTTTACCATGGTCATCTCCATTTCTTTAAAGTATTCATCCACCGTTCGGGACCCTTAGTTAAGCCTTTGAAGCTTCTGATAGAGTTCCCGATAATAATGACTCGGGACGAACCGTTTTCTCATGACAATCTTCATCTCCCTCCAACTATCAATGGCTCTCTCACCACTCCTCCTAAGAACCACTAGTTGATCCCACCAACTCAAGGCGTAATCACTAAACTCGATTACCGTCAACTTCACCTTCTTTTCCTCGGAGTAATTATGACACTCAAAGACATGTTCTACCTTCTTCTCCCATTCCAAGTACAGCTCCGGGTCATTCTTGCCTTGGAATGTCGGCATCTTAATTTTTATATTGCCCAAATTCCGATCAACCCCGTCAAAGGGTCGGGGTGGGGGCCTCCACATACCACCCCGTCCATTTCTTCCTCCTCCATACCCATTCCTACCACCATAGGGCATCCTCCTATCTTCATCTTCATACTCTTCTTCCCAATTCTCTTCATCCAACTCCTCCTCCACTAAAGGCCTTCTATTAGGTCTCCTAACTTCCGGAGCCTCTTGGGGTGCTCGTTGTTGTAGGGTGGCGATTGTAGCTTCTTGTCTTTCTACCCGATCACTTAGATTTACCATGACGACATTCATCCATTCCATGGATTGTTACAATGCTCGCAACAAAAATGCGGTATCCGAGCGTTCCTCTGGACTATTCCTGTCAGACATTTTCACAACTACTTTCGCAAGCAGAGAATTAGTTAATCAAATTAAGAATTGAGAATTTACTTCTTTACCTCACGTGTTTGAATCACTCGGTTTTGATTGCTCAAGCACTCCTCGTCCTTTAACAAACCAAAACCTCAAGAAATTTTCCAACCACCAATAGTATTTCACACACGCTCAAGTAGTTTATAATATCCAATTAAGGTGAAAACAAGAAACTAACTCAAAGTGTTTGGCAAACTCTAACTCAATGAAAAGAATATTTCTTTCAAGCAATACAATTCAAACTCGTGAAAAAAAATTAACGAGTATAAAACGAGAATTTGTAAAATCTTCCTCGGGCTTCAAATTTTCTTCCTTGTTTTTTTTTTTATATGATTTCCGAATTCATAAGCTCCTTTTTTTTTTTTTTTTTACTTTCAGAAATTTCAACAAGAACAACTTACGAGAGTTTAGTAAAATGACCAAATTGCCCCTTACTTTACGAGCAAATTTTTAGAAAAAATTTTCAACATGAAAAACTTTCCACACAGCCCACAATTTCAGGAAAAACAACACACAATTCTGAAATTCTCAACAACAATCAGAAATTGGCAGATTTAAGAAGAAACATCCAAGAACAACAACAATTCAGAAATAATTCCAAGAACACAAATACAATCAGAATTTTGAAAGAACAATATGAAAAATTCTAAAAAATGAAGAACAACACAGATTTTGCAAGAGTGCACAGATTTTTTTTTTTTTATATAATGAAAATGACAATAAAAGGGATAGGAATCTAGAGTCACAACCTAGGCTCTGATACCAAATGATGCGAACCGCTCGCCACGATTCCTATGACCTCCAAATCACGCGGTTTGGCAACCACAAGAAATACGGACAGAAACCCGACACCAATATTAGCACGCAAATCCTACGAGGAAACCTAGACTTTGGTTGCACGAAAACTCACCTTAAACGAATGGATATTATGCACCATAAGCTAAGACGAGGTGAAACGCCACAAAGGGATTGCAAGCTCCTTTGATAAGTTTCGGTTGATAATGCACTTGGAGCCTTTGAGCTCTCAAAGAAGAAAATTTGTATTTCTCTCAAATGTTTGAACAAAGTTAACATATTACAGCTGCTAGGGTTCATTTATACAAAAAATAAAACACTAAAAACGGGCAAAGCATCTAGCCCTTGATTTGTAATCAATGGCCCAAAATTTACAAATATTTGAGTCCCTGCCAAGGCGGCCAAATATCCATGCCGCGGCGCGCACGGTATGGGGCTGGTGTCAGCGCGCAGGTCTGGCGTCGTCTGTCGATGGGTGTCCTTGTCAGCACGCAGGTCTGGCCTGTCAGCACACGCACGTCCACTCGTGCCGCGGTGCCCAAAATGCATGCCGCGGTGCGCACATGTTTTTGGTTCCGAGACAGAAACTCCTTCGCTGCGGCGTGCAATATCTGTGCCGCGGCGCGCGAAGTCGTCATTTCCCCCTTCAAAACAGAAACTCCCTCGCCGCGGCGTGCAATATTTGTGCCGCGGCGCGCCAAGTTCGTCATTTCTCCCTTCAAAACAGAAACTCCCTCGCAGCGGCGGCTATATTTCCATGTCGCGGCGGCTATATTTCCATGCCGCGACGCAAGTCCTTTTGCTCCAAAATTGCCTCCAACAGATTGGTTGATCTCCCACATGCTTCAAGCTCCAAGCTCATGCTCCCTTGGTCTTTAATTGACTCTCGGACCAGCCCATTTAGAGCCTCTTCGAGTTGTTTGGCTCTTGACCTCGTGATCGGCCCGTGTGGGATCCGTAGAGGATGTTGTGAAGGAGGTTGTGACGGAGGATTTGTATCATTAAGTCCAACAAACAAACATAGGTAAGCCGTGAAGAGAACGCTTCTAATACTTGGTAGCATGAATTATGGTCTACATTTTAGGAAATCTACTACGCTGAATGTTATAGGTTATTAATCATGCAGATTGGGCTACTTTTCATGATGATAAATTAAGTGTTAGAACTTACTGTGCATTCTTGGGTAACAATTTAGTGTCATGGTCCTCAACTAAACAAAAAGTTGTGACAAGATCTTCAGCAGAATCTAAATAATCTAAATACAGAGCGTTAGTTTCTTTGACAACTGAAGTAAAGTGGGTTAGGTCACTATTAAATGAGATTGGCTTGTTTTTAAAACAGCATCTAGTTTATTGTGATAACATTAGTGCCACATAAATATCTCAAAATCCTGTCATGCACCAGTGCACTAAGCATGTAGAAATAGATATGCATTTTATTAGAGAGCAAGAGCTAATAAAGGAGGTCCAACAGAAAGCATTGGGCAAACAACGTTTTGAAGACCTCATGATGCGAACCAAGAAAGCTCGAATCTTACGAAAGAAACGATTTCAGATTTCAAACAATCTAAGCATTCAAATTCCTAGAGGAAAACAGATTTTTGGGTTGCAATAACTCACCTTTCTACATGGATATTACGCACCACGCAACAAGACGAGAGAAACGCCACAAAGGATTGCAAAACCTTTGATAAGTTTGGGTTGGAAGAACATGGAGCTTTGGAGCTCTCAAATTTGATTTTTCTAATCAAAATTATATTAATGAACAAAGTTGCCAAAGAGCTGCTACAATTTGTCCTTATATAGTGTACAACAAAACCTAAAAGAAAAATTAAATCCTAGCCATTGATTTTAATCCAATGGTGGTGATTACAAAGAAATATCGATCCATGCCGCGGCGGATAAATTCTTGTGCCGCTGTGCGCCTTTTTTGTGGACTGCTCGGAGAAAAACACAAACTTCTGTGCCGCGGCAGAACAATACTCATGCCGCGGCGCGCCTACTGAAGCAAGTCTGCGCGCACATCTGTCAGCACCCGCGCGCGCCTGTCATCCCTCTCTTACAAAACAGAACGTTCCTTGCCGCGGAGCCCCAAATCTATGGGGCGGCGTGCTTCCACGTCAAAATCTCCCTTCCAAAACAGAAAGTTACTCGCCGCGGCAGCTATAATTCCATGCCGCAGCGCAGGTCTTCTTTTCCAAAATCTACCCTTAACACAATGCTTGGCCTCTCACAAGCTACATCTTCTTTCCCTTGATCTTGTTCCAACTCTTGAATAAGCCCATTCAAAGCTTTTTGGAGTCGTTTGGCCTTCAATCTTGTGATTGGTCCATTCGGGATTTGTAGTGGCTGAAGCGGCGCATTATTCATATCATTCCCCCTCTCTTGAAAAGGATTCGACCTCGAATCTTCATTTGCATTATCAAAAAGAGAAAGGTTAGAAACATTAAAAGATGCGCTAACATTATACTCACCTAGGAGGTCTAATTTGTAGGCATTGTCGTTAATCCTTTCTAAAACTTAAAACGATCCATCTCCTCTTGGTTGTAGCTTTGATCTACGCTTGTCAGGAAACCGCTCTTTTCTCAAATGTAAGCAAACCCAATCGCCTAGTTCAAAAACGACTCTTCGTCGCCCCTTGTTTGCCTTAAAAGCATTTTCTCTATTCTTCTTTTCAATACGTTCAGAGACGCTTTCATGCAGCCTTTTCACCATTTCAGCTTTCTTAGTACCTTCAAGGTTAGTTCTTTCTGAAACAGGTATAGGCAACAAATCCATAGGAGTAAGTGGATTAAAACCATAAACTATTTCAAATGGTGAATGTTCAGTGGTGGAATGCACTCCTATTATATGCAAATTCAACAAAGGGGAGACAATCTTCCCAATTTTTCAAGTTCTTTTGTATGACCGTACGCAATAAAGTAGACAATGTTCGATTGAATACTTCCATTTGGCCATCAATTTGGGGATGACAAGTTGTAGAAAATAAAAGTTTTATCCCCAACTTAGCTCACAAAGTTTTCCAAAAATAGCTAAGGAATTTAACATCCCTATCAGAAACAATACTTTTTGGAACTCCGTGGAGCCGAACAATTTCCTTGAAAAATAAGTTTGCTACATTAGTTGCATCGTCGGTTTTGTGACACGTAATGAAATGTGCCATTTTTTAAAACCTATCTACAACTACAAAAATGGAGTCTCTACCTCCTTTGGACCTAGGCAAACCCAAAATAAAGTCCATAGAAATATCCACCCAAAGTGAACTAGGCACCGGTAAGGGTGTATATAGTCCTTGTGGTAAGACTTTGGACTTTGCTTGCCTACAAGTGAGGCATCTAGAGCATAAGCGCTCTACATCCCGCCTCATTTTCGGCCAGAAGAAATGTTCGCGCAAAACATCTAAGGTCTTTTTAACACCGAAGTGTCCCATAAGACCTCCTCCATGGGCCTCTCTCACTAACAATTCTCGCATTGAACAGTTGGGTATGCACAAAAGATTTTCTTTAAACAAATACCCATCTAACTTGTAAAACTTTCCAAAAGCAGTTTTGAAACATGCATTAAAATTGACAGAAAAATCATCATCATCAGCATACATCTCTTTTATGTGCCTGATTTTACTAAAACATTTGAAGTTGAGTGCGATACTTTAGGTGTAGGCATAGGTGCTGTTTTGATGCAGGAGAAACGACCAGTTGCCTTTTTCAGCGAGAAGCTTGGTGGAGCAACCCTGAATTACCCTACATACGACAAAGAGCTCTACGCATTGGTTAGAACTCTAGAGACATGGCAGCATTACCTTTGGCCAAAGGAGTTCGTCATCCACACAGATCACGAATCCTTGAAGCATCTGAAGAGCCAGAGGAAATTGAACCGACGACATGCAAAATGGATGGAATTCATCGAAACCTTCCCTTATGTTATTCAATATAAGCAAGGTAAAGAAAATATTGTTGCTAATGCGTTATCTCGAAGGTATACCCTGCTTTCTGCTTTGAATGCTAGGTTGTTAGGGTTTGAGCACATAAAAGAGATGTATGCTCTAGATGCCTCACTTGTAGGCAAGCAAAGTCCAAAGTCTTACCACAAGGATTATATACACCCTTACCGGTGCCTAGTTCACCTTGAGTGGATATTTCTATGGACTTTATTTTGGAATTGCCTAGATCCAAAGGAGGTAGAGACTCCATTTTTGTAGTTGTAGATAGGTTTTCAAAAATGGCACATTTCATTGCGTGTCACAAAACCGACGATGCAACTAATGTAGCAAACTTATTTTTCAAGGAAATTGTTCGGCTCCACGGAGTTCCAAAAAGTATCGTTTCTGATAGGGATGTTAAATTTCTTAGCTATTTTTGGAAAACTTTGTGGGCTAAGTTGGGGACAACTTTTATTTTCTACAACTTGTCATCCCCAAACTGATGGCCAAACGGAAGTAGTCAATCGGACATTGTCTACTTTATTGCGTACGGTCATACAAAAGAACTTGAAAAATTGGGAAGATTGTCTCCCCTTTGTTGAATTTGCGTATAATAGGAGTGTGCATTCCACCACTGAACATTCACCATTTGAAATAGTTTATGGTTTTAATCCACTTACTCCTATGGATTTGTTGCCTATACCTGTTTCAGAAAGAAGGTACTAAGAAAGCTGAAATGGTGAAAAGGCTGCATGAAAGCATCTCTGAACGTATTGAAAAGAAGAATAGAGAAAATGCTTTCAAGGCAAACAAGGGGCGACGAAGAGTCGTTTTTGAACCAGGCGATTGGGTTTGGTTACATTTGAGAAAAGAGCGGTTTCCTGACAAGCGTAGATCAAAGCTACAACCAAGAGGGGATGGACCGTTTCAAGTTTTAGAGAGGATTAACGACAATGCCTACAAATTAGACCTCCCAGGTGAGTATAATGTTAGCGCATCTTTTAATGTTTCTGACCTTTCTCTTTTTGATAATGCAGATGAAGATTCGAGGTCGAATCCTTTTCAAGAGAGGGGGAATGATATGAATAATGCGCCGCTTCAGCCACTACAAATCCCGAACGGACCAATCACAAGATTGAAGGCCAAACGACTCCAAGAAGCTTTGAATGGGCTTATTCAAGAGTTGGAACAAGATCAAGGGATGATAGGGAAAGAAGGTGTAGCTTGTGAGAGGCCAAGCATTGTGTTAAGGGTAGATTTTGGAAAAGAAGACCTGCGCCGCGGCATGGAATTATAGCCGCTGCAGCGAGTAACTTTCTGTTTTGGAAGGAGATTTTGACGTGGAAGCGCGTCGCGGCATAGATTTGGGGCGCCGCGGCACGGAGCGTTCTATTTTGGTAGGAGAGTAACGACAGGCGCACGCGCGGGTGCTGGCAGATGTGAGCGCAGACTTGCTTCAGTATTGTTCCACCGCGGCACAGAAGTTTCTGTTTTTCTCCGAACAGTGCACAAAAAAGGCGCCCCGCGGCACAAGAATTTATCCGCCGCGGCATGGATCGACATTTCTTTAAAATCACCACCGTTGGATTAAAATCAATGGCTAGGATTTAATTTTTCTTTTAGGTTTTGTTGTACCCTATATAAGGACAAATTGTAGCAGCTCTTTGGTAACTTTGTTCATTAATACAAATTTTGATTTGAAAATCAAATTTGAGAGCTCCAAAGCTCCATGTTCTTCCAACCCAAACTTATCAAAGGTTTTGCAATCCTTTGTGGCGTTTCTCTCGTCTTGTTGCGTCGTGCGTAATATCCAGGTAAAAAGGTGAGCTCTTGCAACCCAAAAATCTATTTTCCTCTAGGGATTTGAATGCTTAGATTGTGTGAAATCTGAAATCGTTTCTTTCATAAGATTCGAGCTTTCTTGGTTCGCATCACGAGGGCCAATCCCTAATTGCCTTGACCTTCTCAAAGTCAACTTCTATACCATTAGAGCTAATAACAAATCTAAGAAAGACTAACTTTTCCATACAAAAGTAACACTTTTTCAGATTAGCATAAAGTTTTTCCTTTCTTAGCAGTTCAAGCACAAACCGTAAATGTAATACATGCTCTTCTAAGTCTTTACTATAAATGAGGATATCATCAAAGTAAACAACTACAAATTTTCCAATGTAAGCACGCAATACATGGTTCATAAGCCTCATAAAGGTACTAGGGGCGTTAGATAGCCCAAATGGCATGACTAACCATTCATACAGTCCATATTTAGTTTTGAAAGCAGTTTTCCATTCATCACCTTCTTTCATTCTAATTTGGTAGTAACCACTTTTCAAATCAATTTTAGAAAATATGCATACACCATGTAATTCATCGAGCATGTCATCTAACCTAGGAATAGGATGTCGATATTTTACCGTAATATTGTTGATCGCTCGACAATCAACGCATATCCGGTTGGTTCCATCCTTCTTAGGTACGACTAACACTGGTACCACACATGGACTCAAACTCTCCCTCACTTGTCCCTTGGACAAGAATTCTTCAACTTGTCGTTGAATCTCCTTGGTATCCTCGGGGTTGGTTCTGTAGGTGGGCCGGTTTGGAAGTGACGCACCAAGCACAAAGTCAATTTGGTGCTCGATTCCCCGGATTGGTGATAATCCATCTGGAATCTCATCTGGAAACACGTCTTCAAATTCCTGTAACAAGGAAACAGTGACACTTGGCAAAGTTTTGTCAAGCTCGTTAGAAAAATGGACTTCCTTGTACAAAAGTACAACTATAAGTCGTTTTGCCAAAATGGCTCTTTTTAAATCGTGCTTCCTTGCATAAAAACTTGCTTTGACTTCCTCCACTTCCTTTTTTTCTTCTTTGCCCTTGTTCTTACTCATCCGCACTTGCTCCTCAAAAACTTGTTTTGGAGTCAGAGGTACGAGAGTGATTTTTTTACCCTCCTTCTCAAACGAGTACTTATTCTTCAATCCATCATGAATGACTCTTCTATCATATTGCCAAGGCCTCCCTAGCAATATATGTCCGACTTGCATCGGCACAACGTCACACATAACTTCATCTTTATACTTCCCAATTGAGAAGGACACCAAAACTTGTTGATCAACCTTTACTACCCCAGTTTCATTCAACCATTGCAATTTGTAGGCCTTCGGGTGTTTGATGGTGGCCAACCCTAGTTTCCCAACTAAGGTAGTACTAGCAACATTAGTACAACTTCCCCCATCAATGATCACATTGCACACCTTTCCACTCACATGACACTTGGTGTGAAAGATGTTCTCTCTTTGTTGATCCATACCCTCATCTTTTAGTTGAACGCTTAAAGTTCTTATCATAAGAGCCTCCCCTTCAACGGACCCTACTTCCTCATCACTAGCTTCTTCTAGTAATGGCATCTCCTCATCCTCACTCTCATCATCCGTTCCAACTTCTCCATTAGCTTGAACAATCATGACTCTCTTGTTTGAACAATGGGATGCATAGTGACCCCTACCAAGACAACGAAAACATTTAATGTCACGATTACGAGTAGGGTTCTCGAGGATACCTTTATCCTTACTAAGCTCAATTTCTTTGCCCTTGTTGGAGTCGAACCTTGGCTTAGAACTAGTGCCCTCTTCTTTCTTCCAATTTGCTTTCCAAGGTGAAGTGGGATTCGGTTTTTGTGCTGAAGTACTTGTCTTTGGTGGAAATGACTGTACACTCCTTTTTCTTAGCTGCCTCTCCACCTTTATTGCCATGTATACCATATCTTCTAACTCCACATAGTGATGAAGTTCAACAACATTGGCTATTTCTGGATTCAAACCACTCACAAATCGAGCCATGGTGGCTTTTCTATCCTCCTCTACATTTGCCCTAACTATAGTCACCTCCATCTCTTTATAATAATCATCAACCAATTTATACCCTTGGTTGAGTCTTTGCAACCTTTGATAGAGTTCCCTATAGTAGTGACTAGGGATGAAGCGCTTCCTCATGATGGCCTTCATTTCCTCCCAACTGTCAATCGGCTTTTCTCCATTTCTTCTCCGTCATACAATTAATTGATCCCACCAGTTTAAAGCATAATTAGTGAATTCAATTACGACCAGTTTTACCTTCTTCTCATCGGAGTAGTTGTGGCACTCAAAGATGTGCTCCACTTTCTTCTCCCACTCCAATTAGAGTTCCGGGTCGTTCTTCCCTTGAAAGGATGACATCTTCATTTTGATGCTACCCAAACTTCTGTCCACCCCATCATTAGGCCTTTGCGGGGGTCTCCAATTACCGCCTCTTTCATGCCTTCCTCCCCTAGGCCCATGTCTACCTCCCATGGGTATCCTTCCTTCCTCTTCTTCAAATTCTCCTTCATTACTATCCTCATCCAACTCTTCCTCAACTTCGACTCGCCTATTAGCACCTCCGACATTAGGAGCGACTTGTGGTGCCTCTTGCCTCAAGTTGGCGATGATTGCTTCTTGTCGTTCCATACGCTCGTTCATATTAGCCATAACGGCATTCATCTGTTCTATGGATTGTTGTAGTGCCCTCATCATAAAAGCGGCATCGGGCCTTTCCTTGGGGCTATTCCTGTCAGACATGTTTAACAACAACTAACACGAGCAAACGATTAGCAATTAGCAAGTAATGAAAATTTCACTCGTTACCTCACGTGTTTAAGACTCGAATTTGATCGCCCAAGCCCTCGTAGCTCTTAGCAAACCAAACCGTCCGAGTTTTCCAAACAATTGTAGAATTTCACACTCACCAAGTGTAGTTTGCAATATCCAAATGTAAGGAACAAAAGAAACTAACTCAATGTGTTTTAGAAGTGCTAACTCTATGATTTTAGAAACAAGTTCAATTTCGCAAATTCAACTCGTAAAAAGCAAACAAACAAGGAATCGATCCGTTAAAGCATAAACGACGCTACAACAAAGAAATTTCTCAAATTCTCGGTAAATCAAGAATTCACTCTCCTTTTCTCTTTTTTTTTTTTATAAGCTCCGAAATATCCTCTTTCTCTTTTTTTTTTTTATAAAATATCTAGCAAGATATTTTCGGAAGATATTTTCACGAGATATTTTCGTGAGATATTTTCACGAGATATTTTCGGAAGATATTTTTTTTTTTTAAATAAAGAGAAAAATGTTTGGCTCTTACTTTTAAAGACGAAAAACACATGTGAGATTACCAAAATACCCTTCTTCCACAAAAACGATTTTTGGAAAATCTTTCAAAAATGAAATATTCTCCAAAATAAATCAGAATAAGAAGGAAACAATAACACCACTCAAGTTAATCCAAGAAATGCAATAAACACATAAAAACATCAAGAACAAACAGGAATTGATAGAAACACAACAGAAAATTAAGAACAATGCAGGAAACAATGAAGAACACAATTTTTTTCTTCCAGAATTTTTTTTTTTTTTTTAAATACAAAAATGGAAAAATAAAGATAGGAAATCTGATAATCACAACCAAGAGCTATGATACCAAATGATGCGAACCAAGAAAGCTCGAATCTTACGAAAGAAACGATTTCAGATTTCAAACAATCTAAGCATTCAAATTCCTAGAGGAAAACAGATTTTTGGGTTGCAAGAACTCACCTTTTTACATGGATATTACGCACCACGCAACAAGACGAGAGAAACGCCACAAAGGATTGCAAAACCTTTGATAAGTTTGGGTTGGAAGAACATGAAGCTTTGGAGCTCTCAAATTTGATTTTTCTAATCAAAATTATATTAATGAACAAAGTTGCCAAAGAGCTGCTACAATTTGTCCTTATATAGTGTACAACAAAGCCTAAAAGAAAAATTAAATCCTAGCCATTGATTTTAATCCAATGGTGGTGATTACAAAGAAATATCGATCCATGCCGCGGCAGATAAATTCTTGTGCCGCAGTGCGCCTTTTTTGTGGACTGCTTGGAGAAAAACAAAAACTTCTGTGCCGCGGCGAAACAATACTCATGCCGCGGCGCGCCTAGTGAAGCAAGTCTGCGCGCACATCTGCCAGCACCCGCGCGCGCGCCTGTCGTCCCTCTCCTACAAAACAGAACGTTCCGTGCCGCGGCGCCCCAAATCTATACCGCGGCGCGCTTCCACGTCAAAATCTCTCTTGCAAAACAGAAAGTTACTCGCCGCAGCGGCTATAATTCCATGCCGCAGTGCAGGTCTTCTTTTCCAAAATCTGCCCTTAACACAATGCTTGGCCTCTCACAAGCTACATCTTCTTTCCCTATCATCCCTTGATCTTGTTCCAACTCTTGAATAAGCCCATTCAAAGCTTCTTGGAGTCGTTTGGCCTTCAATGTTGTGATTGGTCCGTTCGGGATTTGTAGTGGCTGAAGCGGCGCATTATTCGTATCACCTCAGGAGCAAGTTTATGGTGTTGCCACATCCATAAGCAAGAGTGTTAGACAAGTTAGCCTTTTATTAGTGTTTAGCATGTGTAAATTACATATTGGTCTAGCTTTATTGTAAGTAGCTATATTTATTGTGATTGTTAATTTATTGTTATAAGTTTGGGGGTGTTAATTAATATAATTTTCTAAAAAAATATAAATTGGAAAGTTTGTTATTCAAAGATTATATAAATTAAACAATATGAGGTCAGTAAATCAAGTAATAAAGCAATTCAGATTTTCAGCAGAGCTATACATAAACGCGTACAACAAAATATTACGATAACTTACATAGCCATTAAACTGTTGAGCAGCTGCTTCAGCTTCTTCAGCGGAAGACATGGTTACAAACCCAAATCCTCTACTTCGACCAGTCGTTTTGTCATAAATCACCTGCATAACAAATCAGTTAAAACTAAAGACGTAAACTTCAAATCCCACAAAAAAGCCATACACTATATTGAGAACCAAATTTTATTGTGAATAAAAAATTACCTCAACCATCTCGACATTCCCAGCATTTTCAAACAGCCCGGCAAGCCGGGCACTATCAACACTAAAGGGAAGATTTCCCACAAAGAGTTTAAGGTCAGCAGACAAAGTGGGTTCATCCCCATCGCTGAAAACATCCTCTTCCTGCTCGAACTCTGACGCAACGGCAACGTTTCTTACAAACCGAGTAGATAAGCCTCGAATTTCCCTTTGGAAGTGAAGAAATGAAGCGGAAGCGCAAACGAGATTGGTATTGAGTTTCAAAGGACAAGAGAGAGTACTAGGAGAAAGCAAACTGGGTTTAGGACTAAAGATAGAGAGAGTATTGAGAGAAGGAAGAACTAGAGACGAGGCAGAGGCAGAGGCAGAGGCAGAGGCAGACATGGTGGCTATGGGAATTGCGACTTTAAGAGGATAAGGTTTTGAGAAGAGAGGTTTTGGGTTTTGGTAAGAGACAATCTTTATAAAAAGCAAAGGTCTTGTAAGATATTTTTATTATTATCATTATCATTTCGTCATTAGTTGATAATAAAAAGAGAGTTTTCCTCTTTTATTCATCACCTTATTTATTTAAATTATTTTTGTTAGAAAATTTTATAAAACAAAAAAAATTCACTTAATTTATAAATTTAAAATAAATTTAGTCATATTTATCTATTATCTATATATATAAAATATTATCTATATATATAAAAGAGTTGACTTAATTCTCTCTTTTTTTGTGTATAATATTTTTATTTATTTTATTTTATTTATTTATATTTAATATTTTTATTTTATTTATTTTATTTTCTATCTATTTATAAAAGAGAGTTTACTTTCTCTTATTTATTTATTTTTGATATTTTTATTTATTTTATTTTATTTTCATCTATAATAAAAAAAGAGTTGTCATCTTTTATTGACCATCTCATTTATTTGAATTATTTTTGTTTGATATTTTTATAAAAAAAAAAATTAGCTATTATACAAATAACCTACATAAAATATGAATTTAAAATAAATTTAGTCACATCTATCAATTATCTATTAACTATATAATAAAAAGAAGAATTGTCATTTTTATTGACCATCTTATTTATTTGAATTATTTTTGTTTGATATTTTTACAAAATGAAAAAAAAAAAAAATTTAGCTATTATACAAATACCTACATAAAATATGAATTTAAAATAAATTTAGTTACATCTATCAATTATCTATTATCTATATAATAAAAAGAGTTTATTTTATTTTATTTTTTTGTTTGGTATTTTTATTTATTTATATTTGGTATTTTTATTTCTTTTATTTTATTTTCTAACTATCTATCTGTAAAAGATAGTTTATTTTTTCTTATTTATTTGTGTTTGATATTTTTATTTATTTTATTTTATTTTCGTCTATAATAAAAAGAGGAGTTGTCAATAGATCACTTCATTTATTTGAATTATTTTTGCTTGATATTTTTACAAAATGAAAAAAAAAAAATAAGATTTAGCTATTATACAAATAGCCCACATAAAATATGAATTTAAAATAAATTTAGTCACATCTATCTATTATCTATATAAAAAAAAGAGTTTACTTTATCTTTTTTTTGTTGATATCTTTATTTATTTGTATTTGGTATTTTTATTTATTTTATTTTATTTCCTATCTATTTATCTATAAAGGAGAGTTTATTTTCTTTTATTTATTTGTGTTTGGTATTTTTATTTCTTTTATTTTATTTATTTGTATTTGATATTTTTATTTCTTTTATTTTATTTTCTATCTATCCATCTATTATCTATATATAAAAGAGACTTTATTTTTTTCTATTTATTTGTGTTTCTATATATCTATCTATCTATCTATTATTTATATATAAAAGAGAGTTTACTTTCTCCTATTTATTTATATTTGGTATTTATTTTATTTTATTTTATTTTATTTATTTGCATTTGGTATTTTTTATTTTTTATATTATATATATTATCTATATATAAAGGAGAGTTTAATTTCTCCTATTTATTTGTATTTGGTATTTTTATTTCTTTTATTTTATTTTCTATTTATTTTTATTTAACATTTATTTTTTTTATTTTGTTTGAATTAAAAAGTAGAGGGCTAAAAAAATAGTTGGTAACCTATATAATCTAATAGTATATTGATGAACAAGTATTATTTTTTAATAGTGTTATATTTATTAAATTGTTATATATATTAAGTAACATATAATAAATAAATAAATAAATTATACTAATTTAAAAATAATTATTATATCTAACTAGTAGAAATAAAAAAAAATCAAGTATCATGTTACCTTCAAGAAAATACTCTTTACAAGAATACAAATATATATGGGTAAGAGACCAGCATCAGATTATATTTCCTATATATACTTCACATAGTATAAGGACGTAACAAGATACAGCTGTAGAGGGGAAAATCATTAGCATCTTACCACGCCATTAATTAGCTTCTTTAAATGCAAATAAATTTGAGAGCGTCTTAACATCTTTAGAGAAAAGTAACGTACTTTATAGAAGATCCATTACGGCTTTGCTAAGCTCCCCATATCACTAGTGAGCTACCAAACAGCACCTAGTATCAAACATGTCTCGATCAACATTAAAGGAGAGTTCTATTAGCATTAAGCATGATGGAAGCTAGTTAGGTAGCTCCCACAACTTCCTAAGACCTTATCTCCATTAGAAATAGCTTCTCCACACCATCAAGACCCCAAAGGTTATGTGGAATAACTTCTATGCTCTTAAGGACCTACTACAACCTAAGAGATCAATTTAGAGATGCTTATGGATAAAACCTAGCCGCTACACATGTCTTAGCATCCTCCACGATGTTGTTTACTTGAGGAAGACAACGTTTGTCAGCCTCCAAAAGGAGCTCATTAGCTTCGGAGACCTCGTACAGTATCCTTAAGCCTCGACAAGGCTCAAGGAATCTCAAAAATACTATTTTATGATGCATGTGAAACTAATTCTCAAGAGCACCTTCCACGAAGTTGTCCCAGAATCCTAAGCATCTTATACACAAAAGAGCTCCACCATGGGTATAACTTCTATCTTGGTAAGATTTCTTAATTATAATCAAGTTCTTTTCTCTTACAAACTCTATATGATTAAGCTCCATGCAATTCCAATAGAATTGGGTCTTATCCATAAAGGCATAATCCTATAAGGATTCTTAATATTATTATCTTATAAATACAAGTAACCACATACAATTAAGGTATGTTCTTCTATTGGCTAAACACCTAATTTCTTTACGCCCAATCTGACTAGAGCATTGGAGGCCATATGCGACTTTTCCCTTCGGGGGTCCTATGGCTTTTTGATCGTGTTTTCATGTTCGCAAGTTCTCCAATATAGTTGTGCTAAAATCTACATCAACAATTTGCAGCCGTTTGTTGGAACCATATTCTTATTTAATGTTTCAATTCAAGAAACCCAAAAATAAATCAAACAAAGTTCATAAAAAATTGGAAAACTTGCAAACTAGCCACCATGGATGTTAAACATGAGTTGGCCAAGAACGTTTGTTTCATACCAAAGATTGATTTTTTATTCCAAAATTTAAGTGAGACTATCAAATTTGACATTTTGGAATTGATACAATATAGAACCAATCATAATTTGGTGTAAAAATTATCAAGATTGCAACTTTCCTCCTTGAAGAATCAAATATCTCCACGTATATTCATGAATGTGGACTGTGAAGAATTCGAATTACATTCCAAAGCCTAGTCTTTCTCAATAAATTTTGTAAAATAATTCAATTCAATTTTAGGGAATTATTTTACAAAAAATGCAACAAAATTTTGAAGAAAATAGATCAAAATTACAGGCTTTTTGGTAAAAGATTGAGCTTATCCATGAATGGTTGCCAGTAAGCAACAAGACGTATATTAACACCTCCAATGAGTACAATTTTGACAGTTGTGATGAGTTCTCGAAAAGCACTAATATTTCGTGATTAATTATGCTTGATTGATTGATATATAGATTTATTATGACTATTATTTCGATTATTTTCATAAATCTATCCATTCGGAGTCACGGGTATATTTTAGTGCATTTCAGGTGTTTTTAGCGTCAAATGATTCAAATGATGAAAACACGCGAAGACGGAACACCTACGGCGCTCGGATCACGAGTCACGGGCAAAACGAGTCAAATATGTAAGCCGTACATGTCAAGCCAGCACATATGTAAGGGGGTAAGCATGAAGAGCAGGAAAGCAATGCGCGCCGCGGCGAAGAAATCATACGCCGCGGCGAAGAAATCATACGCCGCGGCGAGGGTCTCGACAATACATGTAAAGCCATGTACATTCCATGTACACTGTTACATGCAAGGCGCGCCGCGGCGAAGAAATCATATGCCGCGGCGAGGGGCTCTCGGGTTGCATGCTAGGAATCCAAAAACATTGCGCGCCGCGGCGAGGAAAAGTTATGCCGCGGCGGGGAGCTCTCGGGTTTTTACATAATTTTCAGAATTTGTGTTGCGCCGCGGCGGGGAAAATGTATGCCGCGGCGCGCCTATTCCTATGGCACATAGGATTCGTGTAAACCCTTACATCTATAAAAACCCCCTTAGAGTCCCCCTTACAGAGAACTCGAAATAACTTGACCAATTCATACACAACTCTTCCTCTTCTCAATTTTGCGACCCAAACACGACATTCAATCAGTTTTGAGAGCGTTGCCACACTATAACGAAGCGAGAGACAATATTCTAAGGATTCAAAGAAGCTAACGACAATCGAAGATAAAGCTTACGGAGGAGTACGTCAACCGATCCATAAGCGGTATTTAGATTTAGGTTTTCCTTGTTGTTATAGAATTAATTCATCTTCTTTATTTGTTAAAGTGTATGATCATATTTTATTTGTCTATGAATAATAATATGAACATGTCTGGCTAATTTAATTATGGATGTTTAGTTTGTGTTGCCATGTTTGCTAGAATTGTGTATGGTGTATCTTTTTGACTTATGAATAAAATACTTTTTGATTAAGAGCATGTTTAAATGTTTGATTATGAATAATCATGGGCCCATTTGATGTTCGTAGTTAGATTGAAAAACCTAAGAATTTAGTTAGAGGAACGTCACCTTAACTCTATTCCGAAACACTTAATCAAAGATTCAAGTTAGTGACTTAGTCATAGCATTAATTTGATTGGCATGTTTTCCTTGCGCATAATTTGATTGCTATTTAATTTACCCCCGCCAAAGGCAGTTAATTAGTTAATCAACAAAGAGACCTACCCCCGCCAAAAGGAGTTTCGTAATTAAAAGGAAAGCTGGTAGTTTTGTTTATATAGGACGTTCATGTATCTCACCATACCTTTTCGATGCAAACATGGTTAACCAAGCTAAACGTCCATACATCCTCTATTGATATTTGATTTGATTGATTGTTTGATTGCGATCTTGTTTTAGTTTAATTGCTCGTACTTTGTTCCTGTTACAAATCAAACACCTTTTTACAGTTTTACTAGCTTTAGGATTCTAGTTACTTAGAGTTTTAGTTTTACTAGAACTCTATTTAATTAGTCTTTTATTTTCATTAGAACTCTATTTAGATTAAAAAGTTAGTTATTTAAGACCACTGCAATTCCTTGAGAGACCGACCTTGGAAGTTGCTTATCACTTTACTACGAGTGATTCGTACACTTGCGAGTACACATTTTAACACATCAAGTTTTTGGCGCCGTTGCCGGGGAATTGGCGTTTTAGATAATTTTCTTTTTAACTTTTTAGAGTTTCTGATTTATTTATTTATTTTTATTTATTTTTATTCAAAAAAAAAAAAATCCAAAAAAAATTAGAAAATAAAAAAATCAAAAAATAGTGCTTAATTTCAAATTTCACTGCTACCTTGATCTTTGTTTGCTTTTTATTTGTGCATGCAGGGTAGGAGATCACTTAACAAGGAACTCTCTCCTTTCATTGACAACATTCATAGAGTCAAACACCGATCAAAAGAACTGGATAATCAACTTCAAGAGGAAGAAGTCCAACAACAATTGCAAGCAACAATGGGTGAAAACGTAGCTAGGCAAATGATGAACAAAGAGTTTGCGAGACCGATCATTGGGACCGCCACATCATGCATTCAACTCACAGAGGCGGCTAGGAATTATGAATTGAAAAATATTCATTATTCCATGCTTCCCTCCTTTTACGGTATCCCTAATGAAGATCCTTTAAATTTTATGCGTGAACTATATGCTACTGTGCAAACTTTTCCACTGCAGGGACTTAGCGAAGATCAACTACGCATGAGGTGTTTTCCATACACTCTCAAGGATAGAGCTAAGTCTTGGCTAATGACGTTAGCACCAGGTTCTCTGGTCACATGGGACGATGTTTACAATAAATTCATGGGTAAGTTCTATTCCCATCAAAAGACATCTGATCTAAGAACAAAAATTGCTACTTTTTCGCAGATGGACGGAGAACCCTTCCACGAGGCTTGGGACAGATTCAAATTGCTGTTGATACAATGTCCACATCACCACTTCCCGTTGCAGTTACAGAATCAGTTTTTCTACGACGGATTGACACTACAATGTCAATTCACAGTTGACAACGCTGCAGGAGGAGCTATGGGTGAGAAAACAGCGGATGAAACATACGAGCTATTCGAGATGTTAGGAGCCAACTCCCAACAAAAGAGCGCTAGAGGAAGAAGAGCTGGAGTCCACGAATTAGGATCCAACAATGAAATGGCCATGCAACTTGCTGAATTGACGAAACAAGTGCAACTTCTCACAACCTCAAATGTTAATCAAATGCCAAAACACGAGGTATGTGGAGTTTGTGGTTCATATGGACATGGAGCTAATGTTTGTTCTTTTGCAGGTGATCCTTATACAGGTACTACTGAGGAGGCGAATTCAATGCAAGGGTACCAACCTAGACCTAGGAACGACCCTTATTCAAACACCTATAACCCTGGATGGAGGAATCACCCTAATTTTGGATGGAAACAGAACAATAGCCAACCATTTGTCCAAAACCAAGCTCAAGGCCAAAATGTAAACCGACAATTTCCACAAAATAAGCCAACCGTAGAGGAAACCCTAAACAATTTCATACACTCTTGTAATGGGAGGATGGACTCTATAGAAGCTTCAGTGAAGAGAGTGGAAATGCAGGTTGGGCAGCTAGCGGAACAAATGTACAAACAAGAAACAGGAAAGCTGCCTAGTCAGCCTGAACAAGCAAAGGCGATCACAGTCCTTCAAAGTGATGAGGAGGTACCTAAAAATTTACCTGATAATTCTAATGTTTTGTTGTCTAGTACAGGTAACTTGGAAGGTGAGAATTCAACTCTCAAGGGAGATGATGAGTCTAATACCACTCCTAATGAACTTCCCAAGAAAGAAATTGGAGAAACATCCAACATTTTTCGATTGCACAAGTCAATGGACCCATACCGACCACCAATACCACCAGTAAACCAGTTTGAGGAGAAAAATCAGGATGAGCAATACTCTGACACTCTTGCTTTATTTTCTGGAATTAATTGTAATTTACCTCTTTTGGATATTATAAAGAACAGTTCAACTTATGATCCAATTTGCAGGAACTTTATCATCAAGAAGAATAGAAGCAAAGAGAATGAAAAGTCAAAAATTGGTAGTCCAATAATCCAACCGCACTTACCTCTCAAAATGAAAGATCCAGGTAGTTTCCACATTAACATCACTATGGGAGATAAGAGGGTATTCGAGGCTATGCTAGACTTAGGAGCAGGTATAAACCTAATGCCATATTCAGTATACTTGCAACTAGGATTAGGAAAGCTTAAAGAAACAAGGATGACCCTTCAACTTGCGAACGGTTCTATTCAATACCCAAAAGGAATAGTGGAAAATTTGTTAGTACAGGTGGACAAGTTTATTGTACCAGTGGACTTTGTGGTGCTTGAGATGGACAGAAATTTTCTTCAAGACAAGGAACATACAATTATTCTGGGTAGACCATTCATGGCCACTACCAAGACAACTATTGAGGTCCATAATAGGAAATTATCAATGACGGTTTGTGGAGAGACTGTACAGTTTGGAATTTTTCAACCCTCCCCTATTTCTTCTAACACTGAATTGCAGAATAGCATAAGTAACAAAATTGAGGTTCGAAACGTTGAATGGAGAGGGAAGGACAAACTGATTAATTTAAGTCGGGATGATGCCTACAAAGAACGCATTAAGCATTCTAATTACAAAAACCCGACTTGGAGGACGAAAGCTCATTTCAAGAAAGATAAGGGAGGAGATAAACAGTACAATTACATATTTAACCCCCCTTGACACGAGATCAGTCACGTCTTGCTAAGACGTTAAACTAAGCCCTTAATGGGAGGCACCCATTCGGTATCGTATCTCTTTCGTTGTCTTTATTTCTTTTATTTCTTTTTCATTTATTTTCTTTTATTTTCCTTTATTTTTATTTTCTTTTATTTTGGATTGTTTAACTTTGTTTGATGTTTTTGTGTTTTCAATTGCCTTAGTTATAATTAAAAATTGGGTTTGAATGTGAATTGTGTGCATACACTTTGAGGTTCAATATATGTTCATATACATACATTCTTCATGAGAGAAGCGAGGAACAGTGAACCGGAGCATAGCGAGTAACGACACAATTTCATACGAAAGGGGGGTAACTTCTCACACTTTTTCTTAATTTCTTTTGTTCTTCTTTTTCACATTGAGGACAATGCAGAAAATAGGTTGGGGGTGGGAAGAATATTCCATGAGCATGATATATGACCAATTTTAAATTTTTAACTTTGTCACTTGAATTGTTTTTAGTTAGTGTCGTGTCTACTTGATTCAATCCGAAAATCTATGATATTAACATAATTGTAATGACGATGACATATGAGAGATGTTAGATTTTTACCTAAGCAACCAAGCACATAAATGTTGGATTCATCTAATTTGAGAATTTTGTGGTACTTGTGGTAGTTTGCATGGTTAGTTTAACTATTCTGATTTGTGGAATGTATGCATGTTCATGATATGTTTTAAGTCTCAACAATCTCTAGAACTCATTTGAAAACACGTTGAAGCGAAATAATAGAAACAAATGCTACTTAGAAAATGATTTAGGCCATCTTTGGACCGTTTGAACTTTTCATGCTTTCCCGAAATATTTTATCAATAGCACACCCTTGGACTCAACATTGACATACATTAAACTACCCTTAGCGATAAGAGTACTTAGTGTAATATTTGATTTTCATGAGCAATTATGTTGTGTAAATGTAAATCTTGTTTTTCGATCAAAAAAAAAAAAAAAATGATGATCGAAATAATAAGCAAGAATAAAGAAGAAAATCAAGCAAAAGATCCAAAGGACATTTGAAGTTAAGGGAGGATGGAAAAGAACACTTGGTAGAAAAAAAGTTGAAAATATGTTTGTGAAATAAAAGGTACTCTTATCATATGAAAACATCATTTTTGTACTTTCATAATCACACACCTAGCCACAACTTTACAAGCTTAATGAAGTCCTATTGATTCTAGGTAGTTTAGTTTCTATATTAGTGGAGATGAGTTTGAAAAATGAGCATATGGAGTTTATAAGTGCAAAAATTCACATTCATATTTTACTTGCACATTTATGAGACATTGAAATGTAATCTATGAATATCATGCATGACACGGTCAGATAGTATAACTAACGGGTTTGTGGTGTGATTGGTTGTTCAAAATTCAATTACTATGATGAGTTTGATGTTTGGACTGTTTTTGAGCTTAGGTGATGTTTAACTATTTCATGTGCCATTCGTTATTAACAATTTTTGAGACGTATGCATGGATTGATTCAAGTATTGTTAGAGTCTTTATTAGTTTTGAGTCTTTATTTGTGTCAGTTACGATGTTTGCGGGTATCATCACTGGAAACCCTCACGAGACTATAACTCGTCCACTAGGGCCACCTAGGGGTTTAAAGGCTTGTTGCATACGCTAAATGCAACCGTGACAATCTACGGAAGTGATTTAGGTTAGGTTAGTTTATTTCATTTGTTTTTAATTTTATTTTAGGTCGCTTCACTTGCTAGAGACTAGCAAGAAGCTGGTTGGGGGTTGTGATGAGTTCTCGAAAAGCACTAATATTTCGTGATTAATTATGCTTGATTGATTGATATATAGATTTATTATGACTATTATTTCGATTATTTTCATAAATCTATCCATTCGGAGTCACGGGTATATTTTAGTGCATTTCAGGTGTTTTTAGCGTCAAATGATTCAAATGATGAAAACACGCAAAGACGGAACACCTACGGCGCTCGGATCACGAGTCACGGGCAAAACGAGTCAAATATGTAAGCCGTACATGTCAAGCCAGCACATATGTAAGGGGGTAAGCATGAAGAGCAGGAAAGCAATGCGCGCCGCGGCGAGGGTCTCGACAATACATGTAAAGCCATGTACATTCCATGTACACTGTTACATGCAAGGCGCGCCGCGGCGAAGAAATCATATGCCGCGGCGAGGGGCTCTCGGGTTGCATGCTAGGAATCCAAAAACATTGCGCGCCGCGGCGAGGAAAAGTTATGCCGCGGCGGGGAGCTCTCGGGTTTTTACATAATTTCCAGAATTTGTGTTGCGCCGCGGCGGGGAAAATGTATGCCGCGGCGCGCCTATTCCTATGGCACATAGGATTCGTGTAAACCCTTACATCTATAAAAACCCCCTTAGAGTCCCCCTTACAGAGAACTCGAAATAACTTGACCAATTCATACACAACTCTTCCTCTTCTCAATTTTGCGACCCAAACACGACATTCAATCAGTTTTGAGAGCGTTGCCACACTATAACGAAGCGAGAGACAATATTCTAAGGATTCAAGGAAGCTAACGACAATCGAAGATAAAGCTTACGGAGGAGTACGTCAACCGATCCATAAGCGGTATTTAGATTTAGGTTTTCCTTGTTGTTATAGAATTAATTCATCTTCTTTATTTGTTAAAGTGTATGATCATATTTTATTTGTCTATGAATAATAATATGAACATGTCTGGCTAATTTAATTATGGATGTTTAGTTTGTGTTGCCATGTTTGCTAGAATTGTGTATGGTGTATCTTTTTGACTTATGAATAAAATACTTTTTGATTAAGAGCATGTTTAAATGTTTGATTATGAATAATCATGGGCCCATTTGATGTTCGTAGTTAGATTGAAAAACCTAAGAATTTAGTTAGAGGAACGTCACCTTAACTCTATTCCGAAACACTTAATCAAAGATTCAAGTTAGTGACTTAGTCATAGCATTAATTTGATTGGCATGTTTTCCTTGCGCATAATTTGATTGCTATTTAATTTACCCCCGCCAAAGGCAGTTAATTAGTTAATCAACAAAGAGACCTACCCCCGCCAAAAGGAGTTTCGTAATTAAAAGGAAAGCCGGTAGTTTTGTTTATATAGGACGTTCATGTATCTCACCATACCTTTTCGATGCAAACATGGTTAACCAAGCTAAACGTCCATACATCCTCTATTGATATTTGATTTGATTGATTGTTTGATTGCGATCTTGTTTTAGTTTAATTGCTCGTACTTTGTTCCTGTTACAAATCAAACACCTTTTTACAGTTTTACTAGCTTTAGGATTCTAGTTACTTAGAGTTTTAGTTTTACTAGAACTCTATTTAATTAGTCTTTTATTTTCATTAGAACTCTATTTAGATTAAAAAGTTAGTTATTTAAGACCATTGCAATTCCTTGAGAGACCGACCTTGGAAGTTGCTTATCACTTTACTACGAGTGATTCGTACACTTGCGAGTACACATTTTAACACATCAAGTTTTTGGCGCCGTTGCCGGGGAATTGGCGTTTTAGATAATTTTCTTTTTAACTTTTTAGAGTTTCTGATTTATTTATTTATTTTTATTTATTTTTATTCAAAAAAAAAAAAAATCCAAAAAAAATTAGAAAATAAAAAAATCAAAAAATAGTGCTTAATTTCAAATTTCACTGCTACCTTGATCTTTGTTTGCTTTTTATTTGTGCATGCAGGGTAGGAGATCACTTAACAAGGAACTCTCTCCTTTCATTGACAACATTCATAGAGTCAAACACCGATCAAAAGAACTGGATAATCAACTTCAAGAGGAAGAAGTCCAACAACAATTGCAAGCAACAATGGGTGAAAACGTAGCTAGGCAAATGATGAACAAAGAGTTTGCGAGACCGATCATTGGGACCGCCACATCATGCATTCAACTCACAGAGGCGGCTAGGAATTATGAATTGAAAAATATTCATTATTCCATGCTTCCCTCCTTTTACGGTATCCCTAATGAAGATCCTTTAAATTTTATGCGTGAACTATATGCTACTGTGCAAACTTTTCCACTGCAGGGACTTAGCGAAGATCAACTACGCATGAGGTGTTTTCCATACACTCTCAAGGATAGAGCTAAGTCTTGGCTAATGACGTTAGCACCAGGTTCTCTGGTCACATGGGACGATGTTTACAATAAATTCATGGGTAAGTTCTATTCCCATCAAAAGACATCTGATCTAAGAACAAAAATTGCTACTTTTTCGCAGATGGACGGAGAACCCTTCCACGAGGCTTGGGACAGATTCAAATTGCTGTTGATACAATGTCCACATCACCACTTCCCGTTGCAGTTACAGAATCAGTTTTTCTACGACGGATTGACACTACAATGTCAATTCACAGTTGACAACGCTGCAGGAGGAGCTATGGGTGAGAAAACAGCGGATGAAACATACGAGCTATTCGAGATGTTAGGAGCCAACTCCCAACAAAAGAGCGCTAGAGGAAGAAGAGCTGGAGTCCACGAATTAGGATCCAACAATGAAATGGCCATGCAACTTGCTGAATTGACGAAACAAGTGCAACTTCTCACAACCTCAAATGTTAATCAAATGCCAAAACACGAGGTATGTGGAGTTTGTGGTTCATATGGACATGGAGCTAATGTTTGTTCTTTTGTAGGTGATCCTTATACAGGTACTACTGAGGAGGCGAATTCAATGCAAGGGTACCAACCTAGACCTAGGAACGACCCTTATTCAAACACCTATAACCCTGGATGGAGGAATCACCCTAATTTTGGATGGAAACAGAACAATAGCCAACCATTTGACTTATGAATAAAATACTTTTTGATTAAGAGCATGTTTAAATGTTTGATTATGAATAATCATGGGCCCATTTGATGTTCGTAGTTAGATTGAAAAACCTAAGAATTTAGTTAGAGGAACGTCACCTTAACTCTATTCCGAAACACTTAATCAAAGATTCAAGTTAGTGACTTAGTCATAGCATTAATTTGATTGGCATGTTTTCCTTGCTCATAATTTGATTGCTATTTAATTTACCCCCGCCAAAGGCAGTTAATTAGTTAATCAACAAAGAGACCTACCCCCGCCAAAAGGAGTTTCGTAATTAAAAGGAAAGCCGGTAGTTTTGTTTATATAGGACGTTCATGTATCTCACCATACCTTTTCGATGCAAACATGGTTAACCAAGCTAAACGTCCATACATCCTCTATTGATATTTGATTTGATTGATTGTTTGATTGCGATCTTGTTTTAGTTTAATTGCTCGTACTTTGTTCCCGTTACAAATCAAACACCTTTTTACAGTTTTACTAGCTTTAGGATTCTAGTTACTTAGAGTTTTAGTTTTACTAGAACTCTATTTAATTAGTCTTTTATTTTCATTAGAACTCTATTTAGATTAAAAAGTTAGTTATTTAAGACCACTGCAATTCCTTGAGAGACCGACCTTGGAAGTTGCTTATCACTTTACTACGAGTGATTCGTACACTTGCGAGTACACATTTTAACACATCAAGTTGCCAACCAATAAATTCAACCCTTCAACAATGCTATTTAACTAATAGATCATGTCAAAGGCACTGCCACAAAACTCCCACTCGCCTCCACATGAAAACCCCCCAATAAGTTCATCAAAATAGAAATATAGGGGTACAATCATATTACCCATCCCGAGAAGAGTTCAACTAGAAAATCTTGACATAATATGACATCGAAGCTGCATGCACGCTCCTCACATGCCTCCAATGCATGTGGCCCTTGAGCTCAATGCACCTAACTGCTAGAACAATTGACTCGGTATATAATTATACCTCTCGAGCAATTCAAATCTGGTTTGAACACTTGCAGACTAGTTCTTCATGAAGTAAAATCAGTTCCTTGACCCTGTTTGGCTAGGATTGTTGGGCAGACGTGCTTGCAAATGTGGGCAGACGCGCACGTAGATGTTTACGAGTATGTGAGTCGCAGCACAAGTCTCTCGAATTAGATGCCAGGATTCCTTACAGCGGCAAGAATTTTCATTCGCCGCAGCCTGCCTACTTTTAATTTGTATTTCGAGCCTCCTCGCAGTGGCACACATATTTTACCCGCCGCGGCACAATATGATTTTATGTAATTTTGGGCCATTGGATCAAATCCAATGCTTGGGATCCTTTCCCATTTTAGGTTTTTGTTTGTATGCTATATAAGGACAAATTGTGGCAGTTGAATGTAACTTTTGACATAAATGTTATTTTTGATTCACAAATCAAAACTTGAGAGCCCAAGAGCTCCTTTGTCTTTATCAACCAAACTTATAAAAGGATTTGCAAGCCTTTGTGGCGTTTCTTCTCGTCTTATTATGTGGTGCGTAATATCCATGTGTTAGGGTGAGTTATTGCTTCCAAAAATCTGATTTTGTGTTCAGAAATTGCATACTAATTTTTGTTGGGTCTTAGACTGAATTATCTTGTGGTTCTCAAACCTTTGTCGTTTGTGGGTCGTAGGAATTGTGCTCTTAGGTTTGCATCATTTGGTATCAGAGCTTTAGGCTGTGATTTCATATTTCTATCTTTGTTTTTGTCATTTTTGATTCAACAGAAAACAAGAAAAATTCAAAAAAAAAATATGTGTTCTTCATTTTTCTACTTGTTTATTGTAGAAGGATTAATCTAATTGGTGTTGTTGTTTCCTTCTTATTCTGATTTGATTTGGAGAGGTTTTCGTATGGAAAATTTTTCTAAATTTGTTTTCATAAAATAGAGGGTATTTTGGTAATCTCTCGTGTTTTGTTCGTATCGAAAATTTAGAACAAAACTATATCTCTTGGTTTTAAAAAAAAAAAGATAAGAGAAAATATCTCGTGAAAATACCTCGCTAGATATTTTTATTTTAAAAAAAAAAGAAAAAAGAGGAAGGAAGATATTTTTGGAATTATATAAAAAAGAGAGATTGAAAATTCAATTTCCAAGAATTTTTATGAAATTCTCGTTAAAGTGTCATTCACATTTTTAACAAATTGTTATTTTGTTCGTTTGGTTATTGGGAGTTTGAAAATTGTTTTAATTGAACTTGCTTTCCCAAATTCATAGAGTTAGATTTTCAAAAAACTTTGAGTGAGTTTCCTTTGTGCTTAACATTGGATATTGCAAATTTCGAATTGGTGAGAACAAAAATTCTACAATTGTTTGGAAAACTTGGAAGGTTTGGTTTGCTAAAAGGCTACTAGCACTTGGGCAATCCAAATCGAGCGTTAAACACGTGAGGTAAACGAGTGAAATTACAATTTTTGTTATTGCTACTGTTTGTTCGTGTTAGTCGTTTTTGAAAATGTCTGACAGGAATAGTTCTGAGGAAAGGCCCGACACCGCTTTTATAATGAGTGAATGGAACGGATGAATGCCGTCATGATGAATATGAATGAGCGAATGGAGAGACAGGAGGCAACTATCGCCAACTTGCGGCAAGAGGCACCACAAGACGGTCCAAATGCTAGAAGGCCTAATAGGAGGGCCTATGTTGAGGAGGAGTTGGAAGAGGATAGTCTTGAAGAGGATTATGATGAGGATGAAGGGAGGATACCCTTAGGTGGAAGGCATGGTCTTAGAGGTGGACAAGGTAGGGGAGGAATGAGGAGATCCTCACAACGACTCTATGATGGGGTTGATCGGAATTTGGGTAGCATCAAGATGAAGATGCCAATCTTTCAAGGAAAGAATGATCCTGAACTTTACCTTGAATGGGAGAAGAAGGTTGAGCATATATTTGAGTGCCACAACTATTCTAAGGAGAAAAAGGTAAAGCTAGCGGTAATAGAGTTTACTAATTACGCATTGAACTGGTGGGATCAGTTGGTAGTCAGTCAGAGGAGGAATGGAGAAAAACCGATAAGTAGTTGGGAGGAAATGAAAGCAATCATGAGAAAGAAATTTGTTCCAAACCATTGCTACAGAGAGCTTTATCAGAGATTGCAAAGGATCAATCAAGGAGCTCGATCGGTTGATGAATATTATAAAGACATGGAAATGACCATGGTTAGGAAAAATGAAGAGGAGGATAGGGAAGCCACCATAGCCAGGTTTGTGAGTGGTTTGAACCAAGATATTGCCAATGTTGTAGAGCTACATCATTATGTAGAATTAGATGGTATGGTACATATGGCAATGAAGGTGGAGAGGCAAATACGAAGAAAGAGTAACCGGACATTCCCACATAAAGTAAACCCAATAACACCAAAACCGAACCCTACTACATCGTGGAAGAATTGGAAGAAGGATGAGGGAACTAGCTCTAAGCCAAATTTTGAACCTAACAAGGGCAAGGAAGTGGAGACTAGTAAAGATAAGGGTAAGGTTGAGAACCCAACTCGATACCGAGACGTCGAATGTTTTTGATGTCTTGGAAGAGGTCACATTGCATCCCAATGCCCAAATAAGAAAACAATGATCGCTCAAGCTAATGGCGATATTGAGACGGATGAGGATAATGACGATGAGAAGATGCCACCACTAGAAGATGCTAGTGATGAGGAGATAGGACCCGTTGAAGGAGAGGCTCTAGTGATAATGAGATCCTTGATATCCAATACAAGGATGAGGATGTGGAGCAACAAAGAGAGAACATATTTCACACTAGGCGTCATGTGTACTCTAAAGTGTGCAATGTCATTATCGATGGTAGGAGTTGCACAAATGTAGCTAGTACTACCTTAGTTGAGAAGCTAGGGTTGCTAGGAAGGCCTTGGCAATATGATAGGAGGGTTACACATGATGGATACAAAAATAAGTATTCTTTTGAGATGGAAGGAAAGAAAATCACACTTGCACCTTTATCTCTTAAACAAGTTTTCGAGGACCAAAGGAAGATGGTGAGAGAAAAGAAAGTGAAATTGGGAGAAAAGAGTGAGGTGAGAGAAAAGAGTGGAGAGAGAGAAAAAGAAACAGAAAAAAAGGTTGAGAGCTTTTATGCAAAATCAAGTGAGGTAGAACAAGTCATTTTGGCAAAACAGTCTGTACTTGTACTTTTGTATAAAGAGACTAATTCTTCTACTAACGAACTTGACAATGCATTGTCAAGTATTACTGTTTCTTTGTCATAGGAATTTGAAGATGTGTTTCCAGAAGAGATCCTAAACGGTGTACCACCATTGAGAGGGATTGAGCATCAGATCGACTTCATTCCTGGAGCGTCTCTTCCAAACCGACTCGCTTATCATACCAACCCGAACAAAACTAAGGGATCCAAAAGCAGGTCCAGGAATTTTTGACTAAGGGGAAAGTTAGGGAGAGCTTAAGCCCTTGTGAAGTGCTAGTGCTACTTGTACTTAAAAAGGATGGTTCAAGTCGTATGTGTGTTGATTGCCGAGCTGTCAACAACATTAGGGTAAAGTATCGACATCCAATTCCTAAGTTAGATGACATGTTAGATGAATTGCATGGCTCTAGCATATTTTCAAAATTTGATCTTAAGAGTGGATATCATCAAATTAGGATGAAAGAAGGAGATGAATGGCAAACCGCTTTTAAAACAAAACATGGGTTATATAGTGATGTCTTTTGGGTTAACTAATACACCTAGTACTTTCATGAGACTAATGAACCATGTTTTACGTGCCTTATTTGGAAAATTTGTGGTTGTATATTATGATGATATTCTCATTTACAGTAAAAACTTAGAAGAGCATGTTGAGCATTTGCGTGCTGTGCTTGAAATTTTGAGAAAAGAAAAACTATATACTAACTTGAAAAAGTGCTATTTTTGCATGAAAAGATTAGTTTTTCTTAGTTTTGTTGCAAGTGTTGAGGGAATAGAGGTAGATGAAGAGAAAGTGAAGGCGATTCGGGATTGGCCCAAGCCTAAATCTGTTACTGATGTTAGGAGCTTCCATGGTCTAGCTAGTTTTTATCATAGGTTTGTAAAAGATTTTAGTCCTCTAGCTTTACGTATCACCGAAGTCGTTAAGAAAACTGTTGGGTTTAAATGTGAAGAAAGTCAAGAGAGGGCTTTTAAATTGATTAAGGATAAACTGTCACCATTAGCTTGAGCGATGGCATCTCCTCATCATCACTATCCTGTTCATCATCACCTAGCGATGGCATCTCCTCATCATCACTATCTTCATTAGTCTCAATGTCACCATTAGCTTGAGCGATCATTGTCTTTTTGTTCGGACATTGGGTGCAATGTGACCTGTTCCAAGACATCGAAAGCACTTGACATCTCGGTATCAGGTTGGGTTTTCAACCTTACCCTTATCCTTACTAGCCTCCACTTCCTTGCCTTTGTTTGGTTCAAACCTTCGCTTGGAGCTAGTTGCCTCATCCTTCTTCCAACTTTTCCATGGTGTGGTAGGGGTTGGTTTTGGTGTCATTGGGTTTACCTTAGGTGGGAATGTCCAGCTACTCTTCCTCCGTCATTGCCTCTCCACCTTGATTGCCATATGTACCATGTCATCCAATTCTACATAGTGATGTAGCTCTACAACATTGGCAATTTCTTGGTTCAAACAATTAACAAACCTAGCCATTGTGGCTTCCCTATCCTCCTCAATGTTGGCTCTAACCATGGTCATTTCCATATCTTTAAAATAGTCATCAACCGATCTAAATCCTTGGACCTTTGTAACTTTTGATATAGTTCTTGGTAGTAATGGCTCGGAATAAACCGCTTAGCTTTCATATCCTCCCAACTATCAATCAGTCTTTCCTCATTCCTTCACCTACCTACAACTAGTTGATCCCATCAATTTAAAGCATAGTCGGTGAATTCTATTACTGCCAACTTAACCTTCTTCTCATCTGAGTAATCGTGGCACTCAAAGATATGTTCAACCTTCTTCTCCCATTCAAGGTAAAGTTCAGGATCATTCTTTCCTTGAAAAGTTGGCATCTTCATCTTGATGCTATCCAAACTTCAATCAACCCAATTTGATACAAATAATCTGCCACAACATCCACTACGGATCCCACATGGGCCGATTACAAGATCGAAAGCCAAGCAACTCAAGGAAGCTATGAACGGGCTAATCCAAGAGTTAATTCAAGACAAAGGGATGATGAAATTAAAGCTTAAGGCTTGTAAGAGATCAACCTGATGCGAACCAAGAAAGCTCGAATCTTACGAAAGAAACGATTTCAGATTTCACACAATCTAAGCATTCAAATCCCTAGAGGAAAACAAATTTTTGAGTTGCAAGAGCTCACCTTTTTACCTGGATATTACGCACCACGCAACAAGACGAGAGAAACGCCACAAAGAATTGCAAAACCTTTGATAAGTTTGGGTTGGAAGAACATGGAGCTTTGGAGCTCTCAGATTTGATTTTCAAATCAAAATTTGTATTCATGAACAAAATTACATTTGCTGCACATAATGGTCCTATTTATAGAGTACATCAAAGCCCTAAAAGTTAAAATGAATCCTAGTGATACGAATCATCCGTCATGACATCCTCTACGGATCCCACACGGGCCGATCACGAGGTCAAGAGCCAAACAACTCGAAGAGGCACTAGATGAGTTAGTCCAAGAGTCAACTAAAGGCCAAGGGATCATGAATATGAAGCATGAAGCATGTGGGAGATCAACCAACCTGTTGGAGGCCATTTTTGGACAAAATGACTTACTCCGCGGCATGGATTTATAGCCGCCGCAATGAGGGAGTTTCTGTTTTGGAGGGGCAAATGTCAAGCAAGGCGCGCCGCGGCACAGATATTGGGCGCCGCAGCGGGGAAGTTTCTGTTTTGGAGGGGCAAAATGTCAAGCAACGCGCGCCGCGGCACAGATATTGGGCGCCGCAGCGGGGAAGCTTCTGTTTTGGAGCCTAAGCAAGTGCGGGCCGCGGCATGCATTTCAAGTGTAGTGGCACGAGTGGACGTGCGCGCGCTGATAGGCCAGACCTGCGCGCTGACACCAGAGCCATCACCTGCGCGCCGCGGCATGGATATTTGGCCGCCGCGACGAGGATTCAAATATTTGTAAATTTTGGACCATTGATTACAAATCAATGGCTGGGATTCTTTGCCCGTTTTTAGGGTTTTATTTCTTGTATAAATGAATGCTAGCAGCTGTAAGAACACAACTTTGTTCAAACATTTGAGAGAAATACAAAATTTCTACTTGAGAGCTCAAATACTCCAAGTGCATTTTCAACCAAAACTTATCGAAGGAGCTTGCAATCCCTTTGTGGCGTTTCACCTCATCTTAGTTGTGGTGCGTAATATCCATACGTTAAGTTGAGTTTTCTTGCAACCAAAGTCTAGGATTTCTCGTAGGATTTGCGTGCTAATATTAGTGTCGGGTCTCGGTTCGTATTTCTTGTGGTTACCAAGCCTCGTGCCTTGGGGGTCATAGGAGTCATGTCGCTTGGTTCGCGTCATTTGGTATCAGAGCCTAGGTTGTGACTCTAGATTCCTATCCCTTTGTATTGTTGTTTTTTGTCTACAAAAAAAAAAATCTGTGCACTCTTTCAAAATCTGTGTGTTCTTTCAAATTCTGTGCTGTTTTGAAATTTCAGTTTGTTCTTCAAATTCCTGGAATTTCCAGCTTGTTCTCTCTATTTTCTGATTCGTTGTTGTGTTCCTGAACTTAATCCTGAATTGTTGTTGTTGTTCTTGGATGTTTCTTCTTAATTCTTCCAATTTTTGATTGTTGTTGGGAAATTCAGATTGTGTGTTGTTATTCCTGAAATTGTGGGCTGTGTGGAAAGTTTTTTTCGTGTTGAAAATTTTTTCTAAAAAAACTTGCTCGTTAAGTGAAGGGCAATTTGGTCATTTTACTAAACTCTCGTAAGTTGTTCGTGTTGAAAAATTCCGAAAGCAAAAAAAAAAAAAAAAAAAAAGCTTATGAATTCGGAATTCATATAAAAAAAAATTATATGAAGAAAATTTGAAGCCTTGGAAAAAACTTTACAAACTCCCGTTTGATACTCGTTAATTCGTCACGAGTTTGGAATATATTGCTTGAAAGAAATATTCTTTTCATTGAGTTAGAGTTTACCAAATACTTTGAGTTAGTCTCTTGTTTTAACCTTAATTGGATATTGCAAATTACTTGAGTGTGTGTGAAACCCTATCGGTGGTTGGAAAATTTCTTGAGGTTTGGTTTGTTAAGGGACGAGGAGTACTTGATGCAATCAAATCTGAGTGATTAAAACACGTGAGGTAAAGAAGTAAAATTTTCAGTCCTTAAATTGATTAACTAATTGTCTGCTTGCGAAAGTTGTTGTGACAATGTCTGACAGGAACAGTTCAGAGGAGCGCCTGGATACCGCATTTTTGTTGCGTGCATTACAACAATCCATGGAACGGATGAATGCCGTCATAGTGAACATAAGTGATCGTGTAGAAAAGCAAGAAGCGACAATGGCCACCTTACAACAGAGAGCACCCCAAGAAGCTCCAGAAGTTAGGAGACATATTAGGAGGCCTTTAGTGGAAGAGGAAGTGGAGGAAGAAAACTGGGAAGAGGAGTATCAAGAAGAAGAAAGGAGGATGCCCTATGGAGGTAGGAATGGGCATAGAGGGGGAAGAAATGGACGGGGAGGTATGTGGAGGCCCCCACCTCGGCCCTTTGACGATGTTGATCGGAATTTGGGCAACATCAAAATTAAGATGCCGATATTCCAAGGAAAGAATGATCCGGATTGTACTTGGAATGGGAGAAGAAAGTTGAACATGTCTTTGAATGTCACAACTATTCTGAGGAAAAGAAGGTGAAATTGGCGGTAATCGAGTTTAGCGATTACGCGTTGAATTGGTGGGATCAATTAGTGGTCCTTAGGAGGAGAAGTGGTGAGAGAGCTATTGATAGTTGGAGGGAGATGAAGGCTATCATGAGGAAACGGTTCGTCCCCAGTCATTATTACCGGGAACTCTATCAGAAGCTACAAAGGCTAAACCAAGGATCCTAATCGATGGATGAATATTTCAAGGAAATGGAGATGACAATTGATACGAATCGGACCCCCTCCCGAAGTCGGCCCGACACGCGCCGAGAGCCTTGCCGAGAGAAGGGCCTCAAGAGGGTGCTAAATGCCATGCAACATCAAAAACAAGCATGCAAGCACCATGGAAAAGGAAGAGAAGAGTGCAAGTGTCAATTTCAAAAGTTGGAGCTGCGCCGCGGCATAGAAATTGTGCGCCGCGGCGAGGAGGTTTCTGCATGGGAAGGGGAAATTGACACACATGCGCGCCGCGGCATGGATTTGGTGCGCCGCGGCGAGAGGCGTTCTGTTTTGGACGAAGGGGCATGCGCGCCGCGGCATGACGAGACTGGCCGAGACGTGCGCGCGCTGACAGCCAGACCTGCGCGCAGATCCAGAATGTGCGCGCCGCGGCATGAACTTTGTGCGCCGCGGCGAGGCTTCGCGTGTGACAAACAGAAAGGTGCGCGCCGCGGCATGAATAATTCCCCGCCGCGGCGGAGATTCAAAATGTGTAATTTTTGGGCCATTGGATCCAAACCAATGGCCAGGATTTCTTCTAGGGTTTTTAGCTTGCATTTATGTCTTTAAATACTTGTAGCAGCTGCCATTTTTGGGCATTCAACAATTTTAATCAAAACATGATTTTGAAGTGATTTCAAAATTGAGAGAGCACAAGTGCTTCTCTTGTTCTATCAAGAAACTTATCAAAGGAACTAGCAACCCTTTGTGGCGTTTCGCCTCATCTCGGCTCGTGGTGCGTATATCCAAGGGTGGAGGTGAGTTCCATGCTACCATAGTCGAGCGTTCTTCGTAGAATCTGCGTGCTAATATTGGTGTTGGGTTGTTGTCCGTATTTCTTGTGGTTGCCAAGCCGCGTGATTTGGAGGTCATAGGAGTCGTGGCGAACGGTTCGCATCATTTGGTATCAGAGCTCTAGGTTGTAATTCTAGACTCCTATCTTTTATTGTTTTCTGCTATAAAAAAAAAAATTTTCTGGGTATTTCTGCAAAATCTGTGTGTTCTTCATCTTTCCAGAATTTTTCTTGTTGTTCTTGCAAAATTCTGTTGTGTGTTTGTGTTCCTGGAATCGTTTCTGTTTTGTGTTGTCATTTTCGTTCACAAAATCAAAATCTGTGCACTTTTTCAAATTCTATGTTGTTCTTCATTTTCCAGAATTTTTCATCTTGTTCTTGCAAAAATCCTGATTGTAATATGTTTCTGAAATCAATTCTGATGTGTATTGTTGTTTCCTGTTTTGTTGAATCTGTTTTCCTGAAAATTTCAGATTGGAATTGTTGTTTTTGATTTCCTGAAAATTTTCAGAATTGTGTTAGTGTTTCTAATTTCTGGAAATTTCTGCTATGTTGAAAATTTCAGAATTATGATTTGTGTTCCTGAATTTTCTGGGCAGTTTCTGTTTGTTGATGAAATTTCAGATTGTGTTTTTGTGTTTCCTGAATTTCTGTTGTGTTTTGGAAAGGTTTTCGTGTTGGAAATTTTTCTGAAAATCTGTTCGTAACAAAAAGGGTATTTTGGTAATTTTACCCCATACTGTTTTCGTGTAAGGGCATTTTGGTAATTTTACTGTGCTCTCGTGTTTTTCGTATCTCGTGTTTTTCGTACCTTGTGTTTTGTTCGTGTTTTCGTTCCGAACAGTTTTTATATAAAAAAAAAGGGTGAAAATTTCTTTTCCGGAAATTTTTACAAAAATCGTTATTTGATTCCTCTCGAGTCTAAATTTTATTTGAATCAAATATTCCTTTTTTCATTGAGTTAGAACTTCAAACACTTTGAGTTAGTTCCTTGCTTGCCTTGAATTGGATAATACGCCACTAGCGGGTGAGTCGTGGAATTCTACCTCGGGTTGAAAGTTTCGGAAATTGACTTGCCATAGAACGAGAAGTGCTTGAGCAATCAATTCGAGCGATTAAACACGTGAGGTAACAAAGTGAAATTTTCTGTTCTTAAATTGTTTAACTAATTCTCTGTGTGCGAAAGTTATGGAATTATGTCTAATAGGAGCAACTCCGAAGAACGTCCGGACACCGCATCTTTGTTGCGTGCAATGCAACAATCCATGGAACGGTTGAGTGTCGTCATGGTAAATCTTGATGAGCGGGTAGAACGGCAAGAAGCGGCGGTTGCTAATTTACAACGAAGAGCACCCGAAGGGGTTCCGGAAGTTGGGAGACCAAATAGGAGACCCTTAGTGGATGAGGAGAGTTGGGATGGAGAATTTGATAACGGAGAGAGGAGGATGCCTTATGGAGGAAGGGATAACTATCGGGGAGGAAGAAATGGTCGGGAAGGTTTGTGGAGACCCCCACCTCGGCCCTATGACGGGGTTGACTGGAATTTGGACAACATCAAAATGAAGATGCCTACATTCCAAGGGAAGAATGATCCGGAGTTGTACTTGGAGTGGGAGAAGCGGGTTGAACATGTTTTTGATTGTCACCAATATTCCGAGGAGAAGAAAGTGAAATTGGCGGTAGTTGAGTTTAGCGACTACGCCCTAAATTGGTGGGACCAATTGGTGGTCTCAAGGAGAAGAAATGGAGAGAGGCCTATTGACAATTGGGGTGAGATGAAGGCCATCATGAGGAAGCGGTTTGTCCCAAGCCACTATTACCGGGAACTCTATCAAAGACTACAAAGGCTTAATCAAGGTCATCGGTCCGTTGATGAGTATTTCAAGGAAATGGAGATGACTATGGTGAGAGCAAGTGTGGAGGAAGATAGGGAGGCCACTATGGCTCGGTTCTTGAGCGGGTTGAATTCTAGCATTGCCAACATTGTGGAGTTGCACCACTATGTCGAGTTGGAGGATATGGTGCAAATGGCCATCAAGGTAGAAAGGCAATTGAAGAGGAGGAGTAGCCATATCATACCCGTAGAGAACAAGGAGGACACCACTTTTCCGACACCAACACCGAACCCAATTCCGCCTTGGAAGTATAATGGAAGGAAGGAAGGGGAAGGAAGCTCCAAGCCCAATTTTGAGAACAAGGGCAAGGAAAGGGAGATGAGGAGAGATAAGGGAAAGGAGGAAGTAGGAACCGTCCATCGGAGTCGTGATATTAATTGCTACCGTTGCCTTGGAAAAGGTCACTACGCTCATCAATGTCCGAACCAAAGGACAATGATCATGCAAGCCAACGGGGAAGTGGCGACCGATGATGACAGTGATGATGGGGAGAAGCCGTCATTAGAGGAGGCTAATGACGAGGAAGTATATCCGGTCACGGGAGAGTTGCTTGTAGTACGGAGGGCACCATTGGATCATTACCGAGAAGTTGACATGGGATCCCAAAGAGTTCATACTTTTCAGACAAGATGCCATGTGAGTGATAAGGTGTGCCAGCTGATAATTGATAGTGGGAGTTGCACCAACATTGCAAGCACAACTTTAGTTGAGAAGCTAGGGTTGACTACGAGCAAGCATCCCCAACCGTACAAGCTACAGTGGCTGAATGACGATGGAAAAGCGAAGGTTGAAGAGTAAGTACTTGTAACCTTTTCCATTGGTCGATATAAGGATGAGGTGATTTGTGACGTATTACCCATGCAAGCTGGGCATATATTGCTAGGGCGGCCATGGCAATACGATAGGAAGGTCACCTATGATGGATACAAGAACGAGTACTCCTTTGAGAGGGAAGGAAGGAAGATAACTCTTTTACCTTTGACTCCACAACAAATTTCCGACAATCTGTTAGGAGAAGTGGAGGAGAAAAAGGGGAAGAGATTGGAGGGAGAGCCCAAGGAGGAGGAGGGGCCCTCAAGGGGGAAGAAGGAAAGAAAAAGGAACCGGCACTGTTTATATTCTAACTTTTCTTTCTTGCAGGAATCCTATGACGAACAACAAAACAAGGATGGCCTGCAACACTTGCCCTATGACAAAGGTCCGAATTCGAGGTCGAATTCTTTCGAAGAAGGAGGGAATGATACGAATCGGACCCCCTCCCGAAGTCGGCCCGACACGCGCCGAGAGCCGTGCCGAGAGAAGGGCCTCAAGAGGGTGCTAAATGCCATGCAACATCAAAAACAAGCATGCAAGCACCATGGAAAAGGAAGAGAAGAGTGCAAGTGTCAATTTCAAAAGTTGGAGCTGCGCCGCGGCATAGAAATTGTGCGCCGCGGCGAGGAGGTTTCTGCATGGGAAGGGGAAATTGACACACATGCGCGCCGCGGCATGGATTTGGTGCGCCGCGGCGAGAGGCGTTCTGTTTTGGACGAAGGGGCATGCGCGCCGCGGCATGAGTTTCCTGTGCCGCGGCATGACGAGACTGGCCGAGACGTGCGCGCGCTGACAGCCAGACCTGCGCATAGATCCAGAATGTGCGCGCCGCGGCATGAACTTTGTGCGCCGCGGCGAGGCTTCGAGTGTGACAAACAGAAAGGTGTGCGCCGCGGCATGAATAATTCCCCGCCGCGGCGGAGATTCAAAATGTGTAATTTTTGGGCCATTGGATCCAAACCAATGGCCAGGATTTCTTCTAGGGTTTTTAGCTTGCATTTATGTCTTTAAATACTTGTAGCAGCTGCCATTTTTGGGCATTCAACAATTTTAATCAAAACATGATTTTGAAGTGATTTCAAAATTGAGAGAGCACAAGTGCTTCTCTTGTTCTATCAAGAAACTTATCAAAGGAACTAGCAACCCTTTGTGGCGTTTCGCCTCATCTCGGCTCGTGGTGCGTATATCCAAGGGTGGAGGTGAGTTCCATGCTACCATAGTCGAGCGTTCTTCGTAGAATCTGCGTGCTAATATTGGTGTTGGGTTGTTGTCCGTATTTCTTGTGGTTGCCAAGCCGCGTGATTTGGAGGTCATAGGAGTCGTGGCGAACGGTTCGCATCAACAATGGTAAAGGCAAATGTGGAAGAAGATAGAGAAGCAACCATGGCTCGGTTTATAAGTGGGTTGAACTCCAACATTGCCAACTGATACGAATCCTCCGTCACAACCACCGTCGCAACACCCTCTACGGATCCGACACGGGCTGATCACGAGGTCAAGAGCCAAACAACTCGAAGAGGCTCTAAATGGGTTGGTCCGAGAGTCAATTAAAGACCAAGGGACCATGAACATGGAGGTTGAAGCATGTGGGAGATCAACCAACCTGCTGGAGGCAATTTTGGAGCAAAAAGACTTGCACCATGGCATGGAAATATAGCCGCCGAGGCGAGGGAGTTTCTGTTTTGAAGGGGCAAATGGCGAACTTGGCGCCCCGCGGCACAGACATTGCACGCCGCGGCGAAGGAGTTTCTGTTTTGGAACCGAAAACATGTGCGCGTCGTGGCATACATTTTGGGCGCCGCGGCACGAGTGGACGATGCCAGACCTGCGCGTTGACACAGACACCCCTCGACAGACGATGCCAGACCTGCGCGCCTGGCACCAGACCCATACCGTGCGCGCCGCGGCATGGATATTTGGCCGCTGCGGCGGGGATTCAAACATTTGTAAGTTTTGGACCATTGATTTCAAATCAAGGGCTAGGATGCTTTGCCCGTTTTTAGTGTTTTATTTCTTGTATAAATGAACCCTAGCAGCTGGAAAAATGTAACTTTGTTCAAATATTTGAGAGAAATACAAATTTCTTCTTTGAGAACTCAAAGGCTCCAAGTGCATTTTCAACCGAAACTTATCAAAGGAGCTTGCAATCCCTTTGTGGCGTTTCACCTCGCCTTAGCTTGTGGTGCGTAATATCCATTCGTTTAAGGTGAGTTTTCGTGCAATCAAAGTCTAGGTTTTCTCGTAGGATTTGCATGCTAATATTGGTGTCAGGTTTCTGTCCGTATTTCTTGTGGTTGCCAAACCGCGTGATTTGGAGGTCATAGGAATCGTGGCGAGCGGTTCGCATCATTTGGTATCAGAGCCTAGGTTGTGACTCTAGATTCCTATCCCTTTGTGTTGTTGTTTTCTTCTACAAAAAAAAAATTCCTGTGCACTTTTTCAAATTCTGTGTTGTTCTTCATTTTCTAGAATTTTTCTTGTTGTTCTTGCAAAATTCTGAATGTGTATGTGTTCCTGAAAATTAACTCTGATTTGTGTTGTGTTTCTTGTTTGTTTCTTCTTAAAATCTGCCAATTTCTGAATTGTTGTTGTTGTTCCTGGTTGTTTCCTCATAATTCTAAGATTTTCTGATTGTTGTTGAAGAATTTCATATTATGTGTTGTTGATTCTGAATTTGTGGGCTGTGTGGAAAGTTTTTCATGTTGAAAATTTTTTCTAAAAACTTGCTCGTTAAGTAAAGGGCAATTTGGTCATTTAACCAAAGTCTCGTAAATTGTTCGTGTTGAAATTTCTGAAAGTTTAAAAAAAAAAAAAAAGCTTATGAATTCGGAAATCATATAAAAAAAAAGGAAGAAAATTTGAAGCCCGAGGAAGAATTTACAAATTCTCATTTTATACTCGTTAATTCTTCACGAGTTTGAATTGTATTGCTTGAAAGAAATATTCTTTTCATTGAGTTAGAGTTTGCCAAACACTTTGAGTTAGTTTCTTGTTTACCCTTAATTGGATATTGCGAACTACTTGAGTGTGTGTGAAACCCTATTGGTGGTTGGAAAATTTCTTGAGGTTTTGGTTTGTTAAAGGACGAGGAGTGCTTGAGCAATCAAACCCGACTGATTGAAACACGTGAGGTAAAGGAGTAAATTTTCAGTTTTTACTTGATTAACTAATTCTCTGCTTGCAAAAGTTGTTGTGAAAATGTCTGACAGGAACAGTCCCGAAGAGCGCCCGGATACCGCATTTTTATTGCGAGCATTGCAACAATCCATGGAACGGATGAATGCCGTCATGGTGAACCTAAGTGATCGGGTAGAAAGACAAGAGGCTACGATCGCCACCTTGCAACAACGAGCACCCCAAGAGGCTCCGGAAGTTAGGAGACCTAATAGGAGACCTTTAGTGGAGGAGGAGTTAGATGAAGAGAATTGGGAAGAAGAGTATGAAGATGAAGATAAGAGGATGCCCTATGGTGTTAGGAATGGGCATGGAGGAGGAAGAAATGGACGGGGTGGTATGTGGAGGCCCCCACCTCGACCCTTTGACGGGGTTGATTGGAATTTGGGCAACTTAAAGATTAGGATGCCAACATTCCAAGGCAAGAATGATCCGGAGTTGTACTTGGAATGGGAGAAGAAGGTAGAACATGTTTTTGAGTGTCATAACTACTCCGAGGAAAAGAAGGTGAAGTCGGCGGTAATCGAGTTTAGCGATTACACCTTCAATTGGTGGGATCAACTAGTGGTCCTTAGGAGGAGGAGTGGTGAGAGAGCCATTGATAGTTGGAGGGAGATGAAGACTGTCATGAGAAAACGGTTCGTCCTGAGTCATTATTACCGGGAGCTCTATCAGAAGCTTCAAAGACTTAACCAAGGGTCCCGATCAGTGGATGAATATTTCAAAGAAATGGAGATGACCATGGTAAAAGCAAATGTGGAGGAAGATAGAGAAGCAACCATGGCTCGGTTTATAAGTGGGTTGAACTCTAACATTGCCAACATTGTGGAGTTGCATCATTATGTGGAGTTGGAGGATATGGTGCAAATGGCCATTAAGGTGGAGAGGCAATTGAAGAGGAGGAGTAGTTCTATGATGCCACCAAAACCCGCTTTCCCGGTACCAAAACCTCACCTCACCTCACCATGGAAGACCAACTGGAGGAAGGAAGGGGAGACTAGCTCCAAACCTCGGGTTGATTCTTACAAAGGCAAGGAAGTGGAAGTTGGCAAAGGAAAGGCCAATGTTGAGGTCCCAATTAAGAACCGAGAGATTGTATGTTTTCGGTGTCTTGGACGAAGACACATTGCTCATCAATGCCCTAACAAGAAAACCATGATTGCCTTGGCTAATGGAGATATAGAATCTGAGGAAGATAGTGGAGAGGAGGAGATGCCCCCACTAGAGGAAGCTAGTGAGGAAGAAATTGGGCCGGTTGAAGGAGAGGCCTTAGTCATAATGAGATCTTTGAGCATCCAACACAAGGATGATGATGTGGAGTTGCAAAGGGAGAACATCTTTCACACAAGGTGTCATGTGAACTCCAAGGTGTGTAATGTGATCATAGATGGTGGGAATTGCACTAATGTGGCTAGCACTACCTTAGTAGAGAAACTGGGGTTACCAACGCTCAAACACCCGAAGCCCTACCGATTACAATGGTTGAATGATAGTGGGGAAGTGAAGGTTAGTAAACAAGTGCTAGTGTCCTTCTCGATTGGAAAATATAAGGACGAAGTCATGTGTGATGTGGTGCCTTTGTAAGCCGGACATATATTGCTAGGTAGACCTTGGCAATATGATAGGAAGGTCACTCATGATGGGTTCAAGAATAAGTATTCGTTTGAGAAGGAGGGAAAGAAGATCACCTTGGCACCCTTAATTCCAAAGTAAGTATATGAGGACCAAGTGAGGATGAACAAGGAAAAGGGGAAGAAGGAAGGGGAGGAGAAGGAGGAAGCAATGGAAAAAAAGAAAACAAATTTTTATGCAAAGGAACGAGATTTGAAACGAGCCATTTTGGGGAAACGAGCCATTTTGGCAAAACGATCCGTACTTGTACTCTTGTACAAGAAGGTCAATTTTTCATCTAACAAGCTTGACAAACCTTTGCCAAGTGAAACTGTTTCTTTGTTGCAGGAATTTGATGATGTGTTCCCAGAGAAGATTCCAGATGGAGTGTCGCCAATTCGGGGGATCGAGCATCAAATTGACCTTATCTCGGGTGCATCGCTTCCCAACCGACCCGCTTACAGAACCAACCCGGAAGACACCCGGGAGATTCAACGACAAGTTGAAGAGTTCTTGTCCAAGGGGCAAGTAAGAGAGAGCATGAGTCCGTGTGCGGTACCAGTGTTGCTAGTGCCTAAGAAGGATGGATCCAGCCGAATGTGCGTTGATTGTCAAGCAATCAACAATATTACGGTAAAATATCGACATCCTATTCCTAGACTAGATGACATGCTTGATGAATTACATGGTGCATGCATATTTTCCAAAATTGATTTGAAAAGTGGTTATCATCAGATTAGGACGAAAGAGGGTGATGAATGGAAAACTGCTTTCAAAACTAAGTATGGACTGTATGAATGGTTGGTCATGCCATTTGGGCTAGCTAACGCCCCTAGCACTTTTATGAGACTTATGAATCATGTGTTGCGTGCCTATATTGGGAAATTTGTAGTTGTTTACTTTGATGATATCCTCATTTATAGTAAAAACTTAGAAGAGCATGTGATACATTTAAGGTGTGTGCTTGAATTGCTTAGAAAGGAAAAACTTTATGGCAATTTGAACAAGTGTCATTTTTGCATGGAAAAGTTAGTCTTTTTGGGATTTGTTGTTAGCTCTAAAGGTATAGAGGTTGACCTTGAGAAGGTCAAGGCGATTAGGGATTGGCCTTCGCCTAAAACTGTTACGGAGGTACGTAGTTTTCATGGCTTAGATAATTTCTATCATAGATTCGTTAGAGATTTTAGCACTATAGCCGCACTTCTCACTGAGGTCATTAAGAAAACAGTGGGTTTTAAATGGGAGAAGGAACAAGAAAATGCTTTTAATCTGTTAAAGGATAAGTTGTGTACTGCGTCTGTTTTATCTTTACCTGATTTTACTAAAACTTTTGAAGTTAAGTGTGATGCATTAGGTATAGGCATAGGGGCTGTTTTGATGCAGGAAAAATGACCGATAGCCTATTTCAGTGAAATGCTTGGAGGAGCATCCCTTAACTACCCAACGTACGACAAGGAGCTCTACGCCTTGGTTAGAACTCTGGAAACTTGGCAGCATTACCTGTGGCCGAAAGAGTTCGTTATCCACACGGATCACGAATCCTTGAAGCATTTGAGGAGCCAAGGAAAGTTGAACCGGCGACACGCGAGGTGGATGGAATTAATTGAAACCTTCCCTTATATTATTCAATATAAGCGAGGTAAGGAAAACATTGTCGCAGATGCATTGTCAAGGAGGTATATCTTACTCTCTACTCTAAATGCTAGATTATTAGGGTTTGAGTACATTAAAGAAATATATGCTGATGATGATGAGTTTTCTGCTTTGTACAATGCGTGTCAAGTATCTGCTTTTGAGAAATTTTATATGTTAGATGGGTATCTGTTTAGGGAAGATCTTTTGTGCATACCTAATTGCTCTATGAGAGAGTTATTAGTGAGGGAGGCCCATGGGGGAGGCCTAATGGGACACTTTGGTGTTGCCAAAACTTTGGATGTTCTACGTGAGCATTTCTTTTGGCCCAAGATGAGGCGTGATGTAGAGAGAATTTGCTCTCGGTGCATCACATGTAGGCAAGCGAAGTCCAAAGTCCTACCTCAAGGACTGTATACACCCTTACCGGTGCCAAGCTCACCATGGCTGGATGTATCAATGGACTTTATTTTGGGGTTACCTAGGTCTAAGGGGGGGAAGGACTCCATTTTTGTAGTTGTTGACAGGTTTTCAAAAATGGCACATTTTATTGCGTGTCACAAAACCGATGATTCAACTAATGTAGCCAATCTGTTTTTCAAAGAAATTGTGCGGCTCCATGGAGTCCCTAAAAGCATAGTGTCGGATAGAGACGTTAAGTTCCTCAGCTATTTTTGGAAAACCTTGTGGGCTAAGTTGGGGACAAAACTTTTATTTTCTACCGCTTGCCATCCCCAAACTGATGACCAAACGGAAGTAGTCAATCACACGTTGTCTACTTTGTTACGTGCCATCTTAAAAAGCAATTTGAAAAACTGAATCCAAAACAGATCGCCCTGTGCCGCGGCGCACCAAATCCATGCCGCGGCGCGCATGTGTGACAATTCCACCCTCCAATGCAGAACCCTCCTCGCCGCGGCGCAGCTCCAATTTTTGGGATTGCCACTTGCACTCTTCTCCTTCTCTTCCATGGTGCTTGCATGCTTGTTTTTTAATGTTGCATGCCATTTTGCACCTTCTTGAGGCCCTTCCCAAGGCCCGGCTCTCGACGCGTGTCTGGCCGACTTCGGGAGGGGGTCCGGTTCGTATCATTCCCTCTGGGCCGCGGCGCGCATGCCTCGCTAAAATTCTTCCCCAAACAAGCTTCACAACATTGGCAATTTCCGAATTTAGCCCACTCAAAAACCGAGCCATAATGGCATCTCTATCCTCCTCAATGTTAGCCCTAACCATGGCTACCTCCATTTCCTTGTAATACTCATCAACCGATCGAAAGCCTTGATTGAGCCGTTGTAATCTCTGATAAAGCTCTCGGTAGTAGTGGCTCGAAACAAACCTCTTCCGCATGATTGCTTTCATATCCTCCCAACTACTTATCAGCCTTTCTCCATTCCTCCTCTTACCAACTACCAACTGATCCCACCAGTTCAAAGCATAGTCAGTAAACTCAATCACCGCCAATTTAACCTTTTTTTCATCGGAGTAGTTGTGGCATTCAAATATATGCTCCACCTTCTTCTCCCACTCTAAATATAATTCCGGGTCATTCTTTCCTTGGAATGCCGGCATTTTCATCTTAATCTTTCCTAAGCTCCGATCAACCCCATCAAAAGGTTGGTGTAGGGGTCTCCTCATTCCTCCCCTCCTATGGCCACCTCTAGGCCCATATCTTCCTCCAAAGGGCATCCTCCCTTCATCATCATTATAATTTTCTCCAAAGCTATCTTCATCCAACTCCTCCACAAAATGAGCTCTCCTATTAGGTCTTTCTACATCAGGAGCGACTTGTGGTGCCTCTTGCCCTCAGTTGGCAATAGTTGCTTCTTGTTGTTCCATTCGCTCGTTCATATTAACCATGACGGCATTCATCCGTTCCATGGATTGTTGTAATGCCCTCATCATAAAAGCGGTGTCGGGCCTTTCCTCTGAGCTGTTCCTGTCAGACATACTCAACAACAACTAATACAAACAAATGATTAACAATTAACAAATTGGAACTTTCACTCGTTACCTCACGTGTTTACACTCGAATTTGATTGCCGTAGTGCTGGAAGCCCTATGACAAACCAAACCATCCGAGGTTTCCACGCAATAGTAGAGTTCTCGTCCTCAACAATCCGTAGTTTGCAATATCCAATGTTGAACACAAAGGAAACTAACTCGAAGTGTTTTGAAACTCTAACTCTATTAGTCTGGAAACAAGTTCAATTTAGCAAATTCAACTCGTAAAATGCAAACAAACAAGAAAACGATCCGTCAAAGCGTGAACGACGCTAAAACGAAAGAAATTTCGTAAATTCTCGGGAAATCAAGAATTCACTCTCTTCTCTTCTGTTTTTTTTTTATAAAATATCTAGCGAGATATTTTTGGGAGATATTTTCACGATATATTTTTGTGAGATATTTTCACGAGATATTTTCGTGAGATATTTTCGGAAGATATTTTTTTTTGTAAATAAGAGAAAAATAGTTTTGTTCTCACTTTTCAATACGAACAAAACATGTGAGATTACCAAAATACCCTTCCTTTACGAAAATGATTTTAAGGAAATTTTCAACATGAAAACCCTTCCAAATTCAATCAAGATAAGAAGGAAACAACAACATCAATCAGGTTAATCCAGGAAATGCAATAAACACATAGAAACAAAGAAGAACACAGAATTTTTTTGTGAAGAATTTTCTTATGTGCTATGAAATAGAAATTGACACAAATTAAGATAGGAATCTAGAGTCTCAACCTAGAGCTCTGATACCAAATGATGCGAACCCCGCAACACGATTCTTACAACCCAACTAGCTACGAGGCTAGAGAACCACAAAAGGACGGTTCAAGACCCAACAACAAATTAGCATGCAAATTCTAAGCACAACAACAGGTTTTGGCTGCAAGAAACTTACCTCAACACATGGATATTACGCACCACGCACGGAGAAGAGGGTGAACGACACAAAGGGATGCAAATCCTTTGATAAGTTCTTGGTTTGCATTGAAGCAAAGAGCTTTGGCTCTCAATTTGTTTTCAAACAAATATTTTCATAAAATGAACAAAGGTTCCATTTGCTGCACATAATGGTCCTATTGATGCGAACCGCTCGCCACGACTCCTATGACCTCCAAATCACGCGGTTTGGCAACCACAAGAAATACGGACAGAAACCCGACACCAATCTTAGCACGCAGGTTCTACGAGCAAACGCTAGACTATGGTAGCAAGGAACTTACCTCCACACATGGATATACGCACCACGAGCCGAGACAAGGCGAAATGCCACAAAGGGTTGCTAGTTCCTTTGATAAGTTTCTTGATAGAACAAGAGAAGCATTTGTGCTCTCAAATTTTGAAATCACTTCAAAACATTTTCATTGATAAAATTCATGTATATCTTCCAATGGGCAGCTGCTATACATATATATAGATACAAAGAAAAACCTAAAAATGCCAAAAGAAATCCTAGCCATTGAATTTGATCCAATGGTTACAAAATTACAAGAATTTGAATCTGTGCCGCGGCGGGGAAATAGTCATGCCGCGGCGCGCCCTGTTCTACTTGCCACACGCGTAGCCATGCCGCGGCGCGCACATTCAGGGTCTGCGCGCAGGTCTGGCATGTCAGCGCGCGCACGTCTGCCCTGTTGCATGCCATTTTGCACTATCTTGAGGCCCTTCTCAAGGCACGACCCTAGGCTCGTGTCGGATCGTATCATTCCCTCCTTCTTCGAAAGAATTCGACCTCGAATTCGGACCTTTGTCATAGGGTAAGCTTTGCAGTCCATCTTTGTTTTGTTTTTCATTATAAGATTCCTGCAAGAAAGAAAAGTTAGAAAATAAACATTGTTTGGTCCTTATTCTGTCTTTCTTCCCCCTTGAGTTTCCCTCCTTCTCCTTGGGCTCTCCTTCCTTTCTCTTTCCCTTTTTCTCCTCAACTTCCCTTAAAAGCTTGTTGCACATTTGTTGTGGAGTTAAAGGCAAAAAAGTAAACTTCTTCCCTTCCTTCTCGAGGGAATACTCATTCTTGTATCCGTCATAGGTGACCTTCCTATCGTATTGCCATGGCCGCCCTAGCAATATATGCCCAGCTTGCATGGGAAATACATCGCATATCACCTCATCCTTATATCGTCCAATGGAAAAGGTTACGAGTACTTACTGTTCAACCTTCGCTTCTCCATTGTCATTCAGCCATTGTAGCTTGTATGGTTGGGGATGTTTGTTTGTAGTCAACCCTAGCTTCTCAACTAAAGTTGTGCTAGCAATGTTGGTGCAACTCCCACTATCAATGATCAACTGGCACACCTTATCACTCACATGGCATCTTGTATGAAAAGTATTAACTCTTTGGGATCCCATGTCAACTTCTTTGAAATGATCCAATGGTGCCCGTCGTACCACAAGCAATTCTCCCGTAACTGGATACACTTCCTCGTCACTAGCTTGCTCTAATGACGGCTTCTCCCCTTCGTCACTGTCATCATCGGTCGCCACCTCCCCGTTGGCTTGCACGATCATTGCCCTTTTGTTCGGACATTGATGAGCATAATGACCTTTCCCAAGGCAACGGTAACAACTTATGTCACGACTACGATGGACGGTTTCTCCTACATCCTTTCCCTTATCTCTCCTCATCTCCTTCTCTTTGCCCTTGTTCTCAAAATTGGACTTGGAACTACCTTCCCCTTCCTTCTTTCCATTAGACTTCCAAGGCGGAATAGGGTTCGGTGTTGGTGTCAGAAAAGTGGTGTCCTGATTGTTCTCTATGGGTATGATATGGCTACTCCTCCTCTTCAATTGCCTTTCCACCTTGATTGCCATTTGCACCATATCCTCCAACTCAACATAGTGGTGCAACTCTACAATGTTGGCAATATTAGAATTCAACCCGCTTAGGAACCGAGCCATGGTGGCCTCCCTATCTTCCTCCACATTTGCTCTCACCATAGTCATCTCCATTTCCTTGAAATACTCATCAACGGACCGATGACTCAATGGGCCTTTCTCTACTCCTCCTGATACGAATCAGTTAGCGCTACCACCACTTCGCATCACGAACGAGCCAATCACGAGATCGAAGGCGAGACAACTCAAGGAAGCCTTGAGCGGACTTGTCCAAGAGCTATTACAAGGCCAAGGGATGATGAGGAATGAGCACATAGCTTGTGAGAGGCCAAGCAATGTGATAGAGGCAGAATTGGAAGAAAAAGTTCTGCGCCACGGCATGGATTAATGGCCGCAGCGGCGAGAGGTCCTCTGTTTTGGGAAGAATTTTGGCGAGGCATGCGCGCCACGGCATGGATTTGTTGCGCCGCGGCCCAGAAGGTTCTGTTTTGGCGTGGCAACTGGACAAGCGCGCGCGCGGATGTGTGCAGATGTGCGCGCAGAGCTGGACGAGTGTGCGCGCCGCGGCATGGATTTTGTGCGCCGCGGCCCAGACCTCTCGGGTTGAATGTCAAGTTTCCTCACCGCGGCATGGAATTTACTCCGCCGCGGCCCGCCTACTTAATTTGTTGTGACCCGAGCCTCCTCGCCGCGGCATACTTATTTCCCCGCCGCTGCGCAAGTTTAAATGATGTAATTTTGACCATTGGATCAAATGCAATGGCTGTAAAGCTTTCTTTTTCCTTAGGTCTGTTTTGTACCCTATATAAGACAAATTGTAGCAGCCCAAAAGGCAACTCTTGTCATTTATGAAAAATATTTGTTTTCTTCAAACAAATTTGAGAGCCAAAGCTCTTTGCTCAATTGCAAACCAAGAACTTATCAAAGGATTTGCATCCCTTTGTGGCGTTCATCTCTTCTCCGTGCGTGGTGCGTAATATCCATGTGTTGAGGTGAGTTTCTTGCTACCAAAATCTGTGGTTTTGTGCTTAGAATCCCTACCAATTTGTTGTTGGGTCTTGAACCGTCTTCTCTTGGTTCTCTAGCCTCGTAGCTAGTTGGGTTGTTAGGAATCGTGTTGCGGGGTTCGCATCATTTGGTATCTGAGCTCTAGGTTGAGACTCTAGATTCCTATCTTAAATTTCTGTCATTTTTTGTTTCATAGCAACAAGAAAATTCCTTCAAAAAAAATTCTGTGTTCTTCATTGTTTCTATGTGTTTATTGCATTTCCTGGATTAACTTGACTGGTGTTGTTTTTTCCCTCTTATTCTGATTTATTTTGGAGAAGATTTCATGTTGAAAAATTCCCCCAAAAATCGTTTTTGTGGAACAAGGGTATTTTGGTAATCTGACATGTGTTTTTCGTCTTGAAAAGTGAGAGCCAAACTTTTTCTCTTTATTTAAAAAAAAAAAATATATCTTCCGAAAATATCTCACGAAAATATCTCGTGAAAATATCTCACGAAAATATCTCGTGAAAATATCTCCCGAAAATTTCTCGCTAGATATTTTATAAAAAAAAAAAAACAAAGAGAAAGAGGATATTTCGGACTTTATAAAAAAAAAAAAAAAAAGAGGAAAAAAGAGTGAATTCTTGATTTCCCGAGAATTTGCGAAATTTCTTCGTTTTAGCGTCGTTTACGCTTTAACGGATCGTTTTTCTTGTTTGTTTGCTTTTACGAGTTTGACTTTGCTAGATTAAACTTGTTTCCGAACTAATAGAGTTAGAGTTTCAAAACACTTCGAGTTAGTTTCCTTTGTGCTCAACATTGGATATTGCAAACTACGGATTGTTGAGGACGAGAACTCTACTATTGCGTGGAAACCTCGGATGGTTTGGTTTGTCATAGGGCTTCGAGCGCTTGGACAATCAAATTCGAGTGTAAACACGTGAGGTAACGAGTGAAAGTTCCATTTTTGTTAATTGCTAATTGTTTTCTTGAATTAGTGTTATTAAGTATGTCTAACAGGAATAGCTCGGAGGAAAGGCCCGACACAGCTTTTATGATGAGGGCGTTACAATAGTCCATGGAACGAATGAATGCCGTCATGGCTAATGTGAATGAGCTGTTGGAGAGACAAGAGGCAACTATCGCCAACTTGCGGCAAGAAGCACCGCAAAATGCTCCTAATGTAGGAAGGCCTAATAGGAGGGCCCATATTGAGGAGGAGTTGGAGGAGGATAGTTTTGGTGAGGATGATTATGAGGATGAAGGGAGGATGCCCTTTGGAGGACGACATGGGCCTAGAGGAGGCCATGGTCGGGGAGGAGTTAGGAGACCCCCACATCGACCCTATGACGGGGTTGATAGGAACTTGGATAGCATTAAAATGAAGATGCCTGCATTCCAAGGAAAGAATGACCCGGAGCTTTACTTGGAGTGGGAGAAGAAGGTAGAGCATATCTTTGCGTGCCACAACTACTCGGACGAAAAAAAAGTTAAGTTGGCCGTAATAGAATTCACCGACTATGCTTTAAATTGGTGGGATCAACTAGTTGTAGCTAGGAGGAGGAATGGGGAAAGACCGATTGATAGTTGGGGGAACATGAAAGCTGTCATGAGGAAGCGGTTTATTCCGAGCCATTACTACCGAGAGCTATATCAGAAGTTGCAAAGGCTCACTCAAGGATTTAGGTCGGTAGATGATTATTCCAAGGATATGGAGATGACCATGGTTAGAGCCAATATTGAGGAGGATAGGGAAGCCACCATGGTTAGGTTTGTTAGTGGTTTGAACCAAGACATTGCCAATATTGTGGAGCTACATCACTATGTAGAGTTAGAGGACATGGTACATATGGCAATCAAGGTGGAGAGGCAATTGCGGAAGAAGAGCAGCCGAACTTTCCCACCTAAGGTTAACCCAACTACATCAAAACCCACCCCTACCACACCATGGAAAAATTGGAAGAAGGATGAGGCAATTAGCTCCAAGCCTAGGTTTGAATTGAATAAAGGCAAGGAATTGGAGACTAGCAAGGATAAGGGTAAGGTTGAAAACCCGACCCGATACCGAGACATCAAGTGTTTTAGGTGTCTTGGAACCGGACACATTGCATCCCAATGTCCGAATAAAAAGGTGATGATCGCTCAAGCTAATGGCGACATTGAGACGGATGAGGATAGTGATGATGAAGAGATGCCATTGCTAGAAGAAGCTAGTGATGAGGAGATAGGGCCTGTGGAGGGAGAGGCTCTAGTGATAATGAGATCCTTAAGTATCCAATATAAGGATGAGGATGCGGAGCAACAACGAGAGAACATATTTCACACAAGGTGTCATGTGAACTCTAAAGTGTGCAATGTCATCATTGATGGTGGGAGTTGCACCAATGTGGATAGTACCACCTTAGTTGAGAAGCTAGGGTTGCCAACGATCAAACACCCGAAACCCTACAAGCTCCAATGGTTGAATGATAGCGGGGAAGTAAAGGTTAGCAAGCAAGTACTAGTATCCTTTGCTATTGGAAAATACAAGGATGAAGTAATGTGTGATGTAGTCCCTATGCAAGCTGGACATATATTGCTTGGAAGACCATGGCAATATGATAGGAGGGCTACACATGATGGATTCAATAATAAGTATTCCTTTGAGTGGAAAGGGAAATGGATTACACTTGCACCCTTATCTCCTAAGCAAGTCTTTGAGGACCAAAAGAAGATGGCGAGAGAAAAAAAGGAGAAATTGGGAGAAACGAGTGTAGTAGGAGAGAAGAGTGGAGAGAGAGAAAAAGAAACCGAAAAAAAATTTGAAAATTTTTACGCAAAGGCAAGTGATGTAGAACACGCCGTCTTGGCGAAGAGGTCTGTTCTTATACTCTCGTATAAGGAGACTTATTTATCTACTGATGAACTTGCCAATGCGTTGCCAAGTGTTTTTGTTTCTTTGTTACAGGAATATGAAGATGTGTTTCTTGTAACACCATTGCGAGGGATTGAGCATCAGATTGACTTCATTCCTGGAGCGTCTCTTCCAAACCGACCAGCCTATCTTACCAACCCGGACGATACCAAGGAGATCCAGAAGCAGGTCGAAGAATTTTTGACTAGGGGGCAAGTCAGAGAAAGCTTAAGCCCTTGTGCAGTGCCAGTGCTACTTGTGCAGTGCCAGTGTTACTTGTGCCTAAGAAGGATGGGTCAAGTCGTATGTGTGTTGATTGTCGAGCCGTCAACAACATTACGGTAAAGTATCGTCACCCAATTCCTAGATTAGATGACATGTTAGATGAATTGCATGGCTCTAGCATCTTTTCAAAAATTGACCTTAAAAGTGGATATCATCAAATAAGGATGAAAGAAGGGGATGAATGGAAAACCGCTTTTAAAACAAAACATGGGTTGTATGAGTGGTTAGTTATGCCTTTCGGGATATCTAAAGTACCTAGTACTTTTATGAGATTAATGAACCATGTTTTACGTTCTTTAATTGGAAAATGTGTGGTTGTCTATTTCGATGATATCCTCATTTACAGCAAAAATTTAGAAGAACATGTTGAACATTTACGTGCTGTGCTTGAAATTTTGAGAAAAGAAAAACTGTATGCTAATTTAAAGAAGTGCTGTTTTTGCATGAGCAAGCTAGTTTTTCTTGGATTTGTTGTAAGTGCTGAGGGGATAGAGGTAGATATCGAAAAGGTCAAGGCGATTAGGGATTGGCCCTCGCCTAAGTCTGTTACGGAGGTTCGAAGTTTCCATGGCTTAGCTAGTTTCTATCGAAGATTTGTTAGAGACTTTAGCACTGTAGCCGCACCTCTAACCGAGGTGATCAAGAAAACTGTAGGTTTTAGATGGGGAGTAGAACAAGAAACGGCTTTTAAGTTGTTAAAAGATAAATTATGTACTGCACCTGTTCTATCTTTGCCTGACTTTACTAAAACCTTCGAAGTTGAGTGTGATGCTTCAGGTATAGATATAGGAGCTGTTTTAATGCAGGAAAAGCAACCTATCGCCTATTTCAGTGAGAAGCTCGGTGGAGCCTCCCTGAACTATCCAACGTATGACAAGGAGCTCTACGCTTTGGTTAGGACCCTGGAGACTTGGCAGCACTATCTGTGGCCGAATGAATTCGTCATCCACACAGATCATGAATCCTTGAAGCACCTAAAAAGCCAAGGGAAGTTGAATAGGCGGCATGCAAGATGGATGGAGTTCATTGAAACCTTTCCTTATATTATTCAATATAAGCGAGGTAAGGAAAATGTTGTCGCAGACGCTTGGTCAAGGAGGTATACCTTACTCTCTACTCTAAATGCTAGATTATTAGGGTTTGAGTATATTAAAGAACTGTATGCTGCTGATGATGATTTTTTTGCTATATATCATGCATGTCATAAGTCTGTTTTTGAGAAATTTTATTTGTTCAATGGGTATTTAAATAGAGAAAACCATCTATGTATACCCAACTGCTCTATGAGAGAGTTACTAGTGAGAGAGGCCCATGGTGGCGATCTAATGGGACACTTCGGTGTGGCCAAGACCATGGATGTTCTGCGGGAACATTTCTTTTGGCCTAAGATGAGGCGTGATGTAGAAAGGATTTGTTTTAAGTGCATCACGTGTAACGAGTTCGTGGGATACTGTCACGAGCCCTAAGGGTGATTGAAGTTAACTGGCATCCTCCTCCTCCTGGTTGGTTAAAGGTAAACACGGATGGGGCTGCTTTTAGGGCACTTGGTCTTTTAGATTGTGCAGGGATTTTTAGAATCTCCAGATGTTTTGTCAAGGGTTGTTTCTGTGCTCCTTTAGGGGTTTCCTATGCCTTTGGGGCTGAGCTAGCAGGGGCTATTCATGCAATAAAATATGCAGACAGGTTTGGTTGGAAGAAGATTTGGTTGGAGTCTGACTCTATGTATGTGGTGACTTTATTCTACACTAGATCTCATATGGTGCCATCGCAATGACTCTTATCCTGGACAGATTGTTTGGCTAGGATTGCACGCATGGACTTCCACTGTTCTCATATTTATTGAGAGGGTAATTCTGCTACTGATGGCTTGGCTTCTAGATCTCCTAGTTTTTGTTTCGCGACTTGGTGGTGGGATGTATCATCTTTCGCGCGTCAGTTTACTATTTCTGATATGGTTGGCAAACCTTCTTATAGATTTTGCTGATGCAAAGTTCTGTACTCATTACTTTTTATTTATTTAATAATATTTGTGGGTGGTTGGAAAATGAAGAGGGTGCTAAGGACTACTTTCCATTCTGATGGGACACCCTGGTGCACCTATTGATTCCAGTCTCCCATTTGCTTAAAAAAAAGGGCCATTACTCGTACCAATGTCCAAATGCGAAGGCAATGATCGCCTTAGCTAATGGTGAGATAGAAACGGATGAAGAAAGCGAAGAAGGGGAGATGCCACCAGTATAGGATGCTAGTGATGACGAGATAGGTCCTGTTTCGGGAGAGTTGCTTGTGGTAAGCGAGCACCAATTTATCAATTAGAGGAATATGACATGGATCCACAAAGATCAAATATTTTTCATTTGAGATGTCATGTGAGTGAAAGGGTGTGCAACAAGATTATTGATGGAGGGAGTTGCACCAATGTTGCTAGTACTACCTTAGTTGAGAAGCTTGAGTTGTCTACACTCAAACATCCTCAACCATACAAGTTGCAATGGTTGAATGATAGTGGAGAAGTGAAGGTTGAGCAACAAGTATTAGTTTCCTTCTCCATTGGGAGGTATAAGGATGAGGTGATGTTCGATGTAATTCCCATGCAAGCTGGGCATATTTTGATAGGGAGACCATGGCAATATGATAGGTGGGTCACCCATGATGGGTACAAGAACCAGTATTCTTTCGAGAAGGAAGGAAAGAAGATTACACTTTTTCTTTTAACTCTGAAGCAAGTTTTTGATGTACAGTTAAATAAAATTAAGCAGAAAAAGGGAAAAGAGAAGGGAGGAGAGCCCAAGAAGAAGGTTGGGGACCCAAGGGAAGGGAAAGAAAAGATAAAAGTAAGAGAATGTTTCTAATCTTTCTTTCTTACAGGAATTTTATGATGAAAAGCAAAACAAAGATGGACTGTAAAATTTACCCCATGATGAAGGTCCAAATTCGAGGACGAATTCTTTTGAAGAGAGAGGGTTTAATACGAACCAAATTGCGTCACAAAGAAGGCACGACATGAGTCAAGGATCGTGCCATGAAAGGGGTCAAAAGTTAGTGCAAAAAGGCATGCAACACCAAAAACAAGTGAGCATACACAAGAGGCATGAAGATGGCAAGCTCAAATGGCCAAAACCAAAATTTCGAGCTGTGCCGTGGCATGAAGTTCTGTGTGCCGCTGCCCAAGGCTTTTTGTTGGGCTGGAATTCAAATGCAAAGAGTGCGTGCCGAGGCATGACATTAGGGCACTACGGCATAGGATGTTTTGTTTTGGGGCCGAAGAAACATGCGCCCCGCAGCATAAGCGGACGTGCGCGTGCTGACACAGGACACCATGACTAATCGCGCTAGACCTGCGCACTGACACTAGATCCTCAACATGCGTGCCACGGCATGAAGTTTTGGCCGCCGCAGCCAGGCTATGCGTATGGTAATCAGAATGCCTCATGCCGTGGCATGTATATTTTTTCGCTGCAGCACAGATACATAAATTTGTAATTTTTGGACAATTAGATTTGAACCAATGGCCCAGATTTCTTTTAGGCTTCTTGGTTTTATTTGTTGTATAAATAGAACATGTCCCAGCTGGGAACACATCTTTGATCATTATTTGACATTTTGAATAGAAATTCAAAATTGAGAGCTTGAATGCTCCAAATGCTTTCATCCAACCTTATCAAAGGAATTTGCAATCCTTTGTGGCGTTTCCCTCGTCTTGATTCGTGGTGTGTAATATCCATGCGTTTAAGGTGAGTCTTGCAACCAAAAATCTAAGTTTCTCGTAGAAATTTGCATGCTAATATAGTGTCGGGTCTTAGGCCATATTTCTTGTGGTTCTCAAATCTTCGTCGTTTTTAGGTCATAGGAGTCGTGTTGTTCAGTTAGCATCACTCCTCCTCTAGATTGGTTAAAGGTAAACACGGATGGGGCTGCTTTTGGGGCACCTGGTCTTTCAAGTTGTGCGGGAATTTTTCGAACCTCCAGATCTTTTGTTGAGGGTTGTTTCTGTGCTCCTTTAGGGGTTTCCTTTGCCTTTGAGGCTGAGTTAGCAGGGGCTATTCATGCAATAAAAGATTTGGTTGGAGTCTGACTCTGCATATGTGGCGACTTTATTTCGCACTAGATCTCATATGGTGCCATGGAGATGGCTCTTATCCTGGACAGATTGTTTGGCTTGGATTGCACACATGAACTTCCACTATTCTCATATTTATCGAAAGGGTAAGATGCCCAACACTATCTCATTTTAGATGGTATAAAGATGTTTTCTTCACTAAAGTATTCACAAGAGAAGACTGCAATAGTGATTTCTGGAAGGAAAGATTTATTTCAGGGTTACCTACCCTATTTGCTGAAAAACTGCGTACCAAGCTAAAAGCTAAACATAATGGTACAATACCATTTGGTATTTATACATATGGCGAATTAGCTGCTGAAGTAGTAGCTGAAGGTTTAGCCTTCTGCACAGACCTCAAGCTACAGCGCCAGGCCAATAAAGAAAAACTCCATGGAAAACAGGCCATTGGAGATTTTTGCGAACAATACGGATATCAAAATATCCTAAAAGGATCTGGACTTAAAGCCCATAAAAAACACAAAGAACCAAAGCCCAAAATGTATAACAGGCCTTATACAAAGAAATGGTCAAATAAGACTCAAAAGTCAAAAAAGAAACATTGGACTAAAAGGCCCAATTACGAAGAAAAGCCCAAGTCTATTAAAAATAGACAAAAGGAACCCACATGCTATAAGTGTGGAAAGAAAGGCCAATATAGCCCAAACTGTAGGGTCTTTACTAAGATAAATTCCTTAACCATGGATAATTCCTTAAAGGCTCAAATAGCCCAAATACTAAACGAAGAATCTTCTGACTCAGAAGACGAAGATAGCGACGAATATGAAGAAGACTTTGATTGCACTTCGGTGTCTTCCAAAGAAAATCTTCCTCAACAGGAAGATTGTGAATGTAATTCATACAAAGCCCTTTGTAAAATGAATGGCTTAAATATTAATGTCCTTACTAAGGATGAAAATATGATTCTGGACCTTATTGAACAAATTGAGGATCCAGAAAAGAAAAGCTTTGGCTCGTTACATTGAAGAAGCCAAGGAAAGAGTCCCTCTTACTGCTCAAAGCAGTAAAGGCCTACAAAGGCAATTACAGAAGAATAAACAACAATATTCTTTCAATGAAATTCTTAATAGAACTCAAACTACTAAAGAACCCACTATAAGTGATCTAAAAGCTGAGATCAACCAAACCAAGAAGGAACTTAAAGAACTCAAACTAAGGATAGAATCCCAAACTAATAAAGATCTTATAGATCTTACTAGACGAGTTCAAATACTCGAGCTATATAACAATTACCAATCAGAGGAACAAGACTTAGAATCAGAACCTCAAAAAAGATTTGAAGATTTAGTAGAAACTTCTAAAGGAACAGAAGAAGATGAAAAAATTTCATCAGAAATTAATACTCTAAATAGAGTTATCAATCAAAAATAGTACTCAAAAGTAACCATTGTCATCAACAAAGAGTACCACTTTACAGTTGAAGCCCTTATTGATTCAGGCGCTGACCTCAATTGTATAAGTGAGGGAATAGTACCTAATAGGTATTTTACAAAAACAACCCAAGTATTAAATACGGCTAATGGTAGTCGCATGCCTATTAAATATAAACTGTCTAATACGACAGTATGTAATAATGGAGTCTGTATTGAAACCACATTTCTCTTAAGCAGAGAATTAAGTCGAATGGTTATACTAGGAACACCATTCCTAAGTATGTTATACCCATTCACAGTTACCAACAAAGGTATCCAAACGAACCTCAAAGAACAAGAGATAATCTTCCAGTTTTCGGAAGAGCCACAGTGGCATGAAATAAATAACCTAAAAGAAAGGGTTATTGAAAAGGAAAAATTCCTTTACTCATTACAATCAGAAGTAGATCTTAAATTGATTAAACAAAATATTGCATCCTATGAGATACAATACAAAATTCAAACTCTAAAAGAGAAATTTGAAAAAGAAATCTGTTCTGAAATACCTAGTGCATTTTGGAACCGGAAGAAACATATGGTAACCTTACCATACGAGCCTGAATTTCAAGAGGCCCAAATAAATACTAAAGCCCGGCCCATTCAAATGAATGAATGCCATTTAAAAATATGTAAGCAAGAAATAAAAGACTTGCTTAAAAAAGGCCTTATTAGGCCCAGTACCTCACCATGGTCCTGTCCAGCATTTTATGTTGAAAATAGTGCTGAACTAGAACGAGGAGTCCCTCGACTAGTCATCAATTATAAGCCCCTTAATAAGGTACTTAGATGGATTAGATACCCATTACCCAATAAAAAGGACTTATTAAGTCGTCTAAATAAAGCCATAATCTTTTCAAAATTTGATATGAAAAGTGGATATTGGCAAATCCAAATTGCTAAAAGTGATCGATACAAAACCACCTTTACTGTTCCATTTGGGCTCTACGAATGGAACGTAATGCCTTTTGGGCTCAAAAATGCTCCAAGCGAGTATCAAAAAATAATGAACGATATTTTTAATCCTTATCTAGGATTCACCATTGTCTACATAGATGATGTCTTAGTCTACTCAAATTCAGTAGACCAACATTGGAAGCATTTAAATATATTTTTCAATACCATTAAAACTAATGGGCTTGTAGTCTCATCAAAAAAGATGAAGCTGTTCCAAACCCAAGTTAGATTCTTGGGCCATAACATTGAACATGGGCTCATAAGCCCAATAGATCGGTCGATTATCTTTGATGACAAATTCCCTAATGAAATTAGGGATAAGAAACAGCTACAGAGATTTCTTGGAAGTCTCAATTATATCTCAGATTTTTATCAAAATCTTGCAATAGACGCTAAACCACTTTTTGAACGTCTCGAAAAGAATCCTTGATACGAATCCTTCGTCACAACCACTGTCGCAACACCATCTCCGGATCCCGCACGGACCGATCACGAGGTCAAGAGCCAAACAACTTGAAGAAGCTCTAAATGGACTGGTCCGAGAGTCGATTAAAGACCAAGAGGGCATGAGAATGGAGGTTGAGGCATGTGGGAGGTCAACCAACCTGCTGGAGGCAAATTTGGAGGAAAGGGACTTGCGCCGCGGCATGGAAATATAGCCGCCGCGGCGAGGGAGTTTCTGTTTTGGAAGGCAAATGGCGAAGCTGGTGCGCGCCGCGGCACAGACATTGCACGCCGCGGCGAGGGGGATTCTGTTTTGGAACCGAAGACATGTGCGCGCCGCGGCATACATTTTGGGCACCGCGGCGAGAGTGGACGTGCGGGTCCTGACAGGCCAGACTTGCGCGCTGACACGGACACCCTCGACAGACGACGCCAGACCTGCGCGCCTGGCACCAGACCCATACCGTGCGCGCCGCGGCATGGATATTTTACCACCGCGGCGGGGACTCAAAATTGTAATTTTTTTGGACCATTGATTTCAGATCAATGGCCAGGATGCTTTGCCCATTTTTAATGTTTTATTTCTTGTATAAATGAACCCTAGCAGCTGAATATTGTAACTTAGTTCATTTTCATTTGTGAGAAATACAAATTTCTTGTTTGAGAGCTCAAAGCTCCAAGTGCTATCTCAACCGAAACTTATCAAAGGAGCTTGCAATCCCTTTGTGGCGTTTCACCTCGTCTTAGCTTGTGGTGCGTAATATCCATTCGTTTAAGGTGAGTTTTCGTGCAATCAAAATCTAGTTCTTCTCGTAGGATTTGTGTGCTAACATTGGTGTCGGGTCATTTGTTCGTATTTCTCGTGGTTGCCAAACCGTGTGCTTTGGAGGTCATAGGAATCGTGGCGATTGGTTCGCATCAATCCTCCAGAATGGAGTACAGCTTGCACGCATGATGCGAACCCCGCAACACGATTCCTATCGACCCAACTAGCTACGAGGCTAGAGAACCAAAAGGGGACGGTTCAAGACCCAACAACAAATTGATAGGGATTCTAAGCACAAACCCACAGATTTTGGTTGCAAGAAACTCAACTCAACACATGGATATTACGCACCACGCACGGAGAAGAGGTTGAACGCCACAAAGGGATGCAAATCCTTTGATAAGTTCTTGGTTTGCATTGAAGCAAAGAGCATCTTGGGCTCTCAATTTGTTTTCACACAAATTTCTCATAAAATGATCAAAGATGTTATTTGGGCTGCTACCCTTGTCCTTATATAGTGTACAAATAAAACCTAAAAGAAAAGACAAGATCTGGGCCATTGGATTTGATCCAATGGTCAATATTACACATTTTACATTTGCGACGCGGCGGGCAAATATTCATGCCGCGGCGAGGAGGCACGGATTACAAAAGTTAAAGTAGGCGGGCCGCGGCGGAGTAAATTCGATGCCGCGGCGAGGAACCAAAGTATCCAACCCGAGAGGTCTATGCCGCGGCGCCCAAAAGCCATGCCGCGGCGCGTACGTCCTTCATCCTCTGCGCGCACACCTGCCCAATGCTGCGCGAGCGTCTGCTCGTCCTGCGCGCACATCTGCTGAGCCCTCTTGTTCAAACAGAAACACTCGCGCCGCGGCGCACATATTTCATGCCGCGGAGGGCACCTCTGGCCAAAAATCCCAACAAAACAAAAAGTTGTTCGCCGCGGCGGGGAAATGTCATGCCGCGGCGCAGCTCCAAAACTCAGCAACTCCACAATTAGCTCGGCACTCCCATGTTTCGCATGTTGGTGCCCTTGCTCGTGTTGTGGTGCGCCTTTCTACGCCAATATTTTACCCCTTCTTCGGCCGGGCCCATGATACGTGTTGGGCCTTGTTGGTGGCGCGATCTAGTTCGTATCATTCCCTCCCTCTTCAAGAGAATTCGACCTCGAATTCGGACCTTCATCACGGGGTAAGTTTAGGAGTCCATCCCTGTTATGCTCTTCATCATAATAGTCCTGCAAGAAAGAAAAGTAAGAAAATAGACATGCTTTCATTTTTTTCTTTTCCTCTTTTTTTTTGGTAAGCCCAATCTTCTCTTTGGGCACTTCACCCCTTTCTTTCTCCTTTCCTTTTTCTTTTCCCTTTCCCTTTTCTTGTTTTCCCTCGTTCTTGATCTTCAATTACTTCTTTTGGGGTAAGAGGGACAAGGGTTTTCTTACTTCCATCCTTCTCGAACGAGTACTTATTTTTATACCCGTCATAAGTCACCCGTCGATCATATTGCCAAGGCCTGCCCAATATCATATGCCCAACCTGCATCGGTACCACATCACATAATACAACATCTTGATAATTTCCCATAGCAAAGGATACCAAGACTTGATGTTCCACCTTCACCTCACCTTGATCATTCAACCATTGTAGTTTGTAAGGAGTGGGATGTTTGTGATGCGAACCGTTCGCCACGACTCCTATGACCTCCAAATCACGCGGCTTGGCAACCACAAGAAATACGGACAACAACCCAACAACAATATTGGAACACAAATCCTACGAGAAATTCCAGATTTTGATTGCACGAAAACTCACCTTAAACAAATGGATATTACGCACCACAAGCTAAGACGAGGTGAAACGCCACAAAGGGATTGCAAGCTCCTTTGATAAGTTTCGGTTGATAATGCACTTGGAGCTTTGAGCTCTCAAAGAACAAATTTGTGTTTCTCACAAAATGGAAATCAATTAATTGTGTTCAGCTGCTACAAAGGATCCTTATATAGTGTACAACAAAACCCTAAAACAAAAATCAAATCCTAGCCATTGATTTTTGATCCAATGGTTACCAAAACATGAAATTTAGTACTGTGCCGTGGCGCACAAATTTACATGCCGCGGCGCGCAATGTTTTCCATTTATTCGGACCAAAACAGAACGTCTCTCGCCGCGGCACAGAAAACCCCCGCCGCGGCGCGCATCCAATTTCCAGCGCTCCACCAAAAACAGAAACTCCCTCGCCGCGGCATGCAATACCTGCGCCGCGGCGCGCTCCAGCTTCGCCATTTTGCATTTCAAGCAGAAACTCCCTCGCCGCGGCGTGCAATTCCTGTGCCGCGGCGCAAGTCAAATTGTTCCAATTTTGCCTCCAGCAGGTTGGTTGTTCTCCCACATGCCTCAACCTCCATTCCCATGCCCTCTTGACCTTTAATCGACTCTCGGACTAGTCCATTTAGAGCCTCTTCAAATTGTTTGGCTCTCGACCTCGTAATTGGCCCGTGCGGAATCTGGAGACGGTGTTGCGACGGTGGTTGTGACGAAAGATTCGTATCATTCCCTCCTTCTTGAAAAGGATTCGACCTCGAATCGTCACCTGCATAATCAAAAAGAGACAAATCAGCAACATTAAATGAAGCACTAACATTATACTCACCAGGAAGGTCAAGTTTGTAGGCGTTATCGTTGATGCGCTCGATTACTTGGAATGGCCCATCTCCTCTTGGTTGAAGTTTTGACCTCCGCTTCTCAGGAAAGCGCTCTTTCCTTAGGTGCACCCATACCCAATCTCCGGGTTCAAAAACAACTCGTCGCCTCCCCTTATTGGCTTTGAGGGCATTCTCTCTATTCTTTTTTGCAATGTTCTCACTAACCCGCTCATGTATCCTCTTGACCACCTCAGCCTTCCTTGCTCCTTCCAAGTTAGTTCTTTCTGAAATAGGTAAAGGTAACAAGTCCATAGGGGTTAGTGGATTAAAGCCATATACAACCTCAAACGGGGAGTAATCCGTGGTTGAGTGTACATTCCTATTGTAAGCAAATTCTACAAAAGGTAAACACTCCTCCCAGTTTTTCAAATTGTTTTTGATGATGGCACGTAACAAAGTAGACAATGTACGATTGACTACTTCCGTTTGGCCATCGGTTTGGGGGTGACAAGTAGTGGAGAACAAGAGTTTTGTCCCCAGCTTAGCCCATAAGGTCTTCCAAAAATAGCTAAGGAACTTAACGTCCCTATCCGACACTATACTCTTGGGAACTCCATGAAGCCGCACAATTTCTTTGAAAAACAGATCGGCTACATTAGTTGCATTGTCGGTTTTGTGACATGCAATAAAATGTGCCATTTTTGAAAATCTATCAACAACTACAAAAATGGAGTCCTTTCCCCCCTTAGACCTAGGTAACCCCAAAATAAAGTCCATTGAGATATCCACCCACGGTGAGTCTGGCACCGGTAAGGGCGTATACAATCCTTGAGGAAGGACTTTGGACTTAGCTTGCCTACATGTAATGCATCGGGAGCACATTCTCCCTACATCACGCCTCATCTTGGGCCAATAGAAATGTTCTCGTAGAACATCCAAAGTTTTGGTAACACCAAAGTGTCCCATTAGGCCTCCCCCATGAGCCTCCTTCACTAACAACTCCCTCATAGAGCAATTAGGTATGCACAAAAGTTGTTCCCTAAACAGATACCCATCTAACAGGTAATATTTCTCACAGGCAGATTTTTGACATGCATTGTACAAAGCAGAAAACTCATCATCATCAGCATATATTCCTTTAATGTACTCAAACCCTAATAGTCTAGCATTTAGAGTAGAGAGTAAGGTATACCTTCTTGACAAAGCATCCGCTACAATGTTTTCCTTACCTCGCTTATATTGAATAATATAAGGAAAGGTTTCAATGAATTCCATCCACCTCGCGTGTCGTCGGTTCAACTTTCCTTGGCTCCTCAAATGCTTCAAGGATTCGTGATCCGTGTGGATAACGAACTCTTTCGGCCACAGGTAATGCTGCCAAGTTTCCAATGTTCTGACCAAAGCATAGAGCTCCTTGTCGTATGTTGGGTAGTTAAGGGACGCTCCTCCAAGCTTTTCACTGAAATAGGCTATCGGTCGTTTTTCCTGCATCAAAACAGCCCCTATGCCTATACCTGATGCATCACACTCAACTTCAAAAGTTTTAGTAAAATCAGGTAAGGATAAAACAGGTGCAGTACACAACTTATCCTTTAACAGATTAAAAGCATTTTCTTGTTCTTTTTCCCATTTAAATCCCACTGTTTTCTTGATGATCTCAGTGAGAGGTGCGACGATAGTGCTAAAATCTCTAACGAATCTACGATAGAAATTAGCTAAGCCATGAAAACTACGTACCTCTGTAACAGTTTTAGGCGAGGGCCAATCCCTAATCGCCTTGACCTTCTCAAGGTCAACCTCTATACCCTTAGAGGTAACAACAAACCCCAAAAAGACTATCCTTTCCATGCAAAAATGACACTTGTTCAAGTTGGCATAGAGTTTTTCCTTTCTGAGCAATTCTAGCACACACCTTAAATGTTTCACATGCTCTTCTAAGTTTTTACTATAAATGAGTATATCATCAAAGTAAACAACTACAAATTTCCCAATATAAGCACGCAACACATGATTCATAAGTCTCATAAAAGTGCTAGGGGCGTTAGCTAGCCCAAATGGCATGACCAACCATTCATACAGTCCGTACTTAGTTTTGAAAGCAGTTTTCCATTCATCACCTTCTTTCATCCTAATCTGATGATAACCACTTTTCAAATCAATTTTGGAAAATATGCATGCACCATGTAATTCATCAAGCATGTCATCTAGTCTAGGAATAGGATGTCGATATTTTACCGTAATATTGTTGATTGCTCGACAATCAACGCACATTCGGCTGGATCCATCCTTCTTAGGTACTAGCAATACTGGTACTGCACACGGACTCATGCTCTCTCTTACTTGTCCCTTGGACAAGAACTCTTCAACTTGTCGCTGAATCTCCCGAGTGTCTTCCGGGTTGGTCCTGTAAGCGGGTCGGTTTGGAAGCGAAGCACCCGGAATGAGATCAATTTGATGCTCGATCCCCCTAATTGGCGGTACTCCATCTGGGATCTCCTCCGGAAACACATCAACAAATTCCTGCAACAAAGAAACAGTTTCACTTGGCAAAGGTTTGTCAAGTAAGTTAGATGAAAAATTGACCTCCTTGTACATGAGTACAAGCACCGGTCGTTTTGCCAAAATGGCTCTTTTTATGTCATGTTCCCGTGCATAAAAATTTGTTTTCTTTGTTTCCACCACTTCCTCTTGTTCCTCCCTTTCCTTATTCCCCTTCTCCTTGTTGATCCTCAATTGATCCTCATATACTTGCTTCGGAGTCAAGGGTGCTAGGGTGATCTTTTTACCCTCCTTCTCAAATGAATATTTGTTCCTAAATCCGTCATGGGTAACCTTCCTATCATATTGCCAAGGTCTACCGAGCAATATGTGTCCTGCTTGCATTTGTACCACATCACACATGACTTCATCCTTGTACTTTCCAATCGAGAAGGACACTAGCACTTGCTTGTTAACCCTCACTTCCCCACTATCATTCAACCATTGCAATTTGTAGGGCTTCGGGTGTTTGAGCTTTGTTAACCCTAGTTTCTCTACTAAGGTAGTGCTAGCCACATTGGTGCAACTCCCACCATCTATAATCAAATTACACACCTTGGAGTTCACATGGCACCTCGTGTGAAAAATATTTTCCCTTTGCAACTCCACATCATCATCCCGGTGTTGGATATTCAAAGATCTCATTATGACTAAGGCCTCTCCTTCAACCGGCCCAATCTCTTCCTCACTAGCTTCCTCTAGCGGGGGCATTTCCTCCTCTTCACTTTCTTCCTCAGATTCTATATCTCCATTAGCCAAGGCAATCATGGCTTTCTTGTTAGGGCATTGACTAGCAATGTGTCCTCGCCCAAGACACCGAAAACATACCATCTCTCGGTTCTTAATTGGGACCTCAACATTGGCTTTTCCTTTGCCAACCTCCACTTCCTTACCCTTATAAGAATCAACCCTAGGTTTGGAGCTAGCCTCCCCTTCCTTCCTCCAATTGGGATTCCATGGTGAGGTAAGGTTGGGTTTAGGTACCGGAAAGGCGGGTCTTGGTACCGAGTAAGCGGGTCTTGTAGGCATCATAGAACTACCCCTCCTCTTCAATTGCCTCTCCACCTTTATAGCCATTTGCACCATATCATCCAATTCCACATAATGATGCAACTCCACAATGTTGGAAATGTTGGAATTCAGCCCACTCATAAATCGAGCCATGGTCGCCTCTCTATCCTCCTCCACATTGGCCCTTACCAAGGTCATCTCCATTTCTTTGAAGTATTCATCCACTGATTTGGTTCCTTGGTTAAGTCTTTGAAGCTTTTGATAGAGATCCCGGTAGTAATGACTCGGGACGAACCGTTTTCTCATGATAGCCTTCATCTCCCTCCAACTATCAATGGCTCTCTCACCACTCCTCCTCCTAAGGACCACTAGTTGATCCCACCAATTCAAGGCATAATCACTAAACTCGATTACCGCCAACTTCACCTTCTTTTCTTCGGAGTAATTATGACACTCAAAAACATGTTCTACCTTCTTCTCCCATTCTAAGTACAACTCCGGATCATTCTTGCCTTGGAATGTTGGCATCTTAATCTTTATGTTGCCCAAATTCCGATCAACCCCGTCATAGGGCCGAGGTGGGGGTCTCCACATACCACCCCGTCCATTTCTTCCTCCTCCATGCCCATTCCTACCACCATAGGGTATCCTCCTATCTTCATATTCATATTCTTCCTCCCAATTTTCTTCATTCAACTCCTCCTCCACTATAGGTCTCCTATTAGGTCTCCTAATTTCCGGATCCTCTTGGGGTGCTCGTTGTAACAAAGTGGCGGTCGTAGCCTCTTGTCTTTCTACCCAATCACTTAGGTTTACCATGACGGCATTCATCCGTTCCATGGATTGTTGCAACGCTCGCAATAAGAATGCAGTATCCGGGTGTTCTTCTGAACTGTTCCTGTCAGACATTTTCACAACAACCTTCGCAAGCAGAGAATTAGTTTATCAAATAAAAACCGAAAATATACTTCTTTACCTCACGTGTTTCAATCACTCGGGTTTGATTGCTCAAACACTCCTTGTCCTTTAACAAACCAAAACCTCAAGAAATCCTCCAACCACCAATAGCGTTCCACACACACTCAAGTAGCTTGCAATATCCAATTAAGGCTAAACAAGAAACTAACTCAAAGTGTTTGGTAAACTCTAACTCAATGATACGGAATATTTCTTTCAAGCAATTCAAATCAAACTCGTGAAGAATCAACGAGTATAAAACAAGAATTTGTAATTCTTTCCTTGTGCTTCAAATTTCTCAATTTTTTTTTTTTTTAACTTTCGGAAATTTCAACACGAGCAATTCACGAAACTTTTGCTAAATGACCACAATGCCCTTCAGAAATTTCAACACGAACTGTTCACGAAACTTTTGCTAAATGACCAAAATGCCCTTCACTTAACGAACAGTTTTTTTTTTTTTTTAGAAAAATTTTTCAACACGAAAAACCTTCCACACACAACCGGAATTTCAGGAATAGCAAACACAATCTGAAATTTTTCAACAACAGCCAAAATTTTTCAGAATTCAAGAACACAATTTGAAATTTCCAACAACAAGCAGAAATTTTCAGAAAAATCAGAATCAACAACAGAAACAAGAACAACAATTCAGAAATTGACAGATTTTAAGAAGAAACAATCAAGAAACACAACACAATTCAGAATTTTGCAGGAACAACAAGAAAAATTCTGGAAAATGAAGAACACAATCTGATTTTGCAGAAATGCCCAGAATTTTTTTTTTTTTTTTTTTTATAGCAGAAAACAAAACACAAAGGGATAGGAATCTAGAGTCACAACCTAGGCTCTGATACCAAATGATGCGAACCGTTCGCCACGACTCCTATGACCTCCAAATCACGCGGCTTGGCAACCACAAGAAATACGGACAACAACCCAACAACAATATTGGAACACAAATCCTACGAGAAATTCCAGATTTTGATTGCACGAAAACTCACCTTAAACAAATGGATATTACGCACCACAAGCTAAGACGAGGTGAAACGCCACAAAGGGATTGCAAGCTCCTTTGATAAGTTTCGGTTGATAATGCACTTGGAGCTTTGAGCTCTCAAAGAACAAATTTGTGTTTCTCACAAAATGGAAATCAATTAATTGTGTTCAGCTGCTACAAAGGATCCTTATATAGTGTACAACAAAACCCTAAAACAAAAATCAAATCCTAGCCATTGATTTTTGATCCAATGGTTACCAAAACATGAAATTTAGTACTGTGCCGCGGCGCGCAATGTTTTCCATTTATTCGGACCAAAACAGAACGTCTCTCGCCGCGGCACAGAAAACCCCCGCCGCGGCGCGCATCCAATTTCCAGCGCTCCACCAAAAACAGAAACTCCCTTGCCGCGGCATGCAATACCTGCGCCGCGGCGCGCTCCAGCTTCGCCATTTTGCATTTCAAGCAGAAACTCCCTCGCCGCGGCGTGCAATTCCTGTGCCGCGGCGCAAGTCAAATTGTTCCAATTTTGCCTCCAGCAGGTTGGTTGTTCTCCCACATGCCTCAACCTCCATTCCCATGCCCTCTTGACCTTTAATCGACTCTCGGACTAGTCCATTTAGAGCCTCTTCAAATTGTTTGGCTCTCGACCTCGTAATTGGCCCGTGCGGAATCTGGAGACGGTGTTGCGACGGTGGTTGTGACGAAAGATTCGTATCAGTTTGGTTGTGGGTAACCCTAACTTCTCAACTAGGGTAGTACTAGCAATGTTGGTACAACAACCCCCATCAATGATTAGGTTGCAGACTTTGCCATTCATGTGACATCTTGTATGGAAAATGTTTCCTCTTTGTGAATCCATGTCACCTTCCTTTAAGCGATCCTTGGGCACTTGCCCTACCATAAGCAAGTCTCCTTTGACAGGAACTATCTCTTCCTCACTTGCTTCTTCCAATGGTGGCATCGATCTCCTCACCATCACTCTCTTCATCAGTCGCCACCTCCCCATTGGCTTGCATGATCATTGCTTTCTTGTTCGGACATTGGGATGCATAATGACCCTTTCCAAGACAGCAAAAACAACTAACATCTCGATTTCGGGGAAATGTTTCAACTTTTCCTTTTCCTTTATCCTTACTAGCCTCCATCTCTTTGCCCTTGATGACTTCAAAGCGGGGCTTGGAGCTAGTTCCTTCTTCTTTCTTAGACTCTTGTACCCAAGGTGTTGGAGTAATTGGCCTTTGTGGTTCCATCCGGTTGCTTCTTCTCTTGAATTGCCCTTCCACTTTGATTGCCATGTGGACCATGTCTTCCAACTCCACATAATGATGAAGCTCCACAACATTGGCAATTTCCGAATTTACCCCACTCAAAAACCAAGCCATAGTGGCTTCTCTATCCTCCTCAATGTTAGCCCTAACCATGGCTACCTCCATTTCCTTGTAATACTCATCAACCGATCGAAAGCCTTGATTGAGTCGTTGCAATCTCTGATAAAGCTCTCGGTAGTAGTGGCTCGGAACAAACCTCTTCCGCATGATTGCTTTCATATCCTCCCAACTACTTATCGGCCTTTCTCCATTCCTCCTCTTACCAACTACCAACTGATCCCACCAGTTCAAAGCATAGTCAGTAAACTCTATCACCGCCAATTTGACCTTTTTTTCATCGGAGTAGTTGTGGCATTCAAATATATGCTCCACCTTCTTCTCCCACTCTAAATATAGCTTCGGGTCATTCTTTCCTTGGAATGCCGGCATTTTCATCTTAATGTTTCCTAAGCTCCGATCAACTCCATCAAAAGGTTGGTGTGGGGTCTCCTCATTCCTCCCCTCCTATGGCCACCTCTAGGCCCATATCTTCCTCCAAAGGGCATCCTCCCTTCATCATCATTATAATTCTCTCCAAAACTATCTTCATCCAACTCCTCCACAAAATGAGCTCTCCTATTAGGTCGTTCTACATCAAGAGCGACTTGTGGTGCCTCTTGCCCTAAGTTGGCGATAGTTGCTTCATTTCGTTCCATTCGCTCGTTCATATTAACCATGACGGCATTCATCCGTTCCATGGATTGTTGTAATGCCCTCATCATAAAAGCGGTGTTGGGCCTTTCCTCTGAGCTGTTCCTGTCAGACATACTTAACAACAACTAATACAAACAAACGATTAATCAATTAGCAAATTGGAGCTTTCACTCGTTTACCTCACGTGTTTACACTCAAATTTGATTGTTGTAGAGCTCGAAGCCCTATGACAAACCAAACCGTCCAAGTCTTCCACCCAATTGTAGAGTTCTCTTCCTCAACAATCCGTAGTTTGCAATATCCAATGTTGAACACAAAGGAAACTAACTCGAAGTGTTTTGAAACTCTAACTCTATTAGTTTGGAAACAAGTTCAATTTAGCAAATTCAAACCCGTAAAATACAACCAAACAAGAAAACGATCCATTAAAGCGTAAACGACGCTAAAACGAAGAAATTTCGCAAATTCTCTGGAAATCAAGAATTCACTCTTTTTTTTTCTCTTTTTTTTTTATAATGTCTGAAATATCCTCTTCCTTTTTTTTATAAAATATTTTTACGAGATATTTTCGGGAGATATTTTCACGAGATATTTTCGTGAGATATTTTCGGAAGATATTTTTTTTTAAACAAAGAGAAAAAATGTTTGGCTCTCACTTTTCAAGACGAAAAACACATGTGAGATTACCAAAATACCCTTCTTTCACAAAAACAATTTTTTTGGAAAATTTTCAAAACGAAATCCTCTCCAAATTCAACCAAGATAAGAAGGAAACAACAACATCAATCAGGTTAATCCAGGAAATGCAATAAACACATAAAAACAAGAAGAACACAGAATTTTTTTTTTTGAAGGAATTTTCTTGTTGCTATGAAACAAAAATGACATAAATTTAAGATAGGAATCTAGAGTCTCAACCTAGAGCTCTGATACCAAATGATGCGAACCCCGCAACACGATTCCTATCGACCCATCTAGCTACGAGGCTAGAGAACCAAAAGGGGACGGTTCAAGACCCAACAACAAATTGATAGGGATTCTAAGCACAAACCCACAGATTTTGGTTGCAAGAAACTCACCTCAACACATGGATATTACGCACCACGCACAGAGAAGAGGTTGAATGCCACAAAGGGATGCAAATCCTTTGATAAGTTCTTGGTTTGCATTGAAGCAAAGAGCATCTTGGGCTCTCAATTTGTTTTCACACAAATTTCTCATAAAATGATCAAAGATGTTATTTGGGCTGCTACCCTTGTCCTTATATAGTGTACAAATAAAACCTAAAAGAAAAGACAAGATCTGAGCCATTGGATTTGATCCAATGGTCAATATTACAAATTTTACATTTGCGCCGCGGCGGGCAAAAATTCATGCCACGGCGAGGAGGCTCGGATTACAAAAGTTAAAGTAGGCGGGCCGCGGCGGAGTAAATTCCATGCCGCTCTGAGGAACCAAAGCATCCAACCCGAGAGGTCTGTGCCGCGGCGCCCAAAAGCCATGCCGCGGCGCGCACGTCCTTGATCCTCTGCGCGCACACCTGCCCAATGCTGCGCGAGCGTCTGCTAGTCCTGCGCGCACATCTGCCGAGCCCTCTTGTTCAAACAGAAACACTCGCGCTGCGGCGCACATATTTCATGCCGCGGCGGGCACCTCTTGATGCGATTTCCGGCTAAGTACATGACCCAGAGCCAACCTGTGGCTAAGAACCATGCCCATGGACCGGGGCTAAGTACATGACCCTGAGCCACTCGCTGAAACTCAGAACCATGCCCATGGGCCCGCATCAGGGCTGCAGCCCAGCAACCCCAACCAGCTCTCCTGGCCAAGCAGTGGCACAGGCAGGTTGTTCATACCAGGTTTCGAACCCCTGATATGCTTGATAGCAGCACATGCTATCATCCAAAACTCAGCAACTCCACAATTAGCTCGGCACTCCCATGTTTCGTATGTTGGTGCCCTTGCTCGTGTTGTGGTGCGCCTTTCTACACCAATATTTTACCCCTTCTTCGGTCGGGCCCATGATACGTGTCAGGCCTTGTTGGTGGCGCGATCTGGTTCGTATCATTATTAAAGGAGAGAACCCAACCCATTCTACTAAAACCTTAAGGTGTTAGTAGGGGCGGACCCAATCCTTATAACCAGCTCGAACGTATCCCAGACCCTCACCCACGCCAGCGGACAGACCCTTTGGACACTAGTGGCAGCATGGGCCAATCTCGGAACCCACTCACCCCACAAGCCAAGTGATGCGAACCGCTCGCCACGATTCCTATGACCTCCAAATCACGCGGTTTGGCAACCACAAGAAATACGGACAGAAACCCGACACTAATGTTAGCACGCAAATCCTACGAGAAGAACTAGATTATGATTGCACGAAAACTCACCTTGAACGAATGGATATTACGCACCACAAGCTAAGATGAGGTGAAACGCCACAAAGGGATTGCAAGCTCCTTTTATAAGTTTCGTTTGAAAATGCACTTGGAGCTTTGAGCTCTCAAAGACAAATTTTTGTATTCTCACAAAATGAAATGAACTTAGTTACATATTTTCAGCTGCTAGGGTTCATATATACAAGAAATAAAACATTAAAAACGGGCAAGGCATCCTAGCCATTGATCTGAAATCAATGGTCCAAAAATTACACAAATTCGAATCCCCGCCGCGGCGGCAAAGTATCCATGCCGCGGCGCGCACGGTATGGGTCTGGTGCCAGGCGCGCAGGTCTGGCGTCGTCTGTCGAGGGGTGTCCGTGTCAGCGCGCAGGTCTGGCCTGTCAAGACCCGCACGTCCACTCACACCTATGCCGCGGCGCGCACTTGTTTTCGGTTCCATACAGAAACTCCTTCGCCGCGGCGTGCAATGTCTGTGCCGCGGCGCGCGCCAACTTCGCCATTTGCCTTTCAAAACAGAAACTTTCTCGCCGCGGCGTGCAATTACTGTGCCGCGGCGCGCCAAACTCGCCATTTTGCCCTTCAAAACAGAAACTCCCTCGCCGCGGCGGCTATATTTCCATGCCGCGGCGCAAGTCTCTTTGCTCCAAATTTGCCTCCAGCAGGTTGGTTGATCTCCCACATGCCTCAACCTCCATTCCCATGCCTCCTTGATCTTTAATCGACTCTCGGACCAGTCCATTTAGAGCCTCTTCAAGTTGTTTGGCTCTTGACCTCGTGATCGGCCCGTACGGGATCCAGAGAGGGTGTTGCGTCGGTGGTTGTGATGACGGATTCGTATCATTCCCTCCTTCTTGAAAAGGATTCGACCTCGAATCGTCACCTGCATAATCAAAAAGAGACAAATCAGCAACATTAAATGAGGCACTAACACTATACTCACCGAGAAGGTCAAATTTGTAGGCGTTATCGTTGATGTGCTCGATCACTTGGAACGGCCCATCTCCTCTCGGTTGAAGTTTTGACCTCCGCTTCTCAGGGAAGCGTTCTTTCCTTAGGTGCACCCAAACCCAATCTCCGGGTTCAAAAATAACTTGTCGCCTCCCCTTGTTGGCTTTGAGGGCATTCTCTCTATTCTTCTTCTCAATGCTCTCACTAACCCTCTCATGCATCCTCTTAACCACCTCAACCTTCCTTGCTCCTTCCAAGTTAGTTCTTTCTGAAATAGGTAAAGGTAACAAGTCCATAGGAGTTAGTGGATTAAAGCCATATACAACCTCAAATGGGGAGTGATCCGTGGTTGAGTGTACACTCCTATTGTATGCAAATTCTACAAAAGGTAAGCACTCTTCCCAATTTTTCAAATTACTTTTTATGATGGCACGTAACAAAGTAGACAACGTGCGATTGACTACTTCTGTTTGGCCATCGGTTTGGGGGTGGCAAGTGGTAGAAAATAAGAGTTTTGTTCCCAACTTGGCCCACAAGGTTTTCCAAAAATAACTAAGGAACTTAACGTCCCTATCCAACACTATACTTTTGGGGACTCCATGGAGCCGCACTATTTCTTTGAAAAACAGAGATTGGCCACATTAGTTGCGTCATCGGTTTTGTAACACGCAATAAAATGTGCCATTTTTGAAAACCTGTCAACAACCACAAAAATGGAGTCCTTTCCCCCCTTAGACCTAGGCAACCCCAAAATGAAGTCCATTGATATATCCACCCACGGTGAGCTTGGCACCGGTAAGGGTGTATACAGTCCTTGAGGTAGGACTTTGGACTTCGCTTGCCTACATGTGATGCACCGAGAGCAAATTCTCTCTACATCACGCCTCATCTTGGGCCAAAAGAAATGTTCACGTAGAACATCCAAAGTTTTGGCAACACCGAAGTGTCCCATCAAGCCTCCCCCATGGGCCTCCCTCACTAACAACTCTCTCATAGAGCAATTAGGTATGCACAAAAGATCTTCCCTAAACAGATACCCATCTAACATGTAAAATTTCTCAAAAGCAGATATTTGACACGCATTGTACAAAGCAGAAAACTCATCATCATCAGCATATAAATCTTTGATATACTCAAACCCTAATAATCTAGCATTTAGAGTTGAGAGTAAGGTATACCTCCTTGACAACGCATCCGCGACAATGTTTTCCTTACCTCGCTTATACTGAATGATATAAGGGAAGGTCTCAATGAACTCCATCCACCTCGCGTGTTGTCGGTTCAACTTTCCTTGGCTTCTCAAATGCTTCAAGGACTCGTGATCCGTGTGGATAACGAACTCTTTCGGCCACAGGTAATGCTGCCAAGTTTCCAAAGTTCTAACCAAGGCGTAGAGCTCCTTGTCGTACGTTGGGTAATTAAGGGATGCTCCTCCAAGCTTTTCACTGAAATAGGCTATCGGTCGTTTTTCCTGCATCAAAACAGCCCCTATGCCTATACCTGATGCATCACACTCAATTTCAAAAGTTTTAGTAAAATCAGGTAAGGATAAAACAGGCGCAGTACACAACTTATCCTTTAACAGATTAAAAGCATTTTCTTGTTCCTTTTCCCATTTAAAACCCACTGTTTTCTTGATGACCTCAGTGAGAGGTGCGGCTATGGTGCTGAAATCTCTAACGAATCTACGATAGAAATTAGCTAAGCCGTGAAAACTACGTACCTCCGTGACAGTTTTAGGCGAGGGCCAATCCCTAATCGCCTTGACCTTCTCTAGGTCAACCTCTATACCCTTTGAACTAACAACAAATCCCAAGAAAATGACATTTGTTCAAGTTGGCATAAAGTTTTTCCTTTCTAAGCAATTCTAGCACACACCTTAAATGTATCACATGCTCTTCTAAGTCTTTACTATAAATGAGGATGTCATCAAAGTAAACAACTACAAATTTTCCAATATAGGCACGCAACACATGATTCATAAGTCTCATAAAAGTGCTAGGGGCGTTAGCTAGCCCGAATGGCATGACCAACTCATACAGTCCGTACTTAGTTTTGAAAGCGGTTTTCCATTCATCACCCTCTTTCATCCTAATCTGATGATAACCACTTTTCAAATCTATTTTGGAAAATATGCATGCACCATGTAATTCATCAAGCAAGTCATCTAGTCTAGGAATAGGATGTCGATATTTTACCGTAATATTGTTGATTGCCCGACAATCAACGCACATTCGGCTGGATCCATCCTTCTTAGGCACTAGCAACACTGGTACTGCACACGGACTCATGCTCTCTCTTACTTGCCCCTTGGACAAGAACTCTTCAACTTGTCGTTGAATCTCCCGGGTGTCTTCCGGGTTGGTCCTGTAAGTGGGTCGGTTTGGAAGCGAGGCACTCGGAATTAGATCAATTTGATGCTCGATCCCCCGAATTGGTGGCACTCCATCCGGGATCTCCTCCGAAAAAACATCATTAAATTCCTGCAACAAGGAAACAGTTTCACTTGGCAAAGGTTTGTCAAGCGGGTTAGATGAAAAGTTGACCTCCTTGTACAAGAGTACAGGTACCGGTCGTTTTGCCAAAATGGCTCGTTTTAAATCACGTTCCCGTGCATAAAAATTTGTTTTCTTTTTTTCCATTTCTTCCTCCTTCTCCTCCCCTTTCTTCTTTCCCTTCTCCTTGTTCATCCTCACTTGGTCTTCATATACTTGCTTTGGAGTCAAGGGTGTTAGGGTGATCTTTTTACCCTCCTTCTCAAACGAATACTTATTCTTAAACCCGTCATGGGTGACCTTTCTGTCATATTTCTATGGTCTCCCGAGCAATATGTGTCCTGCTTGCATTGGTACCACATCACACATGACTTCGTCCTTGTACTTTCCAATTGAGAAGGACACTAGCACTTGCTTACTAACCCTCACTTCCCCACTATCATTCAACCATTGTAATCGGTAGGGCTTCGGGTGTTTGAGCGTTGGTAATCCTAGCTTCTCTACTAGGGTAGTGCTAGCCACATTGGTGCAACTCCCACCATCTATGATCACATTACACACCTTGGAGTTCACATGGCACCTTGTGTGAAAAATATTCTCCCTTTGCAACTCCACATCATCATCCTTGTGTTGGATGCTCAAAGACCTCATTATCACTAAGGCCTCTCCTTCAACCGGCCCAATCTCTTCCTCACTAGCTTCCTTTAATGGGGGCATCTCCTCTTCTCCACTCTCTTCCCCGGATTCTATATCTCCATTAGCCAAGGCAATCATGGTTTTCTTGTTAGGGCATTGATGAGCAATGTGTCCTCGCCCAAGACACCGAAAACATACAATCTCTCGGTTCTTAATTGGGACCTCAACATTGGCCTTTCCTTTGCCAACCTCCACTTCCTTGCCTTTATAAGAATCAATCCTAGGCTTGGAGCTAGTCTCCCCTTCCTTCCTCCAATTGGGCTTCCAAGGTGAGGTAAGGTTCGGTTTTGGTACCGGAAAAGCGGGTTTTGGTGGCATCATAGAACTACTCCTCCTCCTCAATTGCCTTTCCACCTTAATGGCCATTTGCACCATATCATCCAACTCCACATAATGATGCAACTCCACAATGTTGGCAATGTTAGAGTTCAACCCGCTTATAAACCGAGCCATGGTTGCTTCTCTATCCTCCTCCACATTTGCCTTAACCATGGTCATCTCCATTTCCTTGAAGTATTCATCCACTGATCGGGACCCTTGGTTAAGTCTTTGAAGCTTCTGATAGAGCTCCCGGTAATAATGACTCGATACAAACCGCTTTCTCATGACAGCCTTCATCTCCCTCCAACTGTCAATTGCTCTCTCACCACTTGATACGAATCTTTCGTCACAACCACCGTCGCAACACCGTCTCTAGATTCTGCACGGGCCAATTACGAGGTCGAGAGCCAAACAATTTGAAGAGGCTCTAAATGGACTAGTCCGAGAGTCGATTAAAGGTCAAGAGGGCATGGGAATGGAGGTTGAGGCATGTGGGAGAACAACCAACCTGCTGGAGGCAAAATTGGAACAATTTGACTTGCGCCGCGGCACAGGAATTGCACGCCGCGGCGAGGGAGTTTCTGCTTGAAATGCAAAATGGCGAAGCTGGAGCGCGCCGCGGCGCAGGTATTGCATGCCGCGGCGAGGGAGTTTCTGTTTTTGGTGGAGCGCTGGAAATTGGATGCGCGCCGCGGCGGGGGTTTTCTGTGCCGCGGCGAGAGACGTTCTGTTTTGGTCCGAATAAATGGAAAACATTGCGCGCCGCGGCATGTAAATTTGTGCGCCGCGGCACAGTACTAAATTTCATGTTTTGGTAACCATTGGATCAAAAATCAATGGCTAGGATTTGATTTTTGTTTTAGGGTTTTGTTGTACACTATATAAGGATCCTTTGTAGCTGCTGAACACAATTAATTGATTTCCATTTTGTGAGAAACACAAATTTGTTCTTTGAGAGCTCAAAGCTCCAAGTGCATTATCAACCGAAACTTATCAAAGGAGCTTGCAATCCCTTTGTGGCGTTTCACCTCGTCTTAGCTTGTGGTGCATAATATCCATTTGTTTAAGGTGAGTGATACGAACCAGATCGCGCCACTAATAAGGCCCGACGCGTATCATGGACCAAGCCGAGAAGGGGGTGAAATAAAGGCGTGAAAGGCGCCCCACAAACACGAGCTAGGGCGCAAGCATGTTAGCCATGAAGTGCCAAGCTAATTTGTGGATTTTCAGGATTTTGGAGCTGCGCCGCGGCATGACAATTCCCCGCCGCGGCGACCGAGTTTCTGTTTTACTTGTATTTTGGACGAGGCATGCTCGCCGCGGCATGAAATATGTGCGCCGCGGCGCGGGTGTTTCTGTTTTGGGCATACAGGCTGGAAGATGTGCGCGCAGGGCGAGCAGACGCGCGCGCAAGTGTGGGCAGAGGTGCGCGCAGAGGACCAGGGACGTGCGCGCCGCGGCATGGCTTTTGGGAGCCGCGGCACAGACCTCTCGGGTTGAAGTGCAAGGTTCCTCGCCGCGGCATGGAATTTGTCCGCCGCGGCCCGCCTACTATTGCTATTGTCATCCGAGCCTCCTCGCCGCGGCATGAATAATTGCCCGCCGCGGCGCCAATGTAAAACTTGTAAATTATGACCCTTGGATCAAATCCAATGGTCCAGATCTTGTCTTTCCTTTTAGGTTTTTGTGTGAGCCCTATTTAAAGACATTTGGGCAGCTCTTGTTTGTATCTTTGATCATTTGAATGAAATTTGTTAGAAAACAAATTGAGAGCCCTTGAGCTCCTTGCTTGATGTCAAGCAAAACCAAGAACTTATCAAAGGCACTTGCACCCCTTTGTGGCGTTCAACCTCTCCTCCGTGCGTGGTGAGTAATATCCATGTGTGTAGGTGAGTTTCCTGCAGCCAAATCTGTGTTTTGCTTAGAAATCCATGCCAATATTGTTGTTGGGTCTTGATCCGCTTGCCTTCGGTTCTCTAGCCTCGTAGCTAGGCGGGTCGATAGGAATCGTGTTGCGGGGTTCGCATCATTTGGTATCAGAGCTCTAGGTTGAGACTCTAGATTCCTATCTTAATTTTTGTCATTTTTTTTTGTTTTCATAGCAACAAGAAAATTGCTTCACAAAAAAGTTCTGTGTTCATCTTGTTTTTGTGTGTTTAATGCATTTCCTGGAATAACCTGTGTGATGTTGTTGTTTGATTCTTATTTTGGTTGAATTTGGAGAGGATTTTGTGTTGGAAGTTTTCCCCAAAATTCGTTTTTGTGAGAGAGGGGTATTTTGGTAATCTCACATGTGATTCTCATTTTGAAAAAGTGAGAGCCAAACGTTTTCTCTGCATTTTATAAAAAAAAAAAAAAAAATATCTTCCGAAAATATCTCCCGAAAATATCTCGGAAAATATCTCACGAAAATATCTCGTGAAAATATCCCCCGAGAAATATCTCGTTAGATATTTATAAAAAAAAAAAAAAAAAAAAAAAAAAGAAATTAATTTAAAGAGGATATTTCGGAAATTATATAAAAAAAAAAAAAAAAAGAGAGAAAAAGAGAGTGAATTCTTGATTTCCCGAGAATTTGCGAAATTTCTCGTTAAAGTGTCGTTCACGCTTTTAACGGATCGTTTCTTTGTTTGTTTACATTTTTCGAGTTTGAAATCGCTAAATTGTACTTGTTTTCAAAACTCATAGAGTTAGGGTTTCAAAACACTTCGAGTTAGTTTCCTTTGTGCTTAACATTGGATATTACAAGCTACGGATTGTTGAGGAAAAGAACTCTACAATTGTGTGGAAGACCTGGACGGTTTGGTTTGTCATAGGGCTTCGAGCGCTACGGCAATCAAAATTCGAGTGTAAACACGTGAGGTAAACGTGTGAAAGTTCCAATTTTCTAATTGTTAACCGTTTGTTTGTGTTAGTTGTTGTAAGCATGTCTGACAGGAATAGCTCAGAGGAAAGGCCCGACACCGTTTTTATGATGAGGGCATTACAACAATCCATGGAACGGATGAATGCCGTCATGGTTAATATGAACGAGCGAATGGAAAGGAATGAAGTAACTATCGCCAACTTAAGGCAAGAGGCACCACAAGTCGCTCCTAATGAAGGAAGACCTAATAGGAGAACCCTTTTTGTGGAAGAGTTGGATGAAGATAGTTTTGGAGAGAATTATAATGATGATGAAGGGAGGATGCCCTTTGGAGGACGACATGTGCCTAGAGGTGGCCATGGTCGGGGAGGAATGAGGAGACCCCCACCCCAACCTTTTGATGGAGTTGATCGGAGCTTAGGAAACATTAAGATGAAAATGCCGGCATTCCAAGGAAAGAATGACCCGGAATTATATCTAGAGTGGGAGAAAAAGGTGGAGCATATGTTTGAATGCCACAACTACTCCGATGAAAAAAAGGTTAAATTGGCGGTGATAGAGTTTACTGACTATGCTTTGAACTGGTGGGATCAGTTGGTAGTTGGTAGGAGGAGGAATGGAGAAAGGCCGATAAGTAGTTGGGAGGACATGAAGACAATCATGCGGAAGAGGTTTGTTCCGAGCCACTACTACCGAGAGCTTTATCAGAGATTGCAACGACTCAATCAAGGCTTTCGATCGGTTGATGAGTATTACAAGGAAATGGAGGTAGCCATGGTTAGGGCTAACATTGAGGAGGATAGAGAGGCCACTATGGCTCGGTTTTTGAGCGGGCTAAATCCGGAGATTGCCAATGTCGTGGAGCTTCATCATTATGTGGAGTTAGAAGACATGGTCCACATGGCAATCAAAGTGGAAGGGCAATTCAAGAGAAGAAACAACCGGATGCCACCACAAAGGCCGATTGTTCCAACACCTTGGGTACAAGATTCTCAGAGAGAAGAAGGAACTAGCTCCAAGCCCCGCTTTGAAGTCAACAAGGGCAAAGAGATGGAGGCTAGTAAGAATAATGGAAAAGGAAAAGTTGAAACCTTTCCCCGTCATAGAGATGTTAGTTGTTTTCGTTGTCTTGGAAAGGGTCATATTGCATCCCAATGTCCAAACAAGAAAGCAATGATCATGCAAGCCAATGGGGAGGTGGAAACTGATGAAGAGAGTGATGGTGAGGAGATGCCACCATTGGAAGAAGCAAGTGCGGAAGAGATAGTTCCGGTGAAAGGAGACTTGCTTATGGTAGGACGAGTGCACAAGGATCGCTCCAAGGAAAGTGACATGGATTCACAACGAGGAAATATTTTCCATACTAGATGTCACGTGAATGGCAAAGTCTGCAACCTAATCATTGATGGGGGTTGTTGTACCAACATTGCTAGTACCACCCTAGTTGAGAAGTTAGGGTTACCCACAACCACACATCCCACTCCTTACAAACTACAATGGTTGAATGATCAGGGTGAGGTGAAGGTGGAACATCAAGTCTTGGTATCCTTTGCTATGGGAAATTATCAAGATGATGTATTATGTGATGTGGTAGCTATGCAGGTTGGGCATATGATTTTGGGCCGGCCTTGGCAATATGATCGACGGGTGACTTATGACGGATATAAAAATAAGTACTCGTTCGACAAGGATGGAAGCAGGATAACCCTTATCCCCCTTACTCCGAAAGAAGTGGTTGAGGATCAATTGAAGATCAAGAACAAGGGAGAACAAGAAAAGGGAAAGGGAAAAGAAAAAGAAGAAATGCCCAAGGAGAAAAGTGGGCAATCAAAAAAAAAGGAAGAAAAGAAAAAAATGAAAGAGTGTCTATTTTCTTACTTTTCTTTCTTGCAGGACTATTATGCTGAGGAGCAAAACCGAGATGGACTCCTACACTTACCCCATGATGAAGGTCCGAAATTCGAGGTCGAATTCTCTTGAAGAGGGAGGGAATGATACGAACCAGATCGCGCCACTAATAAGGCCCGACGCGTATCATGGACCAAGCCGAGAAGGGGGTGAAATAAAGGCGTGAAAGGCGCCCCACAAACACGAGCTAGGGCGCAAGCATGTTAGCCATGAAGTGCCAAGCTAATTTGTGGATTTTCAGGATTTTGGAGCTGCGCCGCGGCATGACAATTCCCCGCCGCGGCGACCGAGTTTCTGTTTTACTTGTATTTTGGACGAGGCATGCTCGCCGCGGCATGAAATATGTGCGCCGCGGCGCGGGTGTTTCTGTTTTGGGCATACAGGCTGGAAGATGTGCGCGCAGGGCGAGCAGACGCGCGCGCAAGTGTGGGCAGAGGTGCGCGCAGTGGACCAGGGACGTGCGCGCCGCGACATGGCTTTTGGGAGCCGCGGCACAGACCTCTCGGGTTGAAGTGCAAGGTTCCTCGCCGCGGCATGGAATTTGTCCGCCGCGGCCCGCCTACTATTGCTATTGTCATCCGAGCCTCCTCGCCGCGGCATGAATAATTGCCCGCCGCGGCGCCAATGTAAAACTTGTAAATTATGACCCTTGGATCAAATCCAATGGTCCAGATCTTGTCTTTCCTTTTAGGTTTTTGTGTGAGCCCTATTTAAAGACATTTGGGCAGCTCTTGTTTGTATCTTTGATCATTTGAATGAAATTTGTTAGAAAACAAATTGAGAGCCCTTGAGCTCCTTGCTTGATGTCAAGCAAAACCAAGAACTTATCAAAGGCACTTGCACCCCTTTGTGGCGTTCAACCTCTCCTCCGTGCGTGGTGAGTATTATCCATGTGTGTAGGTGAGTTTCCTGCAGCCAAATCTGTGTTTTGCTTAGAAATCCATGCCAATATTGTTGTTGGGTCTTGATCCGCTTGCCTTCGGTTCTCTAGCCTCGTAGCTAGGCGGGTCGATAGGAATCGTGTTGCGGGGTTCGCATCAGTGAGTTTTCGTGCAATCAAAATCTGGAATTTCTCGTAGGATTTGTGTTCCAATATTGTTGTTGGGTTGTTGTCCGTATTTCTTGTGGTTGCCAAGCCGCGTGATTTGGGCATCCTCCTATCTTCATCCTCATACTCGTCTTCCCAATTTTCTTCATCTAACTCCTCCTCCACTATAGGTCTCCTAACTTCCGGAGCCTCTTGGGGTGCTCGTTGTTGCAAGGCGGCAATCGTAGCCTCTTGTCGTTCTACCCGGTCACTTAGGTTTACCATGACGGCATTCATCCGTTCCATGGATTGTTGCAATGCTCGCAACAAAAATGGGGTATCCGGGCGCTCTTCGGGACTGTTCCTGTCAGACATTTTCACAACAACTTTCGCAAGCAGAGAATTAGTTAATCAAGTAAAAACTGGAATTATAGTTCTTTACCTCACGTGTTTCAATCACTCGGGTTTGATTGCTCAAGCACTCCTCGTCCTTTTACAAACCAAAACCTCAAGAATCTTTCCAATCACCAATAGCGTTTTACACACACTCAAGTAATTTGCAATATCCAATCAACTTTCTTTGGGCTTCAATTTTTTTTTTTTCACTTTTTTTTTTATATATATATATAACTTCCGAATTCATAAGCCTTTTTCTTTTTTTTTTTTTTTTTTTAACTTTCGAAAATTTTCAACACGAACAAAACACGAGACTTTTGTGAAATGACCAAAATGCCCTTCACTTAACGAGCAATTTTTAGAAAAAATTTTTAACACGAAAAACTTTTAACACAGCCCACAAATTCAGAATTCAACAACACACAATCTGAAATTCTTCAACACAATCAGGAAATCTCAGAATTAGAAGGAAACAATCAGGAACAACAACAACAATGCAGAATTTGACAAATTTCAAGAAGAAGCAAACAAGAAACACAACACAAATCAGAGTTAATTTTCAGGAACACATACACAATCAGAATTTTGCAAGAACAACAAGAAAATTTCTGGAAAAAGAAAAACAACACAGAATTTGAAAAGATGCACAGAATTTTTTTTTTTTTTTTTGTAGAAGAAAACAACAACACAAAGGGATAGGAATCTAGAGTCACAACCTAGGCTCTGATACCATATGATACGAACCGCTCGCCACGATTCCTATGACCTCCAAATCACGCGGTTTGGCAACCACAAGAAATACGGACAGAAACCCGACACCAATGTTAGCACGCAAATCCTACGAGAAGAACTGGATTATGATTGCACGAAAACTCACCTTGAACGAATGGATATTACGCACCACAAGCTAAGATGAGGTGAAACGCCACAAAGGGATTTTTGATAAGTTTCGTTTGGAAATGCACTTGGAGCTTTGAGCTCTCAAAGACAAATTTTTGTATTCTCACAAAATGAAATGAACTTAGTTACATATTTTCAGCTGCTAGGGTTCATATATACAAGAAATAAAACATTAAAAACGGGCAAGGCATCCTGGCCATTGATCTGAAATCAATGGTCCAAAAATTACACAAATTCGAATCCCCGCCGCGGCGGCAAAATATCCATGCTGCGGCGCGCACGGTATGGGTCTGGTGCCAGGCGCGCAGCTCTGGCGTCGTCTGTCGAGGGGTGTCCGTGTCAGAGCGCAGGTTTGGCCTGTCAGGACCCACACGTCCACTCGCGCCGCGGAGCCCAAAATGTATGCCGCGGCGCACACTTGTTTTTGGTTCCAAACAGAAACTCCTTCGCCGCGGCGTGCAATGTCTATGCCGCGGCGCGCGCCAACTTCGCCATTTGCCTTTCAAAACAGAAACTTCCTCGCCACGGCAATTACTGTGCCGCGGCGCGCCAAGCTCGCCATTTTGCCCTTCAAAACAGAAACTCCCTCGCGGCGGCGGCTATATTTCCATGCCGCGGCGCAAGTCTCTTTGCTCCAAATTTGCCTCCAGCAGGTTGGTTGATCTCCCACATGCCTCAACCTCCATTTCCATGCCCCCTTGATCTTTAATCGACTCTCGGACCAGTCCATTTAGAGCCTCTTCAAGTTGTTTGGCTCTTGACCTCATGATCTGCCCGTGCGGGATCCAGAGAGGGTGTTGCGTCGGTGGTTGTGACGACGGATTCGTATCACCAAGGGAACAAATGTGCGCCATTCTGGATCGCATCAACGCAAGCTGTCCAAAAAATAAAGCTTCGAGCTAAAGAGCTCCCATGCCTAGCCTTATCTTGATGCGAACCCCAGCCGTCCATGACCCATCGGGGTAGCACGTGGCCAATCCTGAAACCACACCCCCGCGAACCATGGCCCAGACACCGGTTCTGGCCCGCAACAGTGCTGCAGCACGTCACTCCCAACCCATCTCCGAGCAAGCTAAGTACATGACCCCCAGCCAATCCTGAAACTGAGAACCATGCCCATGGGCTTACAAGGCAGGTTGTTTACCCCAGGGCTCGAACCCCTGAAGTACTTGATATCACTCCCTGATATCATCCATTGAGCAGCTCAATGGATGATAGCACTCCCTGCTATCAAGCACATCAGGAGTTCGAAACCTGGTGTGAACAACCTTCCCTAAGGCGGGCCGGCAAAGCCGGAGGACCCGTACGTGGGAGAGCTGGTTGGGGGGAGCGGTCTGCAGGCCTGGCGTGAGTAGAGGCACTGTTGCCTGCGCCTGCCACGGGTCACCGACCGAGGTGGTGGTAGTGTGTAGGAGGTGGTGTCGGCGCGCCAAAAGAGCATCCTTTTTATGATGCGAACCCCAGCCGTCCATGACCCATCGGGGTAGCACGTGGCCAATCCTGAAACCACACCCCCGCGAACCATGGCCCAGACACCGGTTCTGGCCCGCAACAGTGCTGCAGCACGTCACTCCCAACCCATCTCCGAGCAAGCTAAGTACATGACCCCCAGCCAATCCTGAAACTGAGAACCATGCCCATGGGCTTACAAGGCAGGTTGTTTACCCCAGGGCTCGAACCCCTGAAGTACTTGATATCACTCCCTGATATCATCCATTGAGCTGCAGCTCAATGGATGATATCAGGGAGTGATATCAAGTACTTCAGGGGTTCGAGCCCTGGGGTAAACAACCTGCCTTGTAAGCCCATGGGCATGGTTCTCAGTTTCAGGATTGGCTGGGGGTCATGTACTTAGCTTGCTCGGAGATGGGTTGGGAGTGACGTGCTGCAGCACTGTTGCGGGCCAGAACCGGTGTCTGGGCCATGGTTCGCGGGGGTGTGGTTTCAGGATTGGCCACGTGCTACCCCGATGGGTCATGGACGGCTGGGGTTCGCATCATATCTGATCCCAAAGCTCCTAAAGTAGTAGAAACCGATGCTTCGGAGTTAGGCTATGGAGGCATCCTCAAGCAGAAAATGCCTATAAAAGAGATGCTTGTTCGATATACATCAGGCATCTAGAAACCTTCTCAAACGAAATATTCCACAATCAAAAAAGAAATTCTAGCAATTGTCTTGTGTATCTCAAAATTCCAAGACGACCTACTAAACCAAAAATTCTTATTAAGAGTAGACTGTAAGAGTGCTAAAGAAGTACTCCAAAAAGACGTCAAAAACTTAGCATCTAAACAAATATTTGCTAGGTGGCAAGCCATCCTTTCCATCTTCGATTTTGACATCGAATATATCAAGGGGGAAGAGAACTCGCTCCCATATTTCCTCACAAGGGAATTCCTACAAAAAGATGAATAAGGCCAACTACCTTCAAGCAGCCCAGAAAGGAGCTCAGAATAAAACAGCTCAACCACCACCACAAAATTGGCAGCAGATCAGGAGCAAAATAATCATCCCCATCGAAAACGATGACTTGGGGAAAACACCTGAACAGGTAGCACAAATCTATCTTAAAGATAATTTACCACCCTACACTATTCCAAAAAACAGAGAATATTTTGAACAGATCCTCAAAGAAATAGGATCCATAGAAATTAATCACAACATGAGAAATTCCAAAGAAATTGCATACTCAACTCTAAAAATTAAAAGAGTTTTAACAAAAAATGATTGGAACCTAGATCTCTACACTAGAGAACGATTTCAAAGTAAAAGGATACACCCCTCGTCCTATAACTATTTTGATTATATACAGGCTTGGGAAAATACCTTCTTTTATCAAAACTCAAGAGGTTCCCACACGTGGTACCTTCAGTTCAAATCTGGGATTATTATTCTCAAAATGATTTCCCTATTTGGTTCCGTAATTGGTTCTCATTTTTCGGACCACCAGCTCAAATTTTACCTAAAATGGTAGAAACAGCTTTAGATAAATTTGAAAAATTAAATTTTAATTCCATAATGAATGAAGATCATAATCTGCTTTTATTTTTAGCCTCATATAAAATTCCTTGGATTTGGAAATGGGGTTATGAACTCTATACACATGAAGACCTGTGGTGCTTAGCAAGAACTGCCCAGGCAAGATGGTGGGACAAAACTCCCATCGAAGAATTCAATAATTTTAAACCAATTGAATTATTTAAAACTCTTAAATTAGAAGAACCATCATCCTCTAAAAAAGAAGAAAATATTATAGAAAAGGTCATTACCTCCCTTAAAAAGAAAGGTAAAAGTGACGTTTACATTTCTAGAAAATTAGAAAAATTATGCTCTAATGAGAGCGAGACTGATTCTGAGGAAAAATTAGATCTAGATCCCTCAGACAAGGATAATATTGCCAACACGAGTGAATAAACCAATTACAAGCTGCCGACAATATTAAAGGGACCCACAAAAGACTGGATAAACGACTCCACAATTACCTGGGACACACCACCAGACAAGGGACCCAGCCTCCAACAACGAGGAGCATCTTTCATAAAAAACAAACTTGCCGACACCGACAAGGGACCAGCGCCTCACATGGGAAAGCATCTACTTTTAATAAAGCCTTACGAGGCTTATCTTTTAATTATTTATGCTTTGTCTATATTCGAGCCTCGTATTCTATAAGAGAGCTCCATTTTCTCTTTGTAACATATAGAAAAATTTCCACTCTCATCAATCTCTTGTAATTGTTCTAAGCTTCCCACTCTGTAATATATTTTATCAATAAATATAAAGTTTTCTTCATCCTTTCGTGTTATGCTCTATCTCTCAATACACATACTACCTACAATTAGATCCTAGGCCATTTGGTATCAGAGCCATTAACAGGAACTATTTCTTCCTCACTTGTTTCTTCCAATGGTGGCATCTCCTCACCATCACTCTCTTCATCAGTCTTCATTTTCCATAATTTTTCTTGTTGTTCTTGCAAAATTCTGATTGTGTATGTGTTCCTGAAAATTAACTCTGATTTGTGTTGTGATTCTTGTTTGTTTCTTCTTAAATTCTGAAAAAAATTATGATTATTGATTGAGAAATTCTGATGGTGTGTTGTTATTTCTGAATTTGTGGGCTGTGTGGAAAGTTTTTCGTGTTGAAAAATTTTTCTAAAAAAAAAAAAATTTGCTCGTTAAGTGAAGGGCAATTTGGTCATTTTACCAAAGTCTCGTAAATTGTTCGTGTTGAAATTTCCAAAAGTAAAAAAAAAAAAAAAAAGAGGAGCTTATGAATTTGAAAATCATATAAAAAAAAAAAAGAAGAAAAGAGAAGAGGAAGAAAATTTGAAGCCCGAGGGAGTGATACGAATCAGTTGGCGCTACCACCACTTCGCATCCCGAACGGGCCAATCACGAGGTCGAAGGCGAGACAACTCAAGGAAGCCTTGAGCGGACTTGTCCAAGAGCTAGTACAAGGCCAAGGGATGATGAGGAATGAGGCCAAGCAATGTGATAGAGGCCAAGCAATGTGATAGAGGCAGAATTGGAAGAAAAAGTACTGCACCGTGGCATGGATTAATGGGCGCCGCGGCGAGAGGTCCTCTGTTTTGGGAAGATTTTTAGCGAGGCATGCGCGCCGCGGCATGGAATTGTTGCACCGCGGCCCAGAAGGTTCTATTTTGGCGTGGCAACTGGACAAGCGTGCGCGCGGATGTGGGCAGATGTGCGCGCAGGGCTGGACGAGTGTGCGCGCCGCGGCATGGAATTTGTGCGCCGCGGCCCAGACCTCTCGGGTTGAATGTCAAGTTTCCTCGCCGCGGCATGGAATTTACTCCGCCGTGGCCCGCATACTTAATTTGTTGTAACCCGAGCCTCCTCGCCGCGGCATACTTATTTCCCCGCCGCGGCACCAGTTTAAATGATGTAATTTTGACCATTGGATCAAATCCAATGGCTGTAAAGCTTTCTCTTTCCTTAGGTTTGTTTTGTACCCTATATAAGACAAATTGTAGCAGCTCAAAAGGCAACTCTTGTCATTTATGAAAATTATTTGTTTTCTTCAAACAAATTTGAGAGCCAAAGCTCTTTGCTCAATTGCAACCCAAGAACTTATCAAAGGATTTGCATCCCTTTGTGGCGTTCATCTCTTCTCCGTGCGTGGTGCGTAATATCCATGTGTTGAGGTGAGTTTCTTGCTACCAAAATCTGTGGTTTTGTCCTTAGAAATCCCTACCAATTTGTTGTTGAGTCTTGATCCGTTCTCTTTTGGTTCTCTAGCCTCGTAGCTAGTTGGGTCGATAGGAATCGTGTTGCGGGGTTCGCATCATTTGGTATCAGAGCTCTAGGTTGAGACTCTAGATTCCTATCTTAAATTCCTGTCATTTTGTTTCATAGCAACAAGAAAAATTCATTCAAAAAAAATTCTGTGTTCTTCATTGTTTCTATGTGTTTATTGCAATTCCTGGAATAACCTGATTGGTGTTGTTGTTTCCCTCTTATTCTGATTTAATTTGGAGAAGATTTCATGTTGAAAAATTTCCCCAAAAATCGTTTTTGTGGAAGAGGGGTATTTTGGTAATCTCACATGTGTTTTTGGTCTTGAAAAGTGAGAGCCAAACGTTTTTCTCTTTATTTAAAAAAAAAAATATCTTCCGAAAATATCTCACGAAAATATCTCGTGAAAATATCTCACGAAAATATCTCGTGAAAATATCTCCCGAAAATATCTCGCTAGATATTTTATAAAAAAAAAAAAAAAAAAGAGGAAGAGGATATTTCGGACATTATAAAAAAAAAGAGAGAGAAAAAAGAGTGAATTCTTGATTTCCCGAGAATTTGCGAAATTTCTTCGTTTTAGCGTCGTTTACGCTTTAACGGATCGTTTTCTTGTTTGTTTGCATTTTATGGGATTGAATTTGCTAAATTAGACTTGTTTCCGAACTAATAGAGTTAGAGTTTCAAAACACTGCGAGTTAGTTTCCTTTGTGCTCAACATTGGATATTGCAAACTACGGATTGTTGGGCGAGACGTGCGCGCGCTGACACGCCAGACCTGCGCGCCTGACAGTTAGACCTGCGCGCAGACCCTGAATATGCGCGCCGTGGCATGAACTTTTGTGCGCCGCGGCGAGGATTCAAAATGTTGTAATTTTTGGACCATTGGATCCAAATAAATGGCTAGGATTTCTTGAGACCATTTTAGGGTTTTCATTGTATCTATATATATGTAAGGCAGCTGCCATTGTAACACAATTAATGAATTAATCAAAAATCATGAATTTTCATCAATGAAAAACAATTTGAAGTGATTTCAAATTGAGAGAGAGCACAAGTGCTTCTCTTGTTCTATCAAGAAACTTATCAAAGGAACTAGCAACCCTTTGTGGCGTTTCGCCTTGTCTCGGCTCGTGGTGCGTATATCCAAGGGTGGAGGCGAGTTCTTTGCTATCATAGTCGAGCGTTCTTCGTAGAATCTGCGTGCTAAGATTGGTGTCGGGTTTCTGTCCATATTCTTGTGGTTGCCAAGCCGCGTGATTTGGAGGTCATAGGAGTCGTGGCGAGCGGTTCGCATCAGTGTTCCACCATTGTGAGGGATTGAGCATTAGATTGACTTTATTTCGGGATTGTCTCTTCCAAACCGACCCTCTTTATCATACCAACCCAAACGTACAAAGGAGATCCAAAAGCAGGTCAAAGAATTTTTGACTAAGGGGCAGATCAAGGAGAGCTTGAGCCCTTGTACAGTGCCAGTGCTACTTGTGCCTAAGAAGGATGGGTCAAGTCGAATGCGTGTTGATTGCCGAGCCGTCAATAACATTACAATAAAGTATCGTCATCCAATTCCTAGGTTAGATGAATTGCATGGCTCTAGCATATTTTCTAAAATTGATCTTAAAAGTGGATGAATGGAAAACTTCTTTTAAAACAAAACATGGGTTGTATGAATGGTTAGTGATGCCTTTCGGGTTAACTAACGCACCTAGTACTTTTTTGAGACTAATGAACCTTGTTTTACTTCCCTTAATTGGAAAATTTGTAGTTATTTATTTTGATGATATTCTCATTTACAGCAAAAATTTAGAAGGATCCCAGCCATTGGATTTGATCCAATGGTCCAAATTATAAAAAATTAAACTGTGCCGCGACGAGGCGGCTCGGGATACAATTTTAAAGTAGGCGGGCCGCGGCAGAGTAAATTCCATGCCACGACAAGGAACACACAAATTCAATCCAATAAGCTTGTGCCGCGGCGTGCACACTCGTCCACTTCTACTAGCACATCTTCCCATTTTGCGCATGCGTTTTGATACGAACCGGAACCCCTCCCGAAGACAGCCCTACACGAGCCTAGGGCCGTGCCTTGAGAAGGGCCTCAAGATAGTGCAAAATGGCATGCAACATAAAAAACAAGCATGCAAGCACAAGGGAAGTGGAGAAGACAAGTGCAAGTCGCAATTCCAAAAATTAGAGCTGCGCCGCGGCATGGATTTTGTGTGCCGCGGCACAAGAGTTTCTGTTTTGGGCGTTGGATTTGTCACACAAGCGTGCCGCGACATGGCATTTGGGCGCCGCGGCACAAGGCGTTCTGTTTTGAGGCATGAGGCAACATGCGCGCTGCGGCATGGGAAAGCTGCGCCGCAGCGAGGAGTTTTCTGTGTTGGCACGAAGATGTAATACGAATCAGTTAGCGCTACCACCACTTCGCATCCCAGACGGGCCAATCACGTGGTCGAAGGTGAGACAACTCAAGGAAGCCTTGAGCGGACTTGTCCAAGAGCTATTACAAGGCCAAGGGATGATGAGGAATGAGCACATAGCTTGTGAGAGGCCAAGCAATGTGATAGAGGTAGAATTGGAAGAAAAAGTTCTGCGCCGCGGCATGGATTAATGGGCGCCGCGGCGAGAGGTCCTTTGTTTTGGGAAGAATTTTGGCGAGGCATGCGCGCCGCGGCAAGGATTTGTTGCGCTGCGGCCCAGAAGGTTCTGTTTTGGCCTGGCAACTGGACAAGCGCGCGCGCAGATGTGGGCAGATGTGCACGCAGAGCTGGACGAGTGTATGTGCCGCGGCATGGATTTTGTGCACCGCGGCCCAGACCTCTCGGGTTGAATGTCAAGTTTCCTCACCGCGGCATGGAATTTACTCCGCTGCGGCCCGCCTACTTAATTTGTTGTGACCCGAGCCTCCTCGCCGCAGCATACTTATTTCCCCGCCGCGGCGCAAGTTTAAATGATGTAATTTTGACCATTGGATCAAATCCAATGGCTGTAAAGCTTTCTTTTTCCTTAGGTCTGTTTTGTACCCTATATAAGACAAATTGTAGCAGCCCAAAAGGCAACTCTTTTCATTTATGAAAAATATTTGTTTTCTTCAAACAAATTTGAGAGCCAAAGCTCTTTGCTCAATTGCAAACCAAGAACTTATCAAAGGATTTGCATCCCTTTGTGGCGTTCATCTCTTCTCCGTGCGTGGTGCGTAATATCCATGTATTGAGGTGAGTTTCTTGCTACCAAAATCTGTGGTTTTGTGCTTAGAATCCCTACCAATTTGTTGTTGGGTCTTGAACCGTCTTCTCTTGGTTCTCTAGCCTCGTAGCTAGTTGGGTCGTTAGGAATCGTGTTGCGGGGTTCGCATCATTTGGAATTAGCAACCCTTTGTGGCGTTTCGCCTTGTCTCGGCTCGTGGTGTGTATATCCATGTGTGGAGGTAAGTTCCTTGCTACCAAAGTCTAGTGTTTCTCGTAGAATTTGCATGCTAATATTGGTGTTGGGTTTCTGTCCGTATTTCTTGTGGTTGCCAAACCGCGTGATTTGGAGGTCATAGGAGTCGTGGCGAGCGGTTCGCATCACGTTTGCTCAGCCTTCTTGCCAAAAACAGGAACCCTTGGGCCACGGCGCCCCCAAATTCATGCCGCGGTGCACATCCCTAGCAAAATCCCCCACCAAAACAGAGTGCTACTGCGGCTGTGTCAACTTTATTCTTACCTCGCTTATATTGAATAATATAAGGAAAGGTTTTGATGAACTCCATCCACCTTGCATGTCGCCTATTCAACTTTCCTTGGCTCTTTAGATGCTTCAAGGATTCATGATCCGTGTGGATGACGAATTCTTTCAGCAATAGATAGTGCTGCCAAGTCTCCAGGGTCCTAACCAAAGCGTAGAGCTCCTTGTCATACGTTGGGTAGTTCAGGGAGGCTCCACCGAGCTTCTCACTGAAATAGGCGATAGGTCGCTTTTCCTGCATTAAAACAGCTCCTATACCTATACCTGAAGCATCACACTCAACTTCGAAGGTTTTATTAAAGTTAGGCAAAGATAGAACAGATGCAGTACATAATTTATCTTTTAACAACTTAAAAGCAGTTTTTTGTTCTACTCCCCATCTAAAACCTACAGTTTTCTTGATCACCTCGGTTAGAGGTGCGGCTACAGTGCTAAAGTCTCTAACAAATCTTCGATAGAAACTAGCCAAGCCATGGAAACTTCGGACCTCCGTAACAGACTTAGGCGAGGGCCAATCCCTAATCACCTTGACCTTTTCCTTATCTACCTCTATTCCCTCAGCACTTACAACAAATCCAAGAAAAACTAGCTTACTCATGCAAAAACAGCACTTCTTTAAATTAGCATACGGTTTTTCTTTTCTCAAAGTTTCCAAGCACAGCACGTAAATGTTCAACATGCTCTTCTAAATTTTTGCTGTAAATGAGGATATCATCGAAATAGACAACCACACATTTTCCAATTAAAGAACGTAAAACATGGTTCATTAATCTCATAAAAGTACTGGGTGTGTTAGATAACCCGAAAGGCATAACTAACCACTCATACAACCCATGTTTTGTTTTAAAAGCGGTTTTCCATTCATCCCCTTCTTTCATCCTTATTTGATGATATCCACTTTTAAGGTCAATTTTTGAAAATATGCTAGAACCATGCAATTCATCTAACATGTCATCTAATCTAGGAATTGGGTGACGATACTTTACCGTAATGTTGTTGACGGCTCGACAATCAACACACATACGACTTGACCCATCCTTCTTAGGCACAAGTAGCACTGGCACTACACAAGGGCTTAAGCTTTCTCTGACTTGCCCCCTAGTCAAAAATTCTTCGACCTGCTTCTGGATCTCCTTGGTATCGTCCAGGTTGGTACGATAAGCCGTTCGGTTTGGAAGAGACGCTCCAGGAATGAAGTCAATCTGATGCTCAATCCCTCGCAATGGTGGTACACCGTCCGAGATCTCTTCAGGAAACACATCTTCATATTCCTGTAACAAAGAAACAAAAATACTTGGCAACGCATTGTCAAGTTCATCAGTAGATAAATAAGTCTCTTTATACGAAAGTATAAGAACAGACCTCTTCGCCAAGACGGCGTGTTCTACGTCACTTGCCTTTGCGTAAAAATTTTCAACTTTTTCTCCTGTTTCTTTTTCTCTCTCTTCACTCTTCACTCCCACCACACTCTTTTCTCCCAATTTCTCCTTTTTTTCTCTAACCATCTTCTTTTGGTCCTCAAAGACTTGCTTAGGAGATAAGGGTGCAAGTGTAATCCTTTTCCCTTTCCACTCAAATGAATACTTATTATTGTATCCATCATGTGTAGCCCTCCTATCATATTGCCATGGTCTTCCAAGCAATTTATGTCCAGCTTCCATAGGGACTACATCACACATTACTTCATCCTTGTTTTTTCCAATAGCAAAGGATACTAGTACTTGCTTGCTAACCTTTACTTCCCCGCTATCATTCAACTATTGTAGCTTGTAGGGTTTCGGGTGTTTGATCGTTGGCAACCCATAGCTTCTCAACTAAGGTGGTACTAGCCACATTGGTGCAACTCCCACCATCAATGATGACATTGCACACTTTAGAGTTCACATGACACCTTGTGTGAAATATGTTCTCTCGTTGTTGCTCCGCATCCTCATCCTTATATTGGATACTTAAGGACCTCATTATCACTAGAGCCTCTCCTTCCACGGGCCCTATCTCCTCATCACTAGCTTCTTCTAGCAATGGCATCTCTTCATCATCACTATCCTCATCCGTCTCAATGTCGCCATTGGCTTGAGCGATCATTACCTTTTTATTCGGACATTGGGATGCAATGTGTCCGGTTCCAAGACACCTAAAACACTTGATGTCTCGGTATCGGATCGGGTTTTCAACCTTACCCTTATCCTTACTAGTCTCCAATTCCTTGCCCTTATTCAATTCAAACCTAGGCTTGGAGCTAGTTGCTTCATCTTTCTTCCAATTTTTCCATGGTGTGGTAGGGGTGGGTTTTGATGTAGTTGGGTTAACCTTAGGTGGGAAAGTTCGGCTGCTCTTCTTTCGTAATTGCCTCTCCACCTTGATTGCCATATGTACCATGTCCTCTAACTCTACATAGTGATGTAGCTCCACAATATTGGCAATGTCTTGGTTCAAACCACTAACAAACCTAGCCATGGTGGCTTCCCTATCCTCCTCAATATTGGCTCTAACCATGGTCATCTCCATATCCTTGTAATATTCATCTACCGACCTAAATCCTTGAGTGAGCCTTTGCAACTTCTGATATAGCTCTCGGTAGTAATGGCTCGAAATAAACCGCTTCCTCATGACAGCTTTCATGTTCTCCCAACTATCAATCGGTCTTTCCCCATTTATCCTCCTAGCTACAACTAGTTGATCCCACCAATTTAAAGCATAGTCGGTGAATTCTATTACGGCCAACTTAACCTTTTTTTCGTCCGAGTAGTTGTGGCATGCAAAGATATGCTCAACCATCTTCTCCCACTCCAAGTAAAGTTCCGAGTCATTCTTCCCTTGGAATGCCAGCATTTTCATTTTAATACTATCCAAGTTCCTATCAACCCCATCATAGGGTCGTTGTGGGGGTCTCCTAACTCCTCCCCGACCATGGCCTCCTCTAGGCCCATGTCGTCCTCCAAAAGGCATCCTCCCTTCACCCTCATAATTATCCTCACCAAAACTATCCTCCTCCAACTCCTCCTCAATATGGGCTGATGCGAACCGCTCGCCACGACTCCTATGACCTCCAAATCACGCGGTTTGGCAACCACAAGAAATACGGACAGAAACCCGACACCAATCTTAGCACGCAGATTCTACGAAGAACGCTCGACTATGGTAGCAAGGAACTCACCTCCACACATGGATATACGCACCACGAGCCGAGACAAGGCGAAACGCCACAAAGGGTTGCTAGTTCCTTTGATAAGTTTCTTGATAGAACAAGAGAAGCACTTGTGCTCTCTCAATTTTGAAATCACTTCAAATTGTTTTTCATTGATGAAAATTCATGATAATTGTATATCCCTTACATTGGCAGCTGCTATACATATATATAGATACAATGAAAACCTAAAAAATGTCTCAAGAAATCCTAGCCATTGATTTGGATCCAATGGCCCAAAATTACAACAATTTGAATCCTCGCCGCGGCGGGGAATTATTCATGCAGCGGCGCGCCCTGTTCTGTTTGCCACACGCGTAGCCATGCCGCGGCGCACCAATGTTCATGCCGCGGCACGCACATTCAGGATCTGCGCGCAGGTTTGGCTATCAGGCGCGCTTGTCCGTGTCAGCGCGCAGGTTGGCATGTCAGCGAGCGCACGTCTCGCCCTGTCCTCGTCATGCCGCGAGGCATGGAATCTCATGCCGCGGCGCGCACGTTGCCCTCGATTCAAAACAAAACGCCTTATGCCGCGGCGCACCAAATCCATGCCGTGGCGCGCTTGTGTGACAATTCCAACGTCCAATGCAGAAACCTCCTCGCCGCGGTGCATAAAATCCATGCCGCGGCGCAGCTCCAATTTTTGGAATTTGCCACTTGCACTTGTCTTCTCCTCTTCCATTGTGCTTGCATGCTTGTTTTTGTTGTTGCATGCCATTTTGCACTATCTTGAGGCCCTTCTCAAGGCACGGCTCTCGGCTCGTGTCGGGCCGTCTTCGGGAGGGGGTCCGGTTCATATCATGGGCCCTCCTATTAGGCCTTCCTACATTAGGAGCGTTTTGCGGTGCTTCTTGCCGCAAGTTGGCGATAGTTGCCTCTTGTCTCTCCAACCGCTCATTCACATTGGCCATGACGGCATTCATCCGTTCCATGGACTGTTGTAACGCCCTCATCATAAAAGCTATGTCGGGCCTTTCCACTGAGCTATTCCTGTCAGACATACTCAATAACACTAATTCAAGCAAACAATTAGCAATTAACAAAAATGGAACTTTCACTCGTTACCTCACGTGTTTACACTCAAATTTGATTGCCCAAGCGCTCGAAGCCCTATGACAAACCAAACCATCCAAGATTTCCACTCAATAGTAGAGTTCTCGTCCTCAACAATTCGTAGTTTGCAATATCCAATGTTGAGCACAAAGGAAACTAACTCGAAGTGTTTTGAAACTCTAACTCTATTAGTTTGGAAACAAGTTCAATTTAGCAAATTCAACTCGTAAAATGCAAACAAACAAGAAAACGATCCGTCAAAGCGTAAACGACGCTAAAACGAAAGAAATTTCGTAAATTCTTGGGAAATCAAGAATTCACTCTCTTTTCTCTTTTTTTTTTTTATATAATTTCCGAAATATCCTCTTTCTTTTCTTTTCTTTTTTTTTCTTTTATAAAATATCTAGCGAGATATTTTTGAGATATATTTTCACGAGATATTTTCGTGAGATATTTTCGGAAGATATTTTTTTTTTTTAAATAAGAGAAAATAGTTTTGTTCTCACTTTTCAATACGAACAAAACATGTGAGATTATCAAAATACCCTTCCTCTATAAAAACGATTTTTTGGGAAAATTTTCAAAATGAAATCTTCTCCAAATCAAATCAGAATAAGAAGGAAACAACAACACCAATCAGATTAATCCAGGAAATGCAATAAACACATAGAAACAAGAACACAGATTTTTTTTTTTTTGAAGAAATTTTCTTATGTGCTATGAAATAGAAATTGACACAAAATAAAAAAAGGAATCTAGAGTCTCAACCTAGAGCTCTGATACCAAATGATGTGAACCCCGCAACACGATTCCTACAACCCAACTAGCTACGAGGCTAGAGAACCACAAGAGGACGGTTCAAGACCCAACAACAAATTAGCATGCGAATTCTAAGCACAACAACAGATTTTGGCTGCAAGAAACTCACCTCAACACATGGATATTACGCACCACGCACGGAGAAGAGGATGAACGCCATAAAGGGATGCAAATCCTTTGATAAGTTCTTGGTTTGCAATTAAGCAAAGAGCTTTGGCTCTCAAATTTGTTTGGAAGAAAACAAATAATTTCATAAAATGACAAGAGTTGTCTTTTGGGCTGCTACAATTTGTCTTATATAGAGTACAAACAAAACCTAAAGAAAAAGAAAGCTTTTCAGCCATTGGATTTGATCCAATGGTCAAAATTACATCATTTAAACTTGCGCCGCGGCGGGTAAATAAGTATGCCGCGGCGAGGAGGTTCGGGTTACAATAATTTAAGTAGGCGGGCCGCGGCGAGTAAATTCCATGCCGCGGCGAGAAATCTTGACATCCAACCCGAGAGGCTTGTGCCGAGGCGCACCAAATCCATGCCGCGGTGCGCACACTCGCCCAACTCTACGCGCACATCTGCCCACATCCGCGCGTGCACTCGTCCAGTTGCCACGCCAAAACAGAACCCTCTGGGCCGCGGCGCAACAAATCCACGCCGCGGCGCGCATGCCTCTCCAAAATTCTTCCCAAAACAGAGGACCTCTCGCCGCGGCGGCTATAAATCCATGCCGCGGTGCAGAACTTTTTCTTCCAATTCTGCCTCTGTCACATTGCTTGGCCTCTCACAAGCTATATGCTCATTCCTCATCATCTCTTGGCCTTGTAACAGCTCTTGGACAAGTCCGCTCAAGGCTTCCTTGAGTTGTCTCGCCTTCGACCTCGTGATTGGCCCGTTCGGGATGCGAAGTGGTGGTAGCGCTAGCTGATTCGTATCAATTAGTTAAACAAACAAAACTAAAAAATTCACTCCTTTACCTCACGTGTTTAATCACTCGGATTGATTGCGGAAGCACTTCTCGTCCTTTAACGAACCAAACCTCCAAAATTTTCAAACAAAAGTAGAATTTTGCACTCACCCAATTGTAGTTTGTAATATCCAAAATAAGTGATACGAACCAGATCGCGCCACTAATAAGGCCCGACACGTATCATGGACCAAGCCGAGAAGAGGGTCAAATATCGGCGCAAGAGGCACGCCACAAACACGAGCTAGGGCGCCAACATGTTAGCCATGGAAGTGCCAAGCTAATTTGTGGAATTTCAGATTTTTGGAGCTGCGCCGCGGCATGGATTATATGCGCCGCGGCACGGGAGTTTCTGTTCTGGTAGAATTTTGGACGAGGCATGCTCGCCGCGGCATGAAATATGTGCGCCGCGGCGCAGGTGTTTCTGTTTTGGGCATGAAGGCTGGGAGATGTGCGCGCAGGACGAGCAGACGCGCGCACAAGTGTGGACAGAGGTGCGCGCAGAGGACCAAGGACGTGCGCGCCGCGGCATGGCTTTTGGGCGCCGCGGCACAGACCTCTCGGGTTGATGGCCAAGGTTCCTCGCCGCGGCCCGCCTACTATTGCTTTTGTTATCCGAGCCTCCTCGCCGCGGCATGAATATTTGCCCGCCGCGGCGCCAATGTAAAAATTGTAATTTTAACCATTGGATCAAATCCAATGGCTCAGATCTTGTCTTTTCTTTTAGGTTTTTGTGTGAGCCCTATTTAAAGACATTTGGGCAGCTCATTTTGTAACTTTTGTTCAATTAATGAAATTTGTTAGAAAACAAATTGAGAGCCATTGAGCTCCTTGCTTGATTTCAAGCCAACCCAAGAACTTATCAAAGGTCTTTGCACCCCTTTGTGGCGTTCGCCCTCTCCTCCGTGCGTGGTGCGTAATATCCATGTGTGTAGGTGAGTTTCTTGCAGCCCAATCTGTGTTTTGCTTGGATTTCTCCTCCCAATTTTGTTGTTGGGTCTTGGACCGTTCTCTTTCGGTTCTCTAGCCTCGTAGCTAGGTGGGTCGATAGGAATCGTGTTGCGGGGTTCGCATCATTTGGTATCAGAGCTCTAGGTTGAGACTCTAGATTCCTATCTTAAATTTCTGTCTTTTTGTTTTCCTAGCAACAAGAAAATTGCTTCACAAAAAAAAAATTCTGTGTTCATCTTGTTTTTGTGTGTTTAATGCATTTCCTGGAATAACCTGTGTGATGTTGTTGTTTGCTTCTTATTTTGGTTGAATTTGGAGAGGATTTTGTGTTGGAAATTTTCCCCAAAATTCGTTTTTGTGGAAGAGGGGTATTTTGGTAATCTCACATGTGTTTTTCTTCTTGAAAAGTGAGAGCCAAACATTTTCTCTTTATTTAAAAAAAAAAAAAAAAATATCTTCCGAAAAATATCTCCCGAAAATATCTCGGAAAATATCTCACGAAAATATCTCGTGAAAATATCTCCCGAAAATATCTCGCTAGATATTTTATAAAAAAAAAAAAAGAGAGGATATTTCGGTGCTTATTTAAAAAAAAAAAAAGGAGAGTGAATTCTTGATTTCCCGAGAATTTACGAAATTTCTTCGTTTCAGCGTTGTTTGCGCTTTAACGGATCGTTTCTTTGTTTGTTTGCAATTTTTCGGATTGGATTCGCTAAATCGAACTTCCTTCCAAACTCATAGAGTTAGGGTTTCAAAACACATTGAGTTAGTTTCCTTTGTTCCATACATTTGGATATTGCAAGCTACACTTGTTGAGTGTGAAATTCTACAATTGTGTGGAAGACTTGGACGGTTTGGTTTGTCATAGGGCTTCGAGCGCTACGGCAATCAAATTCGAGTGTAAACACGTGAGGTAACGAGTAAAAGTTCCAATTTGTTGATTGTTAATTGTTTGTTTGTGTTAGTTGTTGTAAACATGTCTGACAGGAATAGCTCAGAGGAAAGGCCCGACACGACTTTTGTGATGAGGGCATTACAACAATCCATGGAACGGATGAATGCCGTCATGGTTAAAATAAATGAACGAATGGAACGTCAAGAAGCAACTATCGCCAACTTAGGGCAAGAGGCACCGCAAGTCGCTCCTAATGTGGGAAGACCTAATAGGAGAGCCCATTTTGTGGAAGAGTTGGATGAAGATAGTTTTGGAGAGAACTATAATGAAGATGAAGGGAGGATGCCCTTTGGAAGACGACATGGGCCTAGAGGTGGCCATGATCGGGGAGGAATAAGGAGGTACCCACGCCAACCTTATGATGAGGTTGATCGGAGCTTGGGAAGTATCAAAATGAAAATGCCGTCATTCCAAGGAAAGAATGACCCGGAACTTTATTTAGAGTGGGAAAAGAAGGTTGAGCATGTCTTTGCTTGCCACAACTACTCCGATGAAAAAAGGGTTAAATTGGCGGTGATCGAGTTTACTGACTACGCTTTGAACTGGTAGGATCAGTTGGTAGTTGGAAGAAGGAGAAATGGAGAAAGACCGATAAGTAGTTGGGAAGATATGAAAGCCCTCATGCGGAAGAGATTTGTTCCGAGCCACTACTACCGAGAGCTTTATCAGAAATTGCAACAACTTCATCAAGGCTTTCGATCGGTTGATGAGTATTACAAGAAAATGGAGGTCGCCATGGTTAGGGCTAGCCTCGAGGAGGATAGAGAAGCCACTATGGCTCGGTTTCTGAGTGGGCTAAATCCGAAAATTGCCAATGTTGTGGAGCTTCATTTCATCATTATGTGGAGTTGGAAGACATGGTCCACATGGCAATCAAAGTAGAAGCGCAATTCAAGAGAAGAAGTAACCGGATGCAACCACCAAGGCCAATTTCTCCAACACCTTGGGTACAAGATTTTAGGAGAGAAGAAGGAACTAGCTCCAAGCCCCGCTTTGAAGTCAACAAGGGCAAAGAGATGGAGACTAGTAAAGATAAAGGAAAAGGTAAGGTTGAAACCTTTCCCCGAAATCGAGATGTGAGTTGTTTTCGTTGTCTTGGAAAAGGTCATTATGCGTCCCAATGTCCGAACAAGAAAGCAATGATCATGCAAGCAAATGGGGAGGTGGAGACTGATGAAGAGAGTGATGGTGAGGAGATGCCACCATTGGAAGAAGCAAGTGCGGAAGAGATAGTTCCGGTGAAAGGAGACTTGCTTATGGTAGGGCGAGTGCCCAAGGATGGCTCCAAGGAAAGTGACATGGATTCACAACGAGGAAAGATTTTCCATACACGATGTCACGTGAATGGCAAAGTCTGCAGCCTAATAATCGATGGGGGTTGTTGTACCAACATTGCTAGTACTACCCTAGTTGAGAAGTTAGGGTTACCCAAACCAAACATCCCACTCCTTACAAACTACAATGGTTGAATGATCAGGGTGAGGTGAAGGTGGAACATCAAGTCTTGGTACCCTTTGCTATGGGAAATTATCAAGATGTTGTATTGTGTGATGTGGTAGCGATGCAGGTTGGGCATATGATTTTGGGCCGGCCTTGGCAATATGATCGACGGGTGACTTATGACGGATATAAAAATAAGTACTCGTTCGACAAGGATGGAAGTAGGATAACCCTTATCCCCCTTACCCCGAAAGAAGTGGTAGAAGATCAATTGAAGATCAAGAATAAGGGAGAGCAAGAAAAGGGAAAGGAAAAGGAGAAAGAAAAGGGTGAAGTGCCCAAAGAGAATATTGGGCATACCAAAAAAAAAGAAGAAAAGAAAAAAATGAAAGAATGTCTATTTTCTTACTTTTCTTTCTTGCAGGGCTATTATGATGAGGAGCAAAACAGAGATGGACTGCTACACTTACCCCATGATGAAGGTCCGAATTCGAGATCGAATTCTCTTGAAGAGGGAGGGAATGATACGAACCAGATCGCGCCACTAATAAGGCCCGACTATCATGGACCAAGCCGAGAAGAGGGTCAAATATCGGCGCAAGAGGCACGCCACAAACACGAGCTAGGGCGCCAACATGTTAGCAATGGAAGTGCCAAGCTAATTTGTGGAATTTTAGATTTTTGGAGCTGCGCCGCGGCATGGATTATATGCGCCGCTGCACGGGAGTTTCTGTTCTGGTAGAATTTTGGACGAGGCATGCTCACCGCGGCATGAAATATGTGCGCCGCGGCGCAGGTGTTTCTGTTTTGGGCATGAAGGCTGGGAGATGTGCGCGCAGAGGACCAAGGACGTGCGCGCCGCGGCATGGCTTTTGGGCACCGCGGCACAGACCTCTCAGGTTGATGGCCAAGGTTCCTCGCCGCGGCATGGAATTTACTCCGCCGCGGCCCGCCTACTATTGCTTTTGTTATCCGAGCCTCCTCGCCGCGGCATGAATATTTGCCCGCCGCGGCGGCAATGTAAAAATTGTAATTTTAACCATTGGATCAAATCCAATGGCTCAGATCTTGTCTTTTCTTTTAGGTTTTTGTGTGAGCCCTATTTAAAGACATTTGGGCAGCTCATTTTGTAACTTTTGTTCAATTAATGAAATTTGTTAGAAAACAAATTGAGAGCCCTTGAGCTCCTTGCTTGATTTCAAGCCAACCCAAGAACTTATCAAAGGTCTTTGCACCCCTTTGTGGCGTTCGCCCTCTCCTCCGTGCGTGGTGCGTAATATCCATGTGTGTAGGTGAGTTTCTTGCAGCCCAATCTGTGTTTTGCTTGGATTTCTCCTCCCAATTTTGTTGTTGGGTCTTGGACCGTTCTCTTTCGGTTCTCTAGCCTCGTAGCTAGGTGGGTCGATAGAAATCGTGTTGCGGGGTTCGCATCAATAAGAAACCAATAAACTAACTCAAAATATTTTGGAAACTCTAACTCAATGAAAGGAAAAATTCTTCAAGCAATTTTTCAAACTCGTGACAATTAAAAATTCGTTAATAGATATAAACACCTTAACGAAAATTGTAAAATTTTCTTTGACTTAAAATTTCCACTCTTTTTTTTTAATTAATTTCTGAATATATATATATCTTTTCTTCTTTTTTCTTTTTCTTTTTTTTTTAACCTTCAAAAATTTTTAATACAAACACAACATGAAAGCACAGGAAATTACCAAATTGCCCTTTTACTTTACGAGCAAAGTTTAGAAGAAAAAAATTCAATACGATAAACCTTCCAACACAACCCAAAAACACAAGAAACAACAACACAAATCCAGAATATTCCAAGGATCACAATAAACAATCAAAAAATTGCAAGAACAAGAAGAAAATTTTGAGTACTCCTTTAATTGATAGGTTGGACAACCACCCTGTAGATCCCCCGATACATTCAGTAGTAGGGGACTACCTTCGCGAGGACGGATGGCATCTACCTCAACAATTTATGGTCTCCTATCCAGATATTGCCTCAGAAATTCAGTCAACAGTGGTTGGGATTAGTTCGGACATAAGAGTTTGGACAAGCTCAATTAAGGGAGATGTTACAACTAGAGAGGCTTATGATTCATTACGTGTAGTTGGGGAACGCAAGATTTGGGGTAAGGCTATTTGGGCTCCTTACATACCGCCCTCAAGGTCTATTTTGTTATGGCGTGCAATTCAAAATAAACTTCCCACGGATTGTCAGTTAAAAAAGAGGGGACAATTTTTTCCTTCTCGTTGCTCATTATGTGGATCCAAGGAGGAAACTATGTCACATCTTTTTTTAAGTTGTCATTTTGCAGGTGCACTCTGAGACCTCCTATGCTTCTTCTTTGGCAGACGACCATGCACAGAGTCCACTATCCTAAACTTATGGAAGACTTCAATGTCAATAGAGTTTGGATCACAGCTCGCTAATTTATGGAAAGCAGGAATTGTCTCAGTAATCTGGGTGATTTGGAATACTAGGAATGATTATCGGTTTAACAACAAAAAGACAACACTGAGGTCAGCATTTGCCACAGTATGGCGTTTTATTCGTGAAGCGAGTCTATCACAGGGTGGTTCCATGAGAAATACTGTGGACGACCTACAAGTACTTAAGCGTCTTCGAATACAAGGCATACCACGACGGGCTCCAAGGATTATAGAGGTCATTTGGAGGCCACCGCCTTCGGGTTGGATAAAAGTTAATACAGATGGTGCTGCTTTTGGAGCACCAGGATTATCTGGTTGTGCAGGTGTTTTTCGAACTTCTAGATCATTTGTTAAGGGTTGTTTCTGTATTCCACTTGGAGTATCTTATGCTTTTGAGGCTGAACTAGCGGCAGCCATTCAGGCGGTGAGATATGCATATCAATTTCGATGGAGGCGACTATGGTTGGAATCAGACTCAACATATGTTGTCGCTCTCTTTCATACTCGATCTTCTTCGGTACCTTGGAGATGGTATTCTGCTTGGGCGGATTGTTTAGATAAAATAACCAACATGGAGTTCCACTGCTCACATATTTAAAAGGAGGGTAATGCTGCAGCTGACAGTTTAGCTTCTAGGGCTCCTAGTTTATGTACAGCGACTTGGTGGTGGAATGCCCCATCTTTCGCTACCTCTTTTATTCATTCAGATGCTAACAACAAACCAAATTACAGGTTCTGTTGAGAACATTTATTTGTAATTTAAATTTTATTGTTATTTAATAATATTAATGATACGAATCACTTGGCGCTACCACCACTTCGCATCCCGAGCGGGCCAATCACGAGGTCGAAGGCGAGGCAACTCAAGGAAGCCTTGAGCGGACTTGTCCAAGAGCTATTACAAGGCCAAGGGATGATGAGGGATGAGCACATTAGCTTGTGAGAGGCCAAGCAATGTGATAGAGGCAGAATTGGAAGAAAAGGTTCTGCGCCGCGGCATGGATTAGTGGCGCCGCGGCGAGAGGTCCTCTGTTTTGGGAAGATTTTTGGCGAGGCATGCGCGCCGCGGCATGGGATTGTTGCGCCGCGGCCCAGAAGGTTCTGTTTTGGCGTGGGGACTGGACAAGCGCGCGCGCGGATGTGGGCAAATGTGCGCGCAGGGCTGGACGAGTGTGCGCGCCGCGGCATGGGTTTTGTGCACCGCGGCCCAGACCTCTCGGGTTGAATGTCAAGTTTCCTCGCCGCGGCATGGAATTTACTCCGCCGCGGCCCGCCTACTTTATTTTTTACAATCCGAGCCTCCTCGCCGCGGCACACATATTTCCCCGCCGCGGCGCCAGTTTAAAAAGTGTAATTTGGACCATTGGATCAAATCCAATGGCTGTAAAGCTTTCTCTTTCTTTAGGTCTATTTTGTACTCTATATAAGACAAATTGTAGGAGCCCAAAAGGCAACTTGGTCATTTATGAAATATTTTTGTTTTCTTCAAACAAATTTGAGAGCCAAAGCTCTTTGCTCAATTGCAACCAAGAACTTATCAAAGGATTTGCATCCCTTTGTGGCGTTCAACCTCTTCTCCGTACGTGGTGCGTAATATCCTAGTGTGGAGGTGAGTTTTCCTGCAGCCAAATCTGTGTTTTTGCTTAGAAATCCCTACCAATATTGTTGTTGGGTCTTGAACCATTCTCTTTCGGTTCTCTAGCCTCGTAGCTAGTTGGGTCGATAGGAATCGTGTTGCGGGGTTCGCATCAATTAATAGTTGAGCGGTTTCATGAAGAAGGTGCTAAGGAGGTGCCAACCTAGTTAGGATGTCTCGGTACACTCACTGAAAACTGCTAACTATAACCTTTATTGAAAAAAGAAGAAGAAAATTTTAGGAAATTGAAGAACAAGCTTCCAACACAGCCCAAAAACACAAGAAACAACAACACAAATCCAGAATATTCCAAGGATCACAATAAACAATTAGAAAATTGCAAGAACAAGAAGAAAATTTTAGGAAATTGAAGAACAAGCTGAAATTTGAAAAACAACACATTTTTTTGTGGAAACAAAAAGAACAATAATAGGAATCTAAAGTCACAACCTAGAGTTCTGATACCAAATGATGTTGTTTGTGGGTCATAAGGATCGTGCTCTCGAGTTCGCATTATCTTATCTCATGGTAAGTAATTGATGTGAACCGAAGGACACAATTCCTATAACCCACAAACAACGAAGATTTGAGAACCACAAGAAATACGGTCTAAGACCCGAAACTATATTAACATGCAAATTTCTATGAGAAACTTAGATTTTTGATTTGTAAGACTCACCTTAACTCATGGATATTATGCACCACAAATCAAGATGAGGGAAATGCCACAAAGGTTTGCAAATTCATTTGATAAGTTTGGATTCAAAATATGAAATATATGATATGAGTTGTGTTCCCAACTGATTACATTGTCTATTTATAACAAATAAATAAAACCTAGAAGCTAACAAATCTAGACCATTGATTGTAATCTAATGGACCCAAAAATTACAAAATAATTCATCTGTGCCGTAGCGAGGGATGCTCCGATTGCCATAAGAGAAATCTAGCCACGGCGGCTAAATTTACATGCCGCAGCGCGCACGTTGGGGGTCAGCGTGCAACTTTGGTGTCAGCGCGCAAGTCTAGCACTGTCAGTCGCATATGTCCTTGTCAGCGCACAGGTCTGGGCGTGTCAGCGCTCGCATGTCTTTTTTTGCCGTTGCACGCATGTGTCTTTAGCCAAAACAGAACGTTCTGTGCCTAGCGCTCGGCACAAGTCTTCTTTTGAAAAATCTATCTTCAACACATTGATTGGTCTCTAAAAAGCTTCAAGGTCAAATTTCACCATCCCTTTGTGATACGAATCCTCCGTCACAACCACCGTCGCAACACCCTCTACGGATCCCGCACGGGCCGATCACGAGGTCAAGAGCCAAACAACTCGAAAAGGCTCTAAATTGACTGGTCCGAGAGTCAATTAAAGACCAAGGGACCATGAACATGGAGGTTGAGGCATGTGGGAGATCAACCAACCTGCTGGAGGCAATTTTGGAGCAAAAAGACTTGCGCCGCGGCATGGAAATATAGCCGCCGCGGAGAGGGAGTTTCTGTTTTGAAGGGGCAAATGGCGAACTTGGCGCGCCGCGGCACAGACATTGCACGCCGCGGCGAGGGAGTTTCTGTTTTGAAGGGGCAATTGGCAAACTTGGAGCACCGCGGCACAGACATTGCACGCCGCGGCGAAGGAGTTTCTGTTTCGGAACCGAAAACATGTGCGCGCTGTGGCATACATTTGGGGCGCCGTGGCACGAGTGGACGCCGCGGCATACATTACCCCTCTACAGACGACGCCAGACCTGCGCGCCTGGCACCAGACCCATACTGTGCGCGCCGCGGCATGGATATTTGGCCGCCGCGGCGGGGATTCAAACATTTGTAATTTTTGGACCATTGATTTCAAATCAAGGGCTAGGATGCTTTGCCCATTTTTAGTGTTTTATTTCTTGTATAAGTGAACCCTAGCAGCTGGGATAATGTAATTTTGTTCAAATATTTGAGAGAAATACAAATTTCTTCTTTGAGAGTAGCTCAATGGCTCCAAGTGCATTTTCAACTGAAACTTATCAAAGGAGCTTGCAATCCCTTTGTGGCGTTTCACCTCGTCTTAGCTTGTGGTGCGTAATATCCATTCGTTTAAGGTGAGTTTTCGTGCAATCAAAGTCTAGGTTTTCTCGTAGGATTTGCGTGCTAATATTGGTGTCGGGTTTCTGTCCGTATTTCTTGTGGTTGCTAAACCGCGTGATTTGGAGGTCATAGGAATCGTGGCGAGCGGTTCGCATCATTTGGTATCAGAGCCTAGGTTGTGACTCTAGATTCCTATCCCTTTGTGTTGTTGTTTTCTTCTACGAAAAAAAAAGATTTTGTGCACTTTTTCAAATTCTGTGTTGTTCTTCATTTTCCAGAATTTTTCTTGTTGTTCTTGTAAAATTCTGATTGTGTATGTATTCCTGAAAATTAACTCTGATTTGTGTTGTGTTTCTTGTTTGTTTCTTCTTAAAATCTGCCAATTTCTGAATTGTTGTTGTTGTTCCTGGTTGTTTCCTCATAATTCTAAGAATTTTTGATTGTTGTTGGAGAATTTCAGATTGTGTGTTGTTGAATTCTGAATTTGTGGGCTGTGTGGAAAGTTTTTCGTATTGAAAATTTTTTCTAAAAACTTGCTCGTTAAGTGAAGGGCAATTTGGTCATTTAACCAAAGTCTTGTAAATTGTTCGTGTTGAAATTTCCGAAAGTTAAAAAAAAAAAAAAAAAAAGAGCTTATGAATTCGGAAATCATATAAAAAAAAAAAAGAAAAGGAAGAAAATTTGAAGCCCAAGGAAGATTTTACAAATTCTCGTTTTATACTCGTTAATTCTTCACGAGTTTGAATTGTATTGCTTGAAAGAAATATTCTTTTCATTGAGTTAGAGTTTGCCAAACCCTTTGAGTTAGTTTCTTGTTTAGCCTTAATTGGATATTGCGAACTACTTGAGTGTGTGTGAAACCCCATTGGTGCATCGCTTCCGAACCGACCCGCTTATAAAACCAACCCGGAAGACACGAGGGAGATTCAACGACAAGTTGAAGAGTTCTTGTCCAAGGGGCAAGTAAGAGAGAGCATGAGTCCGTGTGCGGTACCAGTGTTGCTAGTGCCTAAGAAGGATGGATCCAGCCGAATGTGTGTTGATTGTCGAGCAATCAACATTATTATGGTAAAATATCGACATCCTATTCCTAGACTAGATGACATGCTTGATGAATTACATGGTGCATGCATATTTTCCAAAATTGATTTGAAAAGTGGTTATCATCAGATTAGGATGAAAGAGGGTGATGAATGGAAAACTGCTTTCAAAACTAAGTACGGACTGTAAGAATGGTTGGTCATGCCATTTGGGCTAGCTAACGCCCCTAGCACTTTTATGAGACTTATGAATCATGTGTTGTGTGCCTATATTGGAAAATTTGTAGTTGTTTACTTTGATGATATCCTCATTTATAGTAAAAACTTAGAAGAGCATGTGATACATTTAAGGTGTGTGCTTGAATTGCTTAGAAAGGAAAAACATTATGCCAATTTGAACAAGTGTCATTTTTGCATGGAAAATTATGCGAACCGCTCGCCACGATTCCTATAACCTCCAAATCACGCGGTTTGGCAACCACAAGAAATACGGACAGAAACCCGACACCAATATTAGCACGCAAATCCTACGAGAAGAACTAGATTTTGATTGCACGAAAACTCACCTTAAACGAATGGATATTACGCACCACTAGCTAAGACGAGGTGAAACGCCACAAAGGGATTGCAAGCTCCTTTGATAAGTTTCGGTTGAAAATGCACTTGGAGCTTTGAGCTCTCAAAGATGAAATTTTGTATTTCTCTCAATAAAATGAACTAAGTTACAAATTGCAGCTGCTAGGGTTCATATATACAAGAAATAAAACAATAAAAATGGGCAAAGCATCCTGGCCCTTGATTTGAAATCAATGGTCCAAAAATTACAAAAGTTTGAATCCCCGCCGCCGCGGCCAAATATCCATGCCGCGGCACGCACGGTATGGGTCTGGTGCCAGGCGCGCAGGTCTGGCGTCGTCTGTCGAGGGGTGTCCGTGTCAGCGCGCAGGTCTAGCCTGTCAGCACCCGCACGTCCACTCGTGCAGCGGCGCCCAAAATGTATGCCGCGGCGCGCACATGTTTTTGGTTCCAAAACAGAAACTCCTTTGCCGCGGCATGCAATGTCTGTGCCGCGGCGCGCCAACTTCGCCATTTTCACATTCAAAACAGAAACTCTCTCGCCGCGGCGCGCCAAGTCGCCATTTGCCACTTCAAAACAGAAACTCCCTCGCCGCGGCGGCTATATTTCCATGCCGCGGCGCAAGTCCTTTTTGCTCCAAAATTGCCTCCAGCAGGTTGGTTGATCTCCCACATGCTTTAACCTCCATGTCCATGCTCCCTTGGTCTTTAATTGACTCTCGGACCAGTCCATTTAGAGCCTCTTCGAGTTGCTTGGCTCGTGACCTCGTGATCGACCCGTGCGGGATCCGTAGAGGGTGTTGCGACGGTGGTTGTGACGGAGGATTCGTATCATTCCCTCCTTCTTGAAAAGGATTCGACCTCGAATCGTCGCCTGCATAATCAAAAAGAGACAGATCAGCAACATTAAATGAGGCACTAACATTATACTCACCGGGAAGGTCAAGTTTGTAGGCGTTATCGTTGATGCGCTCGATCACTTGGAACGGCCCATCTCCTCTTGGTTGAAGTTTTGACCTCCGCTTTTCAGGAAAGCGTTCTTTCCTTAGGTGCACCCAAACCCAATCTCCGGGCTCAAAAATAACCTGTCGCCTCCCCTTGTTGGCTTTGAGGGCATTCTCTCTATTCTTCTTCTCAATGCTCTCACTAACCCTCTCATGCATCCTCTTAACCACCTCAGCCTTCCTTGCTCCTTCCAAGTTAGTTCTTTCTGAAATAGGTAAAGGTAACAAGTCCATAGGGGTTAGTGGATTAAAGCCATATACAACCTCAAATGGGGAGTGATCCGTGGTTGAGTGTACACTCCTATTGTATGCAAATTCTACAAAAGGTAAGCACTCTTCCCAGTTTTTCAAATTTCTTTTTATGATGGCACGTAACAAAGTAGACAACGTGCGATTGACAACTTCCGATTGGCCATCGGTTTGGGGATGGCAAGTGGTAGAAAATAAAAGTTTTGTCCCCAACTTGGCCCACAAGGTTTTCCAAAAATAGCTAAGGAACTTAACGTCCCTATCCGACACTATACTTTTGGGGACTCCATGGAGCCGCACAATTTCTTTGAAAAACAGATTGGCTACATTAGTTGCATCATCGGTTTTGTGACACGCAATAAAATGTCCCATTTTTGAAAACCTGTCAACAACTACAAAAATGGAGTCCTTTCCCCCCTTAGACCTAGGCAACCCCAAAATGAAGTCCATTGATATATCCACCCAAGGTGAGCTTGGCACCGGTAAGGGTGTATACAGTCCTTGAGGTAGGACTTTGGACTTCGCTTACCTACATGTGATGCACCGAGAGCAAATTCTATCTACATCACGCCTCATCTTGGGCCAAAAGAAATGTTCACATAGAACATCCAAAGTTTTGGCAACACCAAAGTGTCCCATTAGGCCTCCCCCATGGGCCTCCCTCACTAACAACTCTCTCATAGAGCAATTAGGTATGCACAAAAGATCTTCCCTAAACAGATACCCATCTAACATGTAAAATTTCTCAAAAGCAGATATTTGACACGCATTATATAAAGCAGAAAACTCATCATCATCAGCATATATATCTTTAATGTACTCAAACCCTAATAATCTAGCATTTAGAGTAGAGAGTAAGGTATACCTCCTTGACAATGCATCCGAGACAATGTTTTCCTTACCTCGCTTATATTGAATAATATAAGGAAAGGTTTCAATGAACTCCATCCACCTCGCGTGTCGTCGGTTCAACTTTCCTTGGCTCCTTAAATGCTTCAAGGACTCGTGATCCGTGTGGATAACGAACTCTTTCGGCCACAGGTAATGCTGCCAAGTTTCCAAAGTTCTGACCAAGGCGTAGAGTTCCTTGTCGTACGTTGGGTAGTTAAGGGATGCTCCTCCAAGCTTTTCACTGAAATAGGCTATCGGTCGTTTTTCCTGCATCAAAACAGCCCCTATGCCTATACCTGATGCATCACACTCAACTTCAAAAGTTTTAGTAAAATCAGGTAAGGATAAAACAGGCGCAGTACACAACTTATCCTTTAACAGATTAAAAGCATTTTCTTGTTCTTTTTCCCATTTAAAACCCACTGTTTTCTTAATGACCTCAGTGAGAGGTGCGGCTATAGTGCTAAAATCTCTAACGAATCTACGATAGAAATTAGCTAAGCCATGAAAACTACGTACCTCCGTAACAGTTTTGGGCAAGGGCCAATCCCTAATCGCCTTGACCTTCCCAAGGTCAACCTCTATACCCTTGGAGCTAACAACAAATCCCAAAAAGACTAACTTTTCCATGCAAAAATGACATTTGTTCAAATTGGCATAAAGTTTTTCATTTCTAAGCAATTCTAGCACACACCTTAAATGTATCACATGCTCTTCTAAGTTTTACTATAAATGAGGATATCATCAAAGTAAACAACTACAAATTTCCCAATATAGGCACGCAACACATGATTCATAAGTCTCATAAAAGTGCTAGGGGCGTTAGCTAGCCCAAACGGCATGACCAACCATTCATACAATCCGTACTTAGTTTTGAAAGCAGTTTTCCATTCATCTCCCTCTTTCATCCTAATCTGATGATAACCACTTTTCAAATCAATTTTGGAAAATATGCATGCACCATGTAATTCATCAAGCATGTCATCTAGTCTAGGAATAGGATGTCGATATTTTACCGTAATATTGTTGATTGCTCGACAATCAACGCACATTCGGCTGGATCCATCCTTCTTAGGCACTAGCAACACTGGTACCGCACACGGACTCATGCTCTCTCTTACTTGCCCCTTGGACAAGAACTCTTCAACTTGTCGTTGAATCTCCCGGGTGTCTTCCGGGTTGGTTCTGTAAGCGGGTCGGTTTGGAAGTGATGCACCCGGAATAAGATCAATTTGATGCTCGATTCCCCGAATTGGCGGCACTCCATCCGGAATCTCCTCTAGGAACACATCATCAAATTCCTGCAACAAGGAAACAGTTTACTTGGCAAAGGTTTGTCAAGCGGGTTAGATGAAAAATTGACCTCCTTGTACAAGAGTACAAGTATAGATCGTTTTGCCAAAATGGCTCGTTTTAAATCACGTTCCCTTGCATAAAAATTTGTTTTCTTTTTTTCCATAGCTTCCTCCTTCTCCTCCCCTTCCTTCTTCCCCTTTTCCTTGTTCATCCTCACTTGGTCCTCATATACTTGGTTTGGAGTTAAGGGTACTAGGGTGATCTTTTTACCCTCCTTCTCAAACGAGTACTTATTCTTAAACCCGTCATGGGTGACCTTCCTATCATATTGCCAAGGTCTACCGAGCAATATGTGTCCTGCTTACATTGGTACCACATCACACATGACTTCGTCCTTGTACTTTCCAATTGAGAAGGACACTAGCACTTGCTTACTAACCTTCACTTCTCCACTATCATTCAACCATTGTAATCGGTAGGGCTTCGGGTGTTTGAGCGTTAGTAACCCTAGTTTCTCTACTAAGGTAGTGCTAGCCACATTGGTGCAACTCCCACCATCTATGATCACATTACACACCTTGGAGTTCACATGGCACCTTGTGTGAAAAATATTTTCCCTTTGCAACTCCACATCATCACCCTTGTGTTGGATGCTCAAAGATCTCATTATGACCAAGGCCTCTCCTTCAACTGGCCCAATCTCTTCCTCACTAGCTTCCTCTAGTGGGGGCATCTCCTCTTCTCCACTCTCTTCCTCAGATTCTATGTCTCCATTAGCCAAGGCAATCATGGTTTTCTTGTTAGGGCATTGATGAGCAATGTGCCCTCGTCCAAGACACCGAAAACATACAATCTCTCGGTTTTTAATTGGGACCTCAACATTGGCCTTTCCTTTGCCAACTTCCACTTCCTTGCCTTTGTAAGAATCAATCCTAGGCTTGGAGCTAGTCTCCCCTTCCTTCCTCCAATTGGTCTTCCATGGTGAGGTAAGGTTCGGTTTTGGTACCGGGAAAGCAGGTTTTGGTGGCATCATAGAACTACTCCTCCTCTTCAATTGCCTCTCTACCTTAATGGCCATTTGCACCATATCCTCCAACTCCACATAATGATGCAACTCCACAATGTTGGCAATGTTAGAGTTCAACCCACTTATAAACCGAGCCATGGTTGCCTCTCTATCCTCCTCCACATTCGCCTTTACCATGGTCATCTCCATTTCTTTGAAGTATTCATCCACTGATCGGGACCCTTGGTTAAGTCTTTGAAGCTTCTGATAGAGCTCCCGGTAATAATGACTCGGGACGAATCGTTTTCTCATGACAGCCTTCATCTCCCTCCAACTATCAATGGCTCTCTCACCACTCCTCCTTCTAAGGACCACTAGTTGATCCCACCAATTCAAGGCGTAATCGCTAAACTCGATTACCGCCAACTTCACCTTCTTTTCCTCGGAGTAATTATGACACTCAAAAACATGTTCTATCTTCTTCTCCCAATCTAAGTACAACTCCGGATCATTCTTGCCTTGGAATGTTGGCATCTTAATCTTTATGTTGCCCGAATTCCGATCAACCCCATCGTAGGGTCGAGGTGGAGGTCTCCACATACCACCCCGTCCATTTCTTCCTCCACCATGCCCATTCCTACCACCATAGGGCATCCTCCTATCTTCATCTTCATACTCTTCTTCCCAATTTTCTTCATCTAACTCCTCCTCCATTATAGGTCTCCTATTAGGTCTCCTAACTTCCGGAGCCTCTTGGGGTGCTCGTTGTTGCAAGGCGGCGATCGTAGCCTCTTGTCTTTCTACCCGATCACTTAGGTTTACCATGACGGCATTCATCCGTTCCATGGATTTTTGCAATGCTCGCAACAAAAATGCGGTATCCGGGCGCTCTTCAGGACTGTTCCTGTCAGACATTTTCACAACAACTTTCGCAAGCAGAGAATTAGTTAATCAAGTAAAAACTGAAAATATATTTCTTTACCTCACGTGTTTCAATCACTCGGGTTTGATTGCTCAAGCACTCCTCGTCCTTTAACAAACCAAAACCTCAAGAAATCTTCCAACCACCAATAGCGTTTCACACACACTCAAGTAGTTTGCAATATCCAATTAAGGCTAAAACAATAAACTAACTCAAAGTGTTTGGCAAACTCAAACTCAATGAAAAGAATTTTCTTTCAAGCAATTCAAATCAAACTCGTGAAGAATTAACGAGTATAAAACGAGAATTTGTAAATTCTTCCTCGGGCTTCAAATTTTCTCACCCTTTTTTTTTTTTTTTTTATAAAATTTCCAAATTCACAAGCTCTTTTTCTTTTTTTTTTTCTTTTTTTTCTTTTTTTTTAACTTTCGGAAATTTTCAACACGAACAATTCACGAGACTTTGGTTAAATGACCAAATTGCCCTTCACTTACGAGCAAGTTTTTAGAAAAAATTTTCAACACGAAAAACTTTCCACACAGCCCACAAATTCAGAATTCAACAACACACAATCTGAAATTCTTCAACAACAATCAGAAAATCTCAGAATTAAAAGGAAACAACCAGGAACACAACAACAATTCAGAAATTGATAGATTTCAAGAAGAAGCAAACAAGAAACACATCACAAATCAGAGTTAATTTTCAGGAACACATACACAATCAGAATTTTGCAAGAACAACAAGAAAAATTCTGGAAAATGAAGAATAACACAGAATTTGAAAAATTGCACAGAATTTTTTTTTTTTTGTAGAAGAAAACAACAACACAAAGGGATAGGAATCTAGAGTCACAACCTAGGCTCTGATACCAAATGATGCGAACCGCTCGCCACGATTCCTATGACCTCCAAATCACGCGGTTTGGCAACCACAAGAAATACGGACAGAAACCCGACACCAATATTAGCACGCAAATCCTACGAGAAGAACTAGATTTTGATTGCACGAAAACTCACCTTAAACGAATGGATATTACGCACCACTAACTAAGACGAGGTGAAACGCCACAAAGGGATTGCAAGCTCCTTTGATAAGTTTCGGTTGAAAATGCACTTGGAGCTTTGAGCTCTCAATGATGAAATTTTGTATTTCTCTCAATAAAATGAACTAAGTTACAAATTGCAGCTGCTAGGGTTCATATATACAAGAAATAAAACAATAAAAACGGGCAAAGCATCCTGGCCCTTGATTTGAAATCAATGGTCCAAAAATTACAAAAGTTTGAATCCCCGCCGCGGCGGCCAAATATCCATGCCGCGGCGCGCACGGTATGGGTCTGGTGCCAGGCGCGCAGGTCTGGCGTCGTCTGTCGAGGGGTGTCCATGTCAGCGCGCAAGTCTGGCCTGTCAGCACCCGCATGTCCACTCGTGCCGCGGCGCGCACATGCTTTTGGTTCCAAAACAGAAACTCCTTCGCCGCAGCGTGCAATGTCTGTGCCGCGGCGCGCCAACTTCACCATTTTCACATTCAAAACAGAAACTCCCTCGCCGCGGCGTGCAATATCTGTGCCGTGGCGCGCCAAGTCGCCATTTGCCCCTTCAAAACAGAAACTGCCTCGCTGCGGCGGCTATATTTCCATGCCGCAGCGCAAGTCCATTTTGCTCCAAAATTGCCTCCAGCAGGTTGGTTGATCTCCCACATGCTTCAACCTCCATGTCCATGCTCCCTTGGTCTTTAATTGACTCTCGGACCAGTCCATTTAGAGCCTCTTCGAGTTGCTTGGCTCTTGACCTCGTGTTCGGCCCGTGCAGGATCCGTAGAGGGTGTTGCGACGGTGGTTGTGACGGAGGATTCGTATCAGAAAAGTTAGTCTTTTTGGGATTTGTTGTTAGCTCTAAAGGTATAGAGGTTGACCTTGAGAAGATCAAGGCGATTAGGGATTGGCCCTCGCCTAAAGCTGTTACGGAGGTACGTAGTTTTCATGGCTTAGCTAATTTCTATCGTAGATTCGTTAGAGATTTTAGCACTATAGCCGCACCTCTCACTGAGGTCATTAAGAAAACAGTGGGTTTTAAATGGGAGAAGGAACAAGAAAATGCTTTTAATCTGTTAAAGGATAAGTTGTGTACTGCGCCTGTTTTATCCTTACCTGATTTTACTAAAACTTTTGAAGTTGAGTGTGATGCATCAGGTATAGGCATAGGGGCTGTTTTGATGCAGGAAAAACGACCGATAGCCTATTTCAGTGAAAAGCTTGGAGGAGCGTCCCTTAACTACCCAACGTACGACAAGGAGCTCTACGCCTTGGTTAGAACTCTAGAAACTTGGCAGCATTACCTGTGGCCGAAAGAGTTCGTTATCCACACGGATCACGAATCCTTGAAGCATTTGAGGAGCCAAGGAAAGTTGAACCGACGACACGCGCGGTGGATGGAATTCATTGAAACCTTCCCTTATATTATTCAATATAAGCGAGGTAAGGAAAACATTGTCGCGAATGCATTGTCAAGGAGGTATACCTTACTCTCTACTCTAAATGCTAGATTATTAGGGTTTGAGTACATTAAAGAGATATATGCTGATGATGATGAGTTTTCTGCTTTGTACAATGCGTGTTATTAGTGAGGGAGGCCCATGGGGGAGGCCTAATGGGACACTTTGGTGTTGCCAAAACTTTGGATGTTCTACGTGAACATTTCTTTTGGCCCAAGATGAGGCGTGATGTAGAGAGAATTTGCTCTCGGTGCATCACATGTAGGCAAGCAAAGTCCAAAGTCCTACCTCAAGGACTGTATACACCCTTACCGGTGCCAAGCTCACCATGGGTGGATATATCAATGGACTTTATTTTGGGGTTGCCTAGGTCTAAGGGGGGAAGGACTCCATTTTTGTAGTTGTTGACAAGTTTTCAAAAATGGCACATTTTATTGCGTGTCACAAAACCGATGATGCAACTAATGTAGCCAATCTGTTTTTCAAAGAAATTGTGCGGCTCCATGGAGTCCCTAAAAGTATAGTGTCGGATAGAGATGTTAAGTTCCTCAGCTATTTTTGGAAAACCTTGTGGGCTAAGTTGGGGACAAAACTTTTATTTTCTACCACTTGCCACCCCCAAACCGATGGCCAAACGGAAGTAGTCAATCGCACGTTGTCTACTTTGTTACGTGCCATCTTAAAAAACAATTTGAAAAACTGGGAAGAGTGTTTACCTTTTGTGGAATTTGCATACAATAGGAGTGTACACTCAACCACGGATCACTCCCCATTTGAGGTTGTATATGGCTTTAATCCACTAACCCCTATGGACTTGTTACCTTTACCTATTTCAGAAAGAACTAACTTGGAAGGAGCAAGGAAGGCTGAGGTGGTTAAGAGGATGCATGAGAGGGTTAGTGAGAGCATTGAGAAGAAAAATAGGGAGAATGCCCTCAAAGCCAACAAGGGGAGGCGACAGGTTATTTTTGAACCCGGAGATTGGGTTTGGGTGCATCTAAGGAAAGAACGCTTTCCTGATAAGCGGAGGTCAAAACTTCAACCAAGAGGAGATGGGCCGTTCCAAGTGATCGAGCGCATCAACAATAACGCCTACAAACTTGACCTTCCCGGTGAGTATAATGTTAGTGCCTCATTTAATGTTGCTGATCTGTCTCTTTTTGATTATGCAGGTGACGATTCGAGGTCGAATCCTTTTCAAGAAGGAGGGAATGATACGAATCTTCCATCACAACCATCGTCGCAACACCCTCTACGGATCCCGCACGGGCCGATCACGAGGTCAAGAACCAAACAACTCGAAGAGGCTCTAAATGGACTGGTCCGAGAGTCAATTAAAGACCAAGGGACCATGAACATAGAGGTTGAGGCATGTGAGAGATCAACCAACCTGCTGGAGGCAATTTTGGAGCAAAAAGACTTGCGCCGCGGCATGGAAATATAACCGCTGCGGCGAGGGAGTTTCTGTTTTGAAGGGGCAAATGGCGAACTTGGCGCGCCGCGGCACAGACATTGCACGCCGCGGCGAGGGAGTTTCTGTTTTGAAGGGGCAATTGGCGAACTTGGAGCGTCGCGGCACAGACATTGCACTCCGCGGTGAAGGAGTTTTTGTTTTGGAACCAAAAACATGTGCGCGCCGCGGCATACATTTTGGGCGCCGCAGCACGAGTGTACGTACGGGTACTGACAAGCCAGACCTGCGCGCTAACACAGACACCCCTCGACAGACGACGCCAGACCTGCGTGCTTGGCACCAGACCCATACCGTGCGCGCCGCAGCGGGGATTCAAACATTTGTAATTTTTGGACCATTGATTTCAAATCAAGGACTAGGATGCTTTGCCCGTTTTTAGTGTTTTATTTCTTGTATAAGTGAACCCTAGTAGCTGGGATAATGTAATTTTGTTCAAATATTTGAGAGAAATACAAATTTCTTCTTTGAGAGCTCAAAGGCTCCAAGTGCATTTTCAACCGAAACTTATCAAAGGAGCTTGCAATCCCTTTGTGGCGTTTCACCTCGTCTTAGCTTGTGGTGCGTAATATCCATTCGTTTAAGGTAAGTTTTCGTGCAATCAAAGTCTAGGTTTTCTTGTAGGATTTGCGTGCTAATATTGGTGTCGGGTTTCTGTCCGTATTTCTTGTGGTTGCCAAACCGCGTGATTTGGAGGTCATAGGAATCGTGGCGAGCGGTTCGCATCACTTTGTCTTGTGTTAACTCCTGAATAAGCCCATTTACAGCTTCTTTGAGTTGTTTAACCTTCGATCTCGTGATCGACTCATGCGAGATTCGTAGTAGTTGTAACGGCGAATTATTCGTATCAATGTTAAGATAGGTTTGCTAACAAAAATTTGAACTTCTTTTCTAAAAATTTGAATGCCTTTTTAGTATTGGGTCTTAGACCGTTTCTTATAATTCTCAAACCGAATCGCGTTTGTGAGTTACAAAATTCGTGCTCTCAAGTTCGCATCAAGTTCATATAAAAAAATAATTTTTAAACTTTTATTTGTTTGACTGTATTTTTCTTGATTAGTACATATAGTAATTGCATGTTAATCATGCAAACTTTTGTCGATGAAAATATTTTCTTTCATTTGTCATACTTATAGCCATAAAAAAATTTGAGTAACACATAATAAAACTTGCCCGTATCACAAAATTAGTATTCTTATTACGAGGAACGGAAAGGTCAACTCCATCCCAAACGACTTCGAATCATATGGATTTATTGGGATGGGACAAGGAGCATATTATCCAACCATTGCTTAACAACAATGGAAGGCTTCATGTGGGAAATCTGCATAGTAAACATATCATTTTATCGGGGCAAGAAATTGTTGGCAAGCTAATCGTTCATATTTTACATTCACTCTACGGTTAGATGGCATGTTTTGTTGGGTTTTTTCCCCTCATGAAATAACCATTTCATGTCATTATTTACATAATATCTATCTTTACTAAACAAAAAATGGTTATGGGTGAATCCTCCATACTACTATGCAACTACCTCTCCTACTAGCTCATCCAACAACATGCGCTCAATTTCCTTGCTTATGTTATCAACATCTTCGTTCAAATCAAACCATTGTGATTCCTTTCCAAAAACTTTTTGTATTGTGTCTGTATCTTTTTTCCACGTATTCTTCTCTTGGCTTGCCAGCAACTGTTGTAGATCATCCTGAAGTGAGCCTTTGAACCTCCTAGTAAAAAGCATTGTTGTTGCACGCCTAGCCCATGGTTGTGGTTTGGTGAATTGGTGAAAGATCTCCAGAACAGCTAAATTTATACGATCAAAGAGTAATCTCCTCTCAGACCTTGGCATTGAAGTTTGATTGTAGTAATTTTTTTCAAGTTCTTCAAAAATCAATGGGTTAACAGGACATTCATGGGAGTGCCATGATGCCATGAATTTATTGGCATCAGCATCAGCATCAAGCAAACCAGAATCAATCAAGACATCAACCACATAAGATAACTCCCAGTTATCATCAGCATCGCATAACCCAATTGCATTTGAGCATGTGTTCAATTTGTCTCCAACATCTTCATCACTAGAGACAAGCATAGGTCCCTCTGTGTATGAATTGGACCCCATCTTGAGTAGCTGAAGTTGCATGCGAAGCTCTAGAAGAGGGAAAGATTGACAATGAGTCACATAAACAGTAATCGGGTAGGAGCATGTAGCAAGAAACAGACAATAAAAAACTAAAGTAGGTTTCTAGCAGTAGAACAAGAGGCGTATTAGATTTTGTTCCTACCTTGCAGGTCCGCACTAAGACTCTCAAAGCAGTCAGAACATGATGACATATCATCTACAAAGGGAACTTCCAGAACTGAAACAGGGCTGGGCTGTTCAGTCTCCTTAGAGCCGACAAGAGATGCCAATCCATGTTCAGAGTGATTCAAAGGTCTTGAGCAGTCTACAGGTCCAATTGATTTCTCCTGGATAATTATAAATAATAAGGAATATGATTGATGTGAGGGTTTTGTCACTCTTTATAATTTTACTTAATTAACATATTAGTCCTCCAACTATTAAGCAAGTCAATTTAGTACTGGATCAATTTAACACAATATTTCAAAATCCAATTGTACTCCTAAAAAATTTTTTAGGAGTACAATTGGATTTTTCTATTAAAAAAAAAAAATTCTCTCCCCACTCCCCCTCCATTTTTTCTCTCCATTTCTTGAGAACGAGATGGTGAACCTTCAAACAAGTTATGGGATTGGGTGAATATACGTACTGTCATGTGTCAAAGTTGAACAAAAATATATCTATAAAAATGAACTCTCTCTCAGAGTTCAGATCAAGCATTAACTTTCTAGCAAAAAGAACCACACCCAGATTTGAAATCAAGTAAGAAAAGTAGAAAACAAATAGAAAGAGCAGAATACAAGATTGTAAAAAGGAAACATATTTTACACTAGCTTTTTGGTTGCAATTGGAGGGAAATAGAAAGAGAGGGCGATGGAGAGAGAGGGAGGTTGAGAAAGAGAGATAAGGGAGAGAGGAATACAGTGAGGGAATTTTTTTTTTCTTTTTCTTTTTTTCTTTTTTTATAAATAGATAAATTCAATTTTACTATTAAAAGAATACTAGATTTTTGAAAAATTGGACTAAATTGGCCCAAACTTAAAATTATTAGACTAAACTAACTTACCTAATAGTTATATGACTAACACATTAATTGAATAATAACATGTTAATTGAATAAAGTCACAGGACTAAAATGACACATAACCTGCTGATGCAAAATATAAGTTGTTGTAATAAATGTGAAACATCACTAAAAATAGAATCAAGCCCCCCATAACAAGGCTTCTTGCTATATAAGTCACTTATAACTCAAAAAGCAGATAATCAGTTATCAGAACTATTAGCGGCAACGGGTTGAAGCAACAAGAGAAAAACATATTAGCAATAAATAATAAATCAGCCACAATATTTGCCTCCAATTTATGATCATTCAATACTCAATAAGCTACCACAATATTTGCTTACAATTTATGATCATTCAATACTCAATAAGCTACCACAATATTTGCTTACAATTTATGATCATTCAATTACTCATGAAGCTAACATAAAATGATTAATATATAAAAGTATTTGTTAGACCTTCAATACGCATCACGTACGTGCGCAGAAAATAAAAGCAGAACAACCCTTTCAAATATGTGGTCCTTTCTATTTTCTGTTGTTATTTCTATTTTCAGTATTATGTTATTTTAATATTTGCTTTTAGTGAAGTTTTTTATGCCCTTTTGGACATTAAGTTTGTTACGAATAATGTTATTTTAATATTTGCTTTTAGTGAAGTTTGTTATTCCCTTTTGGATATTAAGTTTGTTACGAATAATGGAAAGGGATGTCTACTTAGGATTATGTTAGAGAATTCACATGGGCTAGAGGAGATATAAGTAGTGAGAGGAAACATGTGTAGGTTATGCAAATTGTGAGAATTGTTTTCCTCGGAGAGAATTAAGCCTCTCGAATAGCTTGTAATCTGATTGTATTTCTTGTTACTTGTTATTTGCAATATAATTCAGAATTCATAGAACTAAAAGTTTGTTCTCATTTCATTACAATTCTTGAGTTCATAACAGATTTTTGGTATCAAAGCAGTGAGATTTTTGGGACGAAATGGCAAAGAATAATACCCAAAGGTTAGAAGCGATAGAGGAAGTAATTGGAATGATACAAGGGGATCATGATAAGCTTGGAAGAGAAGTAGAGGGTTTGAGAGAGAATATACATACCTTAACCCAGTAAATGGCTCATCGCTTTGAGCAGATAATCAAACTGTAACCTTTGAGAAAGCTAAGGAATTACAAGATGGTGCTCCAGCATCTAATTTCCGCCATGGATCGTCGCAAGAAAACAGTGAATCGAACGATAGAATAAACCTAAGACATGACTTCAAATTTTGCAAGCTAGACATGCCCCTCTTCAATGGACACAACCGTGATAGATGGATAATGAGACTCGAAAGGTATTTTTCTTTTCACCGGATGAGCAACGAAGAGAAGCTGGAAGCGGCCATAGTCAGCTTTGAAGGAGATGTACTGTTGTGGTTTCAATGAGAGAATAAAAAAAAAAACTTCACGACATGGGAAGAAATGAAACTGATGATCTTGAGGCAATTTCGCACCACCCAAAAAGAAATGATTTATGAACAATGGTTGGCACTGGTACAGGAAGGGACGGTGAGGGATTACTGGCGAAGGTTCATTGAATTCTCACTCCATTGGAGAACATACGAGAAGAAATAGCTATGGGCAACTTCATCAACGGGCTGAAGGCTAAAATCAAAGTAGAGCTACCGATATTGGGCCCCAACAACTTGGGCTGAGCCATGGATCTAGCCCAAATGACTGAAGAAAAGCTAAACTCAACCCAAAACGCCAGGAGCTATACGAGGAACAATGGGCTCTGAGCTCCTTTGTTTTCGCGATTCCTTTCCACCTCTTCAATGAACCCACGAGTAAACTCAAAACAAGGTGCGATAGCGATTACTCCAATGACTGAAATACACCGACTAAGTGATTCTAAGTTACAAAAAAAAAAAGAGAGAGAAAAAGGTCTTTGCTACAGGTGTGTCGACAAGTAGGTTCCAAGGCATCTGTGTAAAAAAAAAGAACTCAGCGTGTTAATCACCAACGATGAAGACGATGAGATCAAAGAAGAGATACTAGCAGTTAATGAAGAAAAGGAGTTGGAGGTGGCTGAATTGGACCAAGAGGTAGAAATTTCTTTGAATTCAATAAATGGTTTCACAACTCCAAAAACAATGAAGCTGGCCGAACTCATGGAAGATCAAGAGGTCGTGGTACTTATTGATCCTAGAGCCGCACATAATTTTATTGCTACCAGCGTGGTCAAGCAACTGAAACTCCCAGTAACAAACACGAGTAGTTATGGAGTTTTATTAGGTGCAAGTGGAATGATTAAAGGAGAGGGCATTTGCAAGGGAGTCAACCTGCAACTACAAATTCTCACTATTTTGGAGGATTTCCTACCTCTAAAACTAGGCAGCTCTGATGTTATTATGGGCATTCAGTGTTTGGAGACTTTAGATACAACACAAGTAAATTGAAAGTTGCAAACAATGAAATTTACAAAAAGAAATCAGATAGTGACTCTTCATGGTGATCCTTCACTACGAAGGTCTAAGGTTTCCCTGATATCTATAATTAAAACAATGAGACAAGGGACAAGGGTGCTAATAGAGATGAATCATTCGAAAGTTGAACAGAAGGAAGTTGGAGAAGATTTGAAGATGCTTGAACCCTTATTACAAAATTAAAGTACAATTTTTGAAATGCTAGAATGATTACCACCCCATCGGCAAATGGAGCATTCTATCATCCTCAAAAAGGGTACTGCACCAATAAGTGTAAGGCCATATCGATACCCCCACATTCAGAAAGACGAAATTGAAAGGTTCAATAGAGACATAATGAAGGCAGGAATCATACATATTAGCACTAGCCTATTCTCAAGTCCTGTGCTTCTAGTTAAAAAAAAGATGGTTCGTGAAGATTTTGTGTTGATTACAAAGCTTTAAACAAAGCTACTGTTCTCGACAAATATCCCATTTCGGTGATAGACGAACTGTTGGATGAACTGCATAATGCCCGAGTATTCTCTAAGCTGGATTTGAAGTCTGTTTACCATCAGATTGGAGTACGGGAGGAAGATAGACCCAAGACTGCCTTTAGGACCCATGAGAGTCATTATGAGTTCTTAGTAATGCCATTTGGTCTCACAAATGCTCCAACTACATTCCAATCCCTCATGAAAGAGGTATTCCGACCTTATCTAAGGAAATTTGTATTTGTTTTCTTTGATGGCATCTTAATTTACAACATTGATGAGACAACGCACCAACGACATCTAGAGATAGTGCTCGAATTATTTAATCAACACAAGCTATACGCTAACAGAAAAAAAGTGAGTTCGACAAGAGACAAGTGGCATATCTGGGTCACATTATCTCATGAGATAGAGTAGCTCCTGATCCTAGAAAAATCCAAGCCATGCAGGCTTGGCCACAACCCAAAAACTTAAAAGAACTCGGAAGTTTCTTAGGACTCGGGGGATATTACAGGAAATTGGTGTTAGGGTATGCCCAGAAAGCTTGGCCCTTAACTGAGCAGCTTAAGAAAGACAACTTTCATTAGAATTCTAGTGCCACAGAAGCCTTTGGAGCACTTAAGGTAGCTATGATGGAAGTTCCAATTTTAGCCATGCCAGATTTTTTCAAGCCATTTACAGTGGAGACCGATGCCTCTGGATAAAGGTTAGGAGTTGTGTTGTTACAAGGGAGACCCATAGCATACTACAGCCATACACTAGGTCACAGAGCTCGACTGACATCTATCTATGAGAAAGAATTGATGGCTATCGTTTTTTCAGTAAACTGGTGGAGACCATATTTACTATAGAAAGGCATTTCTTAGTGCTCATTGACCAACAAAGTCTCAAGTTTTTATTGGAACAAAGGATCATCAATGCAGAGTACCAAAAATGGGTTACCAAACTTATGGAATTCAGTTTTGATATCCAGTACAGAAGAAGTGCAAGTAATAAAGTAACTGACGCTTTGTCTAGGGTGCTTGATATAGTAGAATGTGCTGAGATTCATACCCCACGGTGGCATCACTGGCCTGACTTGCAAGAGAAAATAGCACAAAATGAGTCCTTACAACTCAAGCAGCACATTGTGGCAGGACTATCTCCTGCTGGATTTCAAGAAAGCAATGACACCTTGTTTTACAAGGGAAGGCTGGTACCAAGAAACTAAGTGTTTGAATGAAATTTTAAGAGAGTTTCATGCCACTCCTATGGACAGACATTCAGGAGAGACAAAAACATACAAGAGATTGGACTCAAAATTGTTCTGAGAGGGCACGCATAGAGATGTGAAGTATGTGCAAGAGTGTAGGGTGTGTCAGCAAAACAAAAATCAAGCAACCTCTCCTGTAGGACTTTTGCAACCCATTCCAGTTCCTGACAAAATTTGAGAGGATGTTACAATGGATTTCATTGAGGGCCTACCTAGGTCTGAGGCTTTCCATTCTATACTAGTGGTGGTGGTGGTGGATAAGCTTAATAAATATGTCCATTTTGTAGGACTTAAGCACCCTTACACAGCTTCTAGTGTGGCATCCACCTATGTGAAAGAGGTGGCTAAGCTCCATGGGTTTCCTCACTCCATAATCACTGACAAAGATAGGATTTTCTTGAGTCAGTTTTGGAATGAATTATTTAAACTCCAGGGCATAATTCTTAAGCGTAGTACTACTTACCATCCTCAAAATGATAGCCAATCCAAAGTAAGTTAACAGGTGTTTGGAGGTAGGGATGGCAATTTGACCTGAGAGTTCGGGTACCCGCGGGTATCCGACCCATTCGGGTTAGTTCGGTTTGGGACAAAACGATTCGAAAACACATCAAAACATTATCCATTTTATTTAAAACAGTTCGATTCAGTTCAATTCGAGACAAAAATCTGTTTGATTTGGGACACCATTCGAATACCCGCTTATTTACTAAAAACTTTAATTACATAAAAATTTATAATATTTTTTTCATTTCTTTTTTAAAAACGGGTCAACGGTTCAATTTTGACCCGAACTGACTCATTGCCATCTCTATTTGGAGACTTATCTAAGGTGTTTTGCTTCAGAACAACATCGGGCTAAGTGGTTACCCTGGGCAAAATATTAGTATAACACTTCCTATCACAGCTCTACGGGCGTCACACCGTTCAAGATAATGTATAGAAGAGATCCCCCACAGTTGATCCGGTATACGGGACATTCCACGAGTGTTTCAAAAGTTGAATTGCTATTGCAGGAAATGGATACCATATTAGATGACTTGAAAATGCATCTAATTCGTGCCCAATAGAAGATGAAAACTTATGCTGACTCCAAAAGGCAACCTGGGAATTTTGAAGTAGGAGACTTGATGTTCCCTAAGCTCAAACCTTATAGACAGCAATCATTGGCAAAGCACAAGTATGAGAAACTAACAGCTCATTTTTATGGACCCTTTAAAGTTCTACAACGAATTGGCCAGGTGGCTTACAAGTTAGAGCTACCCCATACTGCTTCCATACACCTTTGTCTTTCATATTTCTCAACTGCGCAAAGCTAGAGGACAGGTCTATTCTTCTCTGGTGTTACCTGCACAACTTACCCCCGAATTGGAGTTAGTGGTGGAACCAGAAAAGGTGATGGGATTGTGCCCTAAACTTTCAAGACAGACTAATAAGGTAGAAGTGTTAATCAAGTGGAAGGACCTTCCAGAATTTAAAGCCACTTGGGAAGATTTCTATACCGTCAAGGAACAATTTCCTGCTTTTCACCTTAAAGACAAGGTGAGAGTTTGAAAGAGGAGTAATGTTAGACCTTCAATACGCATCACGTACGTGCACAAAAAGTAGGAGCAGAGCAACCCTTCCAAATATGTGGTCCTTTCTATTTTCTGTTATTTCTATTTTTCAGTATTATGTTATTTTAATGTTTGTTTTTAGTGAAGTTTGTTATTCCCTTTTGGATATTAAATTTGTTACGAATAGTGGGAGGGGGTGTCCACGTAGGATTATGTTAGAGAATCCACATGGGCTGGAGGAGATATAAGTAGTGAGAGGAAACATGTGTTGGTCATGCAAATTGTGAGAATTGTTTTCCTCAGAGAGAATAAAGCCTCTCGAATAGCTTGTAATCTGATTGTATTTCTTGTTACTTGTTATTTGCAATATAATTCAGAATTCATAGAACTAAAAGTTTGTTCTCATTTCATTACAATTCTTGAGTTCATAACAATATTTTAGGAGAAAAGTATTTTTGGTTGGTCTCCCACTAGCTTTAGTTTTTGGGAGAACAAGTAACCAACACTCTCTAATATAATTACCCAAACAACACTCAATTTTTTAATTTCAAGTGTTGTGGGGTGCATAGAGTCCATAATTGGAGAGAGTGATACGCGTACTTTCAGCTTATGGAAGAGTGGTCACTTACAACTTATAACATAAAATACATCCACAATGGGGGACAAAGCAGCAAAAACCTATTCGGATTTGTAATGCAACATTACAATTGAATCATTATATTTTTACAAAATAAAGCAAATCCTTGTAAATTGGGATAACCTGAGCTTGATTCATGTCAGAAATGTTTCTATATGTTTCATGTTATTAATTCAAACAATTAGACAGTAAGGTTTAAAAGTAATCTATAAATTTAGAGACGAACCTCAGCCTGAGGATTTGAAGCATGCTCAACACCAGATTGGCAATTTTCTGTTACCAATGATTGAGACAAAACTTCAGGAAGGAGCTCATCAGTAGGTTCAGAAGGTATGGATGTGTTTTTCAACACCATGTCCACTAAATTTTCAGAAGCTGGGTGTTTATCTTTGAGATTTACAGAAAATGCCTCCAAGGCTGCAATAGGCTGGTCAGATAGGTGATTCACTTCGAGTTTAGCCATCATATGGTTTTGGTTGGTATGGGTTCGGGGTGAAGTATCATTAAATTCCTTGACTGTAGTACTAGAAGAACATAAATCTTTATCTCTAGACCTCATATGCCTGTTAACACTTTTTCTACCAGAATTACTCTTTACCATCGGCTTCCTTTCCCTCTTTGAGATCTCCTTGGGTATTACATACCTATCATCATATATAGTTTCAAGGCGCATAATTCTTTTAGGACTCATAGAGGCAGCTGATGAAGCAGGAAGAGATCTTGATCTTGTTAAATTTCTCATAAACCCATTGTTCCAGCCATCCCTACTGCTGATACCAAAAGGTTCCATAAACCCTGCAGGTCTTCCATGTGTAGCAACTTTGTTCCTGAGCCCAGCCTCATCATTAATATTTTTCAAATGTGATTGTCTCATGTCATTATCAGGGATAGCAAGCATTTCAGCAAGGGTGCTTCCCCTATTGGCTGCTCCAAAATCATGAGTATTGTGAGTCATTCTCCACCTTTCTGAGAGTCTTTTCTTGGCCTCTCTGTTCACAGATGATCCACTAGAATAGGACAATGAAGGCCTAGGTCGGATGTCTAAGTTAAAGGAATCTCTTGGACTTTCTAACATCACCTCTGATTCATTGACGAATTCATCAGACATGCTACCAGAACTCTCATCCCCAGCATAACTTTTGGATGCAGAGGAACAAAAGTTCACGGAACCCACAGGAAAGCTATTTCTCATTTGCCAAGTAATTTTCTTAGCAAGTTCTCTTGATTCTCTACACTTATGCCCTGAAAGACCCACATCATGGCGATTTTTTTTCCTCTCACACAGTTCTGTTCCCTTATTTTTAGTACTCAAAATGCCTTTGTGTTTCCTACAGTTTGACTGGGAAGAATGTGAAGAACAAGGTGAAGAAATAGTTTTTGAAGCACTCAGCAACTTACCAAGGTTTGGCTTGAGAATGACAATCCTTGTGGGAATGGCTGCCTCGTTATTCCCTTCTAACTGATTTTTGGGTGGCTTGTGAGAACATGGATCTGCATGGCTGCCACATTGGCAACAGTGACAATCACAATGCTTAGGAGATATACTGCTATTCCTTGAAGGAACTTCACTAGCTGATTTACAGCTATGGTGCAAGTTGTCAGGCTTATGAGTCTCTGATGATCTCATAACTGTTATCCGACCACATCTTGGTCTGGGATTTGCACTATGCAGATCATTCAGATGTTTTGCGAACATCATGTCAGGTTGCTGGAGGAACTTTATCAGAAGATCTTTGTTTGATTCTAGGACTTCAAGGGTATCTTGAAACTCTTTTGAATTCTGTAGTTTCTCATCAGTTGAAAGTCTTTTAGCGTCAACAAATTTCTGCCGAATGAAAGCCATCTCAGGATCATTGCACTTTGAGGTTGCAGCTCCTTGTAATGAGTAACTACAACTTCCCACTTTTGATGTCTCCAGTACCTCAAATACATCTTTAAATTCTTGTTCCTCCTTCAAGCTCCGCCTAGAAGAATGGAAGTGAGAATGCATGTCATTTTTCTGCCCTTTCTTTGCAGATCTAATCCTTGAAATATGGTTCTCTGAAGTGCTTTTTCCTTGCATATATGCAGCCTGCTGAGATGGCAAGCCATCTAGACCCATCAATTTGGCAATAACACTTGGAGGACCCCTTTTGGACTCTGTCTCCCTTGAGATCTCCTTTGCTGATAATTTCTTCATTGCAGTTCCAACAACTTGATTAGCAAACCTCCAAACTAACTCAATGTGAACTGCAAAAGGTCAAACACATTTTACGAGAACAGTCAATTTATATAAGAAAAAGAATTAAGGTAAGAAGATTTTAAACAAAAAATGAACAGCTGCTTCTTCAACTTCAACAATTATGATTTAGCATAAACAATTTTTCAGATCCTATAGCCCTGTACGCACACAAGAAATAACAAACCAAGTCATTATGGTAATAGAACTAATGCAAGAATTAGAACTGGATTTCAATACTGGAAATCTTCAGCTTTTCAACCGTCCTCTCTACAGGAAATCAAATCCAAAAAAATAAAAAAATTATGCTGCTAATTCCAAGAATTAACAAAGTGGGAAAAGGATCTACTTCTGAATTTCCTAGACTCGGGGCATGAACAACCAGGGAGAGAAGAAAATCAAGTTCAAGATGGCATGATCGAAGAAAACTTATTCTTCTTCTTCTCCCTTTCTCTTCTTTTTACTTCTATTTAAAAAAAAATTAAACCCAGCAAAGCTAACGTGAAAAAAGCATAGCTGTTATATCTCATCATTTTAAAAGAATTCATAATGTAATAAAAGACATCATGCCAATACCACAATAAAAAGTCAAAAAGCAACTCAATATCCTACTTTAACACAAAGCACAATCAACAAGAAGATATACCTCTAGTAGACAGAAATGAAAAAATAATTAACGCGCACGTCATAAAAATAATCATCTTGACAGAAAGAAATTTCCAGATAAAAGCAGTAGCTTTTTTCAATGTTCTTTTGTCCCTCCACCATGCGGACGGACAATAAGCCAAATTCAGCAATATATTTTCAGATAAACCAGGAAAAAAAATGAATTCGCATTTTCCTATTCCAAATATTTTAAGCCCCCACAAAAAGGGGGAAAAAATATCGAAATAAGCTGAAAATTCAAGTGATAATGAACTTTCTTCCAATGTGAAACAAATTTCCACTACAAAGCGCAGTAGCCACTAGATAAAAGGAATAATAAGATCATTTATAATATAAAAACCCTACTTCTCGCCAACCAATCATCACAAAATCAACATGACAAAAATCAAACCTTCTGCAACAGCTCGTTATGATAAACAATCGCTAGCCGGAGCTCCGATCAGCAAAGCTGGCAATCTTTGACTTCTTTAGCCAAAAAAATTTCCACATTCACTCACCTATAACTCTTAAAAAACTTAATATATAGCAGAAAAAACGTAATGTAGAAGGAACCGAGGTCAAGAATCACGGAAAGAAGCACGCGAGAGGCATACGACAAACGAGGGATCCAAGAAGATCACAGACTACAAAAACCCTAAAATCTTCTCCCGCTCTAAAGAAAGACAAGAGAGTGTCTATCTTCACCACCTAAACAGATCTCGAAGAGAGAGAGGACAGAGCGAGAATATGTACATGTTAGAGAGAGAGAGAGAGCAGACTGAGCGTGTGCGCACGTTAGAGAGAGAAGTTAGTCAGAGAAATAGAACATTAAAGAGAGGGTCCATTAGAACTTAGAAGTAGGACCTTTGAAGAAGAGAGAGCGGAAGAGCGTGAGTTTTGTTTTCGTGGTGTTTGTGTTTTTGTTTTTGAACATTCAAAATATCGATAAGAAGTTGAGTGAGACTTTTGCTCTGTGTCTCTGCGCGGGCAAGTGGTCACAGTTTTAGCAAAGACAATAATATTTACCTCCTCCAGCATGCCATAAATATAGAAAAAAAAAATAAGAGGAAAAAACATGAACTCTAAATAAGAGTATGTGGTAAACTTATTCCGCAATAAATCTAAAATGGTGCCATGGCGATGGCTCTCATCCTGGACAGATTGTTTGGATCGAATTGCAAGCATGGATTTTCACTGTTCTCATATCTACAGAGAAGGTAATTCTGCGGCTGACAGCTTGGCTTCCAGATCACCTAGTATTTGTTCCGCGACTTGGTGGTGGGATGTACCATCATTTGCGCGTCATTTTACTATTTCAGATTTGGTCGGCAGACCTTCTTATAGGTTTTGCTGATGCAAAGTTATGTAATCCTAAATTTTATTTATTTAATAATATTTGTGGGTGGTAGGAAAATGAAGAGGGTGCTAAGGACTGCTTTCCATTCTGATGGGACAACCTGGTGCACCTATTGATTTCGATTACCCATTGACTTATTAAAAAAAAATATTAATATCGGTCCAAAAGCAAAGTATAATTTTTTTATCCATTTTTTTTTTGAATTTATCAAAAATAACACTAATAAAACTTATAATAATAAAACTAGCACCTTTAATAATATTGAACGTTCAATATTAAACGGGTATAAATTGTCATCGTTCAATTCTAATTAAATGAGTGTTAAAAAAAAATGGCATATTAATCATTTTTTTTAATTGTGAAAATATAAGTTTGAACACAAGAGATGCTAGTTTTATTATTACAAATTTTAAGGGGTGCTAATTTTGTTATTGTTCCTTCTTCTTCTTTTTTTGTGTAAAAGGAAAGTTTTTTTTTTTTTTTTCCGTAAAAGGAAAAGTTAATTACACAACTTTTTACATTTTCACAATGGGCTTTTTGGAAATGTGGCCTTTTTTTTACTTATTTTTTATTTTTAAATTTCAACGTTTATTTTTATATCGTAATAAATTTAAGATTATTAATAAAAAATAAAATACATTTAAGTCACTTTTTTTTTTATAAAAATGAGACATTTTAGTCACTTTTTGAATAAAAAATTAAAAAAAAAATTTGGCATAATAATAAAATTAATTTATTTGGAAATTTTTTTATTTTATTTTAACAATTTAAAATTAAATTTGAACTATATAAATTTTTCTTTGTCAATTAATTTTGTAAATTTTATATTTTATGAAAAAAAAAATTTGTATTTTTTTGACATTTTTTATCTTATTTTCTATAGGTATTATTTTTGAATCAAAACTACAAACTTTAAAATATCATGAATAAGAGCTATAAATGTCAGAAAATTACAAGAGTAATGACACTGGAACCAAACGAATGAGCACTATCATATCCACCATCTATAAAGACCAGTAGCAAAAGTTGAAAGATGCACCTTCATTGTGTTGCACGGAGCTAGGAAAGTGACTGCGCCATACTGTGTTCTCTTACAATTGTAGACTAGAGAGAGCTCATTCTGTAGTTTCAACGCTATTAATATTGTAATTTTTTGACCTATGTAATACTTGTTTATGATATTATAAAGTTTCTAACTTTGATTCAAATCTGATAGCTATAAAAAAATATGAAACAAAAAAGTGTTCACAAAATATAAAAAAAAATTTATAAAAACAGTTAACCAAAAAAATTAAAAAATATTGTATTGTTCAACTGTTAAAATAAAATGAAAATTTTACCCTCGTTAAATTCATTTTATTATTCTATCATAATTTTTATTAATAAAATAATATTTTAATATTTAAAAAGTGATTATAGTATCCCACTTTTACTCAAAAAGTTATCTAAGCATCTCTTGTAAAAGTAAAGTAACTAAAGTATTTTAGTGATACAAATAAAGTGACTCATATTCATAACTCAACTGCCAAGTTATAAAGGAGTAATTTCTAGTTGTCTTTTGTAAATTTCAATCATTAAGATACAAAGGTGTAAAAAATTGTGTAATAAATTGATGTTATTGAAAGACATGAACAAATATATCTATATCCATCTATATTCATATTGGTCTCATTCCCCTGACAAAAAACATCAACATTATTTTGACATGTTACTCTCTCATTAGATAGAGTTATTTTATTTTGTTTAGATACTGAGAGAATCTAGGCCTTGTTAACTATCAAGGCAAGGTATAATAATACTTTAGAACTCGCCCCTCTCGTTCAAGTAGTAAAAAGTAAACAGATAACAAGTAGACATGAAGGAATAAATAAAACAATACCAATAATAGCAAAAATATACAAAAGTAGTAAATACTTTCCAATCATAATGTAATTCTTATATGTTGGCACATACTCGAATATAAAAGTGATTATACTAACGCAAGAAACGGATCAAACAAATACAATGATGTAACGTGGTAAATTCACTTAAGCTTCAATCATAAGTGGTAACATTCACATGTTACTTAAGACAATTATCCAGTAACAAATTCACTAAGAAAATAAACAATTAATACAACTCTATAAAGATTAAACGTTTATATCTATATTAGTTTGGACCACCCATCCTAACTACCTATGTTGCTCTAGTCAACTCTCTGCACAGCTATTTTGATCCACTCAGAATTCGGTTCACTTCTAGAGCCCCACCATCACATTGTGTAGTATTTGTACTTGCAATCAATAAGTGTGAATCCCAAGCAAGAAAACACATGCACTCAAGAATGATTTTGTAAAACTACCTCATATCAAAAATACAAAAAAATACTAGATGTATTGTTGACATGGAAATACTGTTTGTAAAATATAATTTTCTCCAACTCCAACTCCACCTCCACCTCGTATCTCAATATAGAAAAATACTCGACGTATTTGTGATACTGAAACACTTTTTAAAATATATTTTCTCAAAATATCATACTAGTATTTTTTTTCAAAGAACCTTGCATTCCAATATAGAACAATACTCAATGTATTGGAGACAAGGATACAGAATTTTTGAAAATTAGATTTTTGTTTCTCAAACTTCAAACCAATAATACGAAAAAATACTCTACGTATTAGTGATATGAGATTGTAAAAATATTTTCAAAGCTTAATAATATTTTTATTAAAATATCAGATTTTTCACAACAAAAACATGCACAATTTCCTTTTTTAAAAAAGAAAATGAGTGCATATTTATAGCTAAATTTTCAATTTTTTATACCCTCGTTGACCCCCTAGCTGACTTCTCATCGCGCACTTTGGCGAGGCCTCATTGACCACCTTAGCATGACCTCTACGAGTGCCTCAATGACATTCAACGAGTCTTTGACTACCTTGGGAAAACTTGCTTACCCTTGCCGACATACCTTGGCGAGAACCCTAATGAGCATAAGAAAAAAGTTTTTCTAAGGAAAAACTTAGCATTTAAAATTTCAAAAAACCACCTCATGGTGTGTATAACATAAAAACATACAAAGTGTTCAATTCTAAGTGAGTGTGAGCAATACTGACTGTTAATAAAGTACTTTATAAAGAATAAGATAGAAATATTAAGTGAAATAAAACAGACTCTGTATTTTGTACATAAGAATGCCAACAAAGACTCAAAGGGTTTACGGGACTTACAATCTCCCTCTTTAGCTTTTTGTGGCAAGATACTGCACAACTTATAAAAAGCAAGTATCAAACATAATATATCCATGCAAGATTACCTAAAGAAGTTTATTCTCATGAATGAACTCCAACACAACCTAAATGATACGAATAATTTGTCGTTACAACTACTATAGATCTCACACGGGCCGATCACGAGATCGAAATCTAAACAACTCAATGAAGCTTTGAATGGGCTGATCCAAGAGTTAACACAAGACCAAGGGATGGTGAAATTAGAGTTTGAAGCTTGTGAGAGACCAATTAATGTGTTGAAGGTAGATTCTTCAAAAGAAGACTTGCATCGTGGCATGGATTTATAGCCGCCACGGTGAGTAATGTTCTGTTTTGAATAGGGGATCTTCATCAATCATGCATGCTGCTGCAATGACACTAGGGTGCTGCAGCAAAGGACATTCTGTTTTAGGCTAAAAAACATGCGCGCTGCGCATACATTTTCAAGCACAGGACGTTTTGTTTTGGGCTAAAGAAACATGCATGCTGACATGCCCAGACCTGTGCACTGACACGGACACCCACAAATGATAGTGCTAGACTTGCGCGCTGACACCAGACCCCCAACGTGTGCACCGCGGCATGTACTTTTGGCCGTCATGGCCTGACTATGCTTATGGCAATCCGAGCACCTCTCGCTGCGGCATAAGTATTTCTCCGCCGCGGCACAAATACATTATTTTGTAATTTTTGGACCATTAGATTTCAATCAATGGCCAAAATTTCTTACTTCTAGGTTTTTAATTATTTCTTATAAATAGATCATGTAACAGTTGGGAACACTTAACATATATTTCATATTTTGAATCCAAAATTCAAGATTGAGAGCTCAAAGCTCTTTGTGATATTCATCCAAACTTATCAAAGGAATTTGCAAACCTTTGTGGCATTTCTCTCGTCTTGATTCGTGATGCGTAATATACATGTATTAAGGTGACTCTTGTAACCAAAAATCTAAGTTTCTCGTAGAAATTTGCATGCTAATATAGTGTCAGATCTTAGACCGTATTTCTTATGGTTCTCAAATCTTCTTTGTTTGTGGGTTATAGGAATCGTGTCTTTCCGTTCGCATCGTTTGGTATTAGAGCTCTATGTTGTGACTTTAGATTCCTATCCTTGTTATTGTTGTTTTTGTTTCCACAAAATCTGTGTTGTTTTCAAATTTCAACTTGTTCTTCAATTTTTCAAAATTTTCTTCTTGTTCTTGCAATTTTTTGATTGTTTATTGTAATTCCTGGAATATTCTGAATTTGTGTTGTTGTTTCTTGTGTTTTGGGCTGTGTTGGAAGGTTTTTCGTATTGAAATTTTTTTCTAAAATATGCTCGTTAAATAAAAGGGCAATTTGGTAATTTCCTGTGCTCTCTTGTTGTGTTCGTGTTGAAAATTTCTGAAAGTTAAAAAAGAGAGAGAGAGAGAGAAGAAAAGATATATATATGTATTCAGAAATCAATTAAAAAAAAGAAAGAAAGAAAAGAGAGTGAAAATTTTAAGTCCAAGAAAATTTTACAAATTTTCATTAAAGGAGTCGTTTATACCAATTAATGAATCGTTTCTTTATTCATTTAATTGTCACGAGTTTAAAAATTGTTTGAATGAATTTTTCCTTTCATTGAGTTAGAGTTTCCAAAACACTTTGAGTTAGTTTCTTGTTTCCTTAATTTCGATATTGCAAACTACAATTTGGTGAGTGTGAAATTTTACTTTTATTTGGGAATTTTGGAGGTTTGGTTTGCTAAAGGACGAGGAGTGCTTGAGCAATCAATCCGAGCGATTAAACACTTGAGGTAAAAGACTAAATTTTTAGTTATATTTGTTTTAACTAATTCTCTGTTTGCATTAGTTGTGGTAACCATGTCTGATACGAATAGTTCAGAGGAGCGACCAGATACCGCATTTTTGTTAAAGGCATTGTAACAATCCATGGAACGAATGAATGCCGTCATGGTAATCATAAATGAGCAGGTAGAACGATAAGAAGTTACAATTGCTACTTTACGATAAGGAGCACCGCAAGAAGCTCCGGAAGTTAGGCGGCCAATTAGGAGGGCCTATGTTGAGGAGGAAATAGAAGAAGAAAATTGGGAGGAAGAATTTGAGGATGATGATAGAAGGATGCCCTTTGGAGGAAGGAATGGGCATAGAAGAGGTAGAAATGGTAAGAGAGGTATGTGGAGACCCCACCTCGGCCCTATGATGGGGTTGATCGAAATTTAGGGAACATTAAGATGAAGATGCTGACATTCCAAGGAAAGAATGATCCGAAATTGTATTTGAAGTGGGAGAAAAAGGTCGAGTATATTTTTTAATGTCATAACTATTCCGAGGAGAAGAAGGTGAAGTTAGCAATAATCGAGTTTACAGATTATGCGTTAAATTGGTGGGATCAACTAATGGTTATTCGGAGGAGAAGTGGAGAGAGAGCAATAGATAGTTGGAGAGAGATGAATACTATCATGAGGAAGCGTTTCTGATGCGAACCGCTCGCCACGACTCCTATGACCTCCAAATCACGCAGTTTGGCAACCACAAGAAATACGGATAGAAACCCGACACCAATCTTAGCACGCAGATTCTACGAACAAACGCTAGACTTTGGTAGCAAGGAACTTACCTCCACACATGGATATACGCACCACGAGCCGAGACAAGGCGAAACGCCACAAAGGGTTGCTAATTCCTTTGATAAGTTTCTTGATAGAACAAGAGAAGCACTTGTGCTCTCAAATTTTGAAATCACTTCAAAATATTTTCATTGATAAAAATTCATGTATATCTTACAATGGGCAGCTGCTATACATATATATAGATACTAAGGAAAACCTAAAAATGCCAAAAGAAATCCTAGCCATTGATTTGGATCCAATGGCCCAAAACTTACAACAATTTGAATCTGTGCCGCGGCGGGGAAATAGTCATGCCGCAGCGCGCCTGGTTCTGTCTGCCTTGCGAGTAGCCATACCGCGGCGCACAAATGTTCATGCCGCAGAGCGCACATTCAGGATCTGCGCGCAGGTTTGGCTGTCAGGCGCGCTTGTCCGTGTCAGCGCGCGCACGTCTGCCCCTGTCCTCGCTGCGGCGCATGGAATCTCATGCCGTGGTGCGCATGCATCTTCGTGCCAACACAGAAACCTCCTCGCTGCGGCGCCACTTTCTCATGCCGCAGCGTGCATGTTGCCTCTTGCCTCAAAACAAAATGCCTCGTGCCGCGGCGCCCAAATGCCATGCCGCGGCGCGCTTGTGTGACAAATCCAACGTCCAAAGCAGAAACTCTTGTGCCGCGGCGCACAAAACCCATGCCGCGGTGCAGCTCCAATTTTTGGAATTGCCACTTGCACTTGTCTTCTCCACTTCCCTTGTGCTTGCATGCTTGTTTTTTATGTTGCATGCCATTTTGCACTATCTTGAGGCCCTTCTCAAGGCACGACCCTAAGCTCGTGTCGCGCCGTCTTCGGGAGGGGTTCCGGTTCGTATCATTCCCTCATTCTTCGAAAGAATTCGACCTCGAATTCGACCTCAAATTCGGACCTTTGTCATAGGGTAAGCTTTGCAGTCCATCTTTGTTTTGTTTTTCATCATTAGATTCCTGCAAGAAAGAAAAGTTAGAAAATAAACATTGTTTGGTCCTTATTCTTTCTTTCTTCCCCCTTGAATGCCCCTCTTTCTCCTTGGGCTCTCCTTCCATTCTCTTTCCCTTTTTCTCCTCAACTTCCCTTAAAAGCTTGTTGCACATCTGTCGCGGAGTTAAAGGCAAAAATGTAAACTTCTTCCCTTCCTTCTCGAGGGAATACTCATTCTTGTATCCGTCGTAGGTGACCTTCCTATCGTATTGCCATGGCCGCCCTAGCAATATATGCCCAGCTTGCATGGGAAATACATCGCATATCACCTCATCCTTATATCGTCCAATGGAAAAGGTTACGAGTACTTGCTGTTCAACCTTCGCTTCTCCATTGTTATTTAGCCATTGTAGCTTGTATGGTTGGGGATGTTTGTTTGTAGTCAACCCTAGCTTCTTAACTAAAGTTGTGCTAGCAATGTTGGTGCAACTCCCACTATCAATGATCAACTGGCACACCTTATCACTCACATGGCATCTTGTATGAAAAGTATTAACTCTTTGGGATCCCATGTCAACTTCTTTGAAATGATCCAATGGTGCCCGCCGTACCACAAGCAACTTTCCTGTAACTGGATGCACTTCCTCGTCACTAGCCTCCTCTAATGAAGGCTTCTCCCCTTCGTCACTGTCATCATAGGTCGCCACCTCCCCGTTGGCTTGCACGATCATTGCCCTTTTGTTCGGACATTGATGAGCGTAATGACCTTTCCCAAGGCAACGGTAACAACTTATATCACGACTACGATGGACGGTTTCTCCTACATCCTTTCCCTTATCTCTCCTCATCTCCTTCTCTTTGCCCTTGTTCTCAAAATTGGGCTTGGAACTACTGATACGAATCCTCCGTCACAACCACCATTGCGACACCCTCTACGGATCCCGCACGGCCGATCACGAGGTCAAGAGCCAAACAACTCAAAGAGGCTCTAAATGGACTGGTCCGAGAATCAATTAAAGACCAAGGGAGCATGGACATGGAGGTTGAAGCATGTGGGAGATCAACCAACCTGCTGGAGGCAATTTTGGAGCAAAAGGACTTGCGCCGCGGCATGGAAATATAGCCGCCGCGGCGAGGGAGTTTCTGTTTTGAAGGGACAAATGGCGACTTGGCGCGGCGCGGCACAGATATTGCACGCCGCGGCAAGGGAGTTTCTGTTTTGAATGTGAAAATGGCGAAGTTGGCGCGCCGCGGCACAAACATTGCACGCCGCGGCGAAGGAGTTTCTGTTTTGGAACCGAAAACATGTGCGCGCCGCGGCATACATTTTGGGCGTCTCGGCACGAGTGGACGTGCGGGTGCTGACAGGCCAGACCTGCACGCTGACACGGACACCCCTCGACAGACGACGCTAGACCTGCGCGCCTGGCACCAGACCTATACCGTGCGCACCGCGGCATGAATATTTGGCCGCCGCGGTGGGGATTCAAATATGTGTAATTTTTGGACCATTGATTTCAAATCAAGGGCTAGGACGCTTTGCCCGTTTTTATTGTTTTATTTCTTGTATATATGAACCCTAGCAGCTGTAATATGGCAACTTAGTTCATTTTATTGAGAGAAATACAAAATTTCATCTTTGAGAGCTGAAAGCTCCAAGTGCATTTTCAACCGAAACTTATCAAAGGAGCTTGCAATCCCTTTATGGGGTTTCACCTCGTCTTAGCTAATGGTGCGTAATATCCATTCGTTTAAGGTGAGTTTTCGTGCAATCAAAATCTAGTTCTTCTCGTAGGATTTGCGTGCTAATATTGGTGTCGGGTTTCTGTCCGTATTTCTTGTGGTTGCCAACATTCCAAGGCAAGAATGATCCGGAGTTGTACTTAGAATAGGAGAAGAAGGTAGAACATGTTTTTGAGTGTCATAATTACTCCGAGGAAAAGAAGGTGAAGTTGGCGGTAATCGAGTTTAGCGATTATGCCTTGAATTGGTGGGATCAACTAGTGGTCCTTAGGAGGAGGAGTGGTGAGAGAGCCATTGATAGTTGGAGGGAGATGAAGGCTGTCATGAGAAAACGGTTCGTCCCGAGTCATTATTACCGGGAGCTCTATCAGAAGCTTCAAAGACTTAACCAAGGGTCCCGATCAGTGGATGAATACTTCAAAGAAATGGAGATGACCATGGTAAAGGCGAATGTGGAGGAGGATAGAGAGGCAACCATGGCTCGGTTTATAAGTGGGTTGAACTCTAACATTGCAAACATTGTGGAGTTGCATCATTATGTGGAGTTGGAATATATGGTGCAAATGGCCATTAAGGTGGAGAGGCAATTGAAGAGGAGGAGTAGTTCTATGATGCCACCAAAACCCGCTTTTTCGGTACCAAAACCGAACCTTACCTCACCATGGAAGACCAATTGGAGGAAGGAAGGGGAGACTAGCTCCAAGCCTAGGATTGATTCTTACAAAGGCAAGGAAGTGAAAGTTGGCAAAGGAAAGGCCAATGTTGAGGTCCCAATTAAGAACCGAGAGATTGTATGTTTTCGGTGTCTTGGACGAGGGCACATTGCTCATCAATGCCCTAACAAGAAAATCATGATTGCTTTGGCTAATGGAGATATCGAATCTGAGGATGAGAGTGGAGAGGAGGAGATGCCCCCACTAGAGGAAGCTAGTGAGGAAGAGATTGGGCCGGTTGAAGGAGAGGCCTTAGTTATAATGAGATCTTTGAGCATCCAACACAAGGATGATGATGTAGAGTTGCAAAGGGAAAATATTTTTCACACAAGGTGCCATGTGAACTCCAAGGTGTGTAATGTGATCATAGATGGTGGGAGTTGCACCAATGTGGCTAGCACTACCTTAGTAGAGAAACTAGGGTTACCAACGCTCAAACACCCAAAGCCCTACCGATTACAATGGTTGAATGATAGTGGGGAAGTGAAGGTTAGTAAGCAAGTGCTAGTGTCCTTCTCAATTGGAAAGTACAAGGATGAAGTCATGTGTGATGTGGTACCAATGCAAGCAGGACACATATTGCTCGGTAGACCTTGGCAATATGACAGGAAGGTCACCCATGACGGATTTAAGAATAAGTATTTGTTTGAGAAGGAGGGTAAAAAGATCACCCTAGTACCCTTAACTCCAAAGCAAGTATATGAGGACAAAGTGAGGATGAACAAGGAAAAGGAAGGGGAGGAGAAGGAGGAAGCAATGGAAAAAAAGAAAACAAATTTTTATGCAAGGGAACGTGATTTAAAACGAGCCATTTTGGCAAAACGATCTGTACTTGTACTCTTGTACAAGAAGGTCAACTTTTCATCTAACACGCTTGACAAACCTTTGCCAAGTGAAACTGTTTCCTTGTTGCAGGAATTTGATGATGTGTTCCCAGAGGAGATTTCGGATGGAGTGCCGCCAATTCGGGAGATCGAGCATCAAATTGATCTTATTCCGGATCATTCTTTCCTTGGAATGTAGGCATCTTCATTTTGATGTTGTCCAAATTCCGGTCAACCCCGCCAAAGGGCCGAGGTGGGGGTCTCCACATACCTTCCCGACCATTTCTTCCTCTCCTATATTCATTCCTTCCTCCATAGGGCATTCTCCTTTCTTCGTTCTCAAACCCTTCATCCCAATTCTCCTCATCCACTAAGGGTCGCCTATTCGGTCTCCTAACTTCCGGAGCCTCTTCGGGTGCTCTTTGTTGTAAGTTGGCAACCGTAGCTTCTTGTCGTTTTACCCGCTCATCAAGATTCACCATGACGACATTCAACCGTTCCATGGACTGTTGCAATGCACGCAACAAAAATGCGGTATCCGGACGCTCTTCTGAATTGGCCCTGTCAGACATGATTCCACAACTTTCGCACACAGAGAATTAGTTAATCAAATTTAAGAACAGAAAAATTCACTTCGTTACCTCACGTGTTTAATCGCTCGGATTGATTGCTCAAGCACTTTGATGCGAGCTAAGTACACCACCTCCGGCACCACCGTCACCTCCTCCGTCGGAAACCGTGACTAGGCCGGCAACAGTGCCCATGGGCCCGCAACAGTGCTGCAGCACGTCACTCCCCAACCCATCGCCTACACCACCTCCATACCCACCACCTCCGAAGAGTCCACACTCCGGCAACAGGGGCAGGCAACAGTGCAGGAAGGTTGTTTACTCCAAGGCTCGAACCCTTGAAGTACTTGATACCACTCCCTGATATCATCCATTGAGCTGCAAATGATGCGAACCACTCGCCACGACTCCTATGACCTCCAAATCACGCAGCTTGGCAACCACAAGAAATACGGACGGAAACCCGACACCAATCTTAGCACGCAGATTCTACGAAGAAAGCTCGACTATGGTAGCAAGGAACTCACCTCCACCCTTGGATATACGCACCACGAGCCTAGATGAGGCGAAACGCCACAAAGGGTTGCTAGTTCCTTTGATAAGTTTCTTGATAGAACAAGAGAAGCACTTGTGCTCTCTCAATTTTGAAATCACTTCAAAATCTATTTCATTGATAAAATTCATGAATGCCCACAAATGGTAGCTGCTACAAGTATTTAAAGACATAAATGAAAGCTAAAAACCCTAGAAGAAATCCTGGCCATTGGTTTGGATCCAATGGCCCAAAAATTACAACATTTGAATCCTCGCCGCGGCGGGGAATTATTCATGCCGCGGCGCGCACCTTTCTGTTTGCCACCCGCGAGGCCTCGCCGCGGCGCACAAAGTTCATGCCGCGGCGCGCACATTCTGGATCTGCGCGCAGGTCTGGCTGTCAGCGCGCGCACGTCTCAGCCAGTCTCGTCATGCCGCGGCGCAGGAAACTCATGCCGCGGCGCGCATGCCCCTTCGTCTAAAATAGAACGCCTCTCGCCGCGGCGCGCATGTGTGACAATTCCACCCTTCATTGCAGAAACCTCCTCGCCGCGGCACACAAAACCTATGCCGCGGCGCAGCTCCAATTTTTGGAATTGGCACTTGCACTCTTCTCCTTCTTTTCCATGGTGCTTGCATGCTTGTTTTTGATGTTGCATGCCATTTTGCACCCTCTTGAGGCCCTTCTCAAGACGCGGCTCTCGGCGCGTGTCGGGCCGACTTCGGGAGGAGGTCCGGTTCGTATCATTCCCTCCTTCTTCGAAAGAATTCGACCTCGAATTTGGACCTTTGTCATAGGGCAAGTGTTGCAGGCCATCCTTGTTTTGTTGTTCGTCATAGGATTCCTGCAAGAAAGAAAAGTTAGAATATAAACAGTGCCTGTTCCTTTTTCTTTCCTTCTTCCCCCTTGAGGGCCCCTCCTCCTCCTTGGGCTCTCCCTCCAATCTCTTTCCCTTTTTCTCCTCCACTTCTCCTAACAGATTGTCGGAAATTTGTTGTGGAGTCAAAGGCAAAAGAGTTATCTTCCTCCCTTCCCTCTCAAAGGAGTACTCGTTCTTGTATCCGTCATAGGTGACCTTCCTATCGTATTGCCATGGCCACCCTAGCAATATATGCCCAGCTTGCATGGGTAATACGTCACAAATCACCTCATCCTTATATCGACCAATGGAAAAGGTTACAAGAAGCTCTTCAACCTTCGCTTTTCCATCGTCATTCAGCCACTGTAGCTTGTACGGTTGGGGATGCTTGCTCGTAGTCAACCCTAGCTTCTCAACTAAAGTTGTGCTTGCAATGTTGGTGCAACTCCCACTATCAATTATCAGCTGGCACACCTTATCACTCACATGGCATCTCGTCTGAAAAGTATGAACTCTTTGGGATCCCATGTCAACTTCTCGGTAATGATCCAATGGTGCCCTCCGTACTACAAGTAACTCTCCCGTGACCGGATACACTTCCTCATCATTAGCCTCCTCTAATGACGGCTTCTCCCCATCATCACTGTCATCATCGGTCGCCACTTCCCCGTTGGCTTGCATGATCATTGTCCTTGTGTTCGGACATTGATGAGCGTAGTGACCTTTTCCAAGGCAACGGTAACAATTGATGTCACGACTCCGATGGATGTTTCCTACTTCCTCCTTTCCCTTATCTCTCCTCATCTCCCTTTCCTTGCCCTTGTTCTCAAAATTGGGCTTGGAGCTTCCTTCCCCTTCCTTCCTTCCATTATACTTCCAAGGCGGAAGTGGGTTCGGTGTTGGTGTCGGAAGAGTGGTGTCCTCCTTGTTCTCTACGGGTATGATATGGCTACTCCTCTTCTTCAATTGCCTTTCTACCTTGATGGCCATTTGCACCATATCCTCCAATTCGACATAGTGGTGCAACTCCACAATGTTGGCAATGCTAGAATTCAACCCGCTCAAGAACCGAGCCATAGTGGCCTCCCTATCTTCCTCCACACTTGCTCTCACCATAGTCATCTCCATTTCCTTGAAATACTCATCAACGGACCGATGACCTTGATTAAGCCTTTGCAGCCTCTGATAGAGTTCCCGGTAATAGTGGCTTGGGACAAACCGCTTCCTCATTACGGCCTTCATTTCACCCCAATTGTCAATGGGCCTCTCTCCATTTCTCCTCCTTGAGACCACCAATTGGTCCCACCAATTTAGGGCGTAGTTGCTAAACTCAACTACCGCCAATTTCACTTTCTTCTCCTCGGAATATTGGTGACAATCAAAAACATGTTCAACCCGCTTCTCCCACTCCAAGTACAACTCCGGATCATTCTTCCCTTGGAATGTAGGCATCTTCATTTTGATGCTGTCCAAATTCCGGTCAACCCCGTCATAGGGCCGAGATGGGGGTCTCCACAAACCTTCCCGACCATTTCTTCCTCCCCGATAGTTATCCCTTCCTCCATAAGGCATCCTCCTTTCTCCGTTATCAAATTCTCCATCCCAACTCTCCTCATCCACTAAGGGCCTCCTAACTTCCGGTCTCCTAACTTCCGGAGCCCCTTCGGGTGCTCTTCGTGGTAAATTAGCAATCGCCGCTTCTTGCCGTTCTACCCGCTCATCAAGATTTTCCATGACGGCACTCAACCGTTACATGGACTGTTGCATTGCACGCAACAAGAATGCGGTGTCCTGACGTTCTTCGGAGTTGCTCCTGTTAGACATAATTCCACAACTTTCGCACACAGAGAATTAGTTAAACAATTTAAGAACAGAAAATTTCACTTTGTTACCTCACGTGTTTAATCGCTCGGATTGATTACTCAAGCACTTCTCGTTCTATGGCAAGTCAATTTCCGAAACTTTCAACCCGAGGTAGAATTCCACGACTCACCCGCTAGTGGCGTATTATCCAACTCAAGGCAAGCAAGGAGCTAACTCAAAGTGATTGGAGTTCTAACTCAATGAAAAAGGAATATTTGATTCAAATAAAATTTAGACTCGAGAGGAATCAAATAACGATTTTGTAAAAATTTCCGGAAAATAAATTTTCACCCTCTTTTTTTTTTTTTTTTTTTTTTTTTATATATATATAAAAACTGTTCGGAACGAAAACACGAACAAAACACAAGGTACGGAAAACACGAAATACGAAAAACACGAGAGCACAGTAAAATTACCAAAATGCCCTTACACGAAAACAGTACGGGGTAAAATTACCAAAATACCCTTTTTGTTACGAACAGATTTTCAGAAAAATTTCCAACACGAAAACCTTTCCAAAACACAACAGAAATTCAGGAAACACAAAAACACAATCTGAAATTTCAACAGCAAACAGAAACTGCCCAGAAAATTCAGGAACACAAATCACAATTCTGAAATTTTCAACATAGCAGAAATTTCCAGAAATCAGAAACACAAACACAATTCTGAAAATTTTTAGGAAATCAAAAACAACAATTCCAATCTGAAATTTTCAGGAAAACAGATTCAACAAAACAGGAAACAACAATACACATCAGAATTGATTTCAGAAACACATTACAATCAGAATTTTTGCAAGAACAAGATGAAAAATTCTGGAAAAAAGTGAAGAACACACAGAATTTGAAAAAGTGCACAGATTTTGTTTTTGCACACAAAATTGACAACACAAAACAGAAACAATTTCAGGATCACAACACAATCAGAATTTTTGCATGAACAACAAGAAAAATTCTGGAAAGATGAAGAACACACAGATTTTGCAGAAATGCCCAGAAATTTTTTTTTTATAGCAGAAAAAGACAATAAAAGATAGGAGTCTAGAATTACAACCTAGAGCTCTGATACCAAATGATGCGAACCACTCGCCACGACTCCTATGACCTCCAAATCACGCGGCTTGGCAACCACAAGAAATACGGACGGAAATCCGACACCAATCTTAGCACGCAGATTCTACGAAGAACGCTCGACTATGGTAGCAAGGAACTCACCTCCACCCTTGGATATACGCACCACGAGCCGAGATGAGGCGAAACACCACAAAGGGTTGCTAGTTCTTTTGATAAGTTTCTTGATAGAACAAGAGAAGCACTTGTGCTCTCTCAATTTTGAAATCACTTCAAAATCTATTTCATTGATAAAATTCTTGAATGCCCACAAATGGCAGCTGCTACAAGTATTTAAAGACATAAATGAAAGCTAAAAACCCTAGAAGAAATCCTGGCCATTGGTTTGGATCCAATGGCCCAAAAATTACAACATTTGAATCCTCGCCGCGGCGGGGAATTATTCATGCCGCGGCGCGCACCTTTCTGTTTGCCACCCCCGAGGCCTCGCCGCGGCGCACAAAGTTCATGCCGCGGCGCGCACATTCTGGATCTGCGCGCAGGTCTGGCTGTAGCGCGCGCACGTCTCGGCCAGTCTCGTCATGCCGCGGCGCAGGAAACTCATGCCGCGGCGCGCATGCCCCTTCGTCTAAAACAGAACGCCTCTCGCCGCGGCGCACCAAATCCATGCTGCGGCGCGCATGTGTGACAATTCCACCCTTCATTGCAGAAACCTCCTCGCCGCGGCGCACAAAACCTATGCCGCGGTGCAGCTCCAATTTTTGGAATTGGCACTTGCACTCTTCTCCTTCTTTTCCATGGTGCTTGCATGCTTGTTTTTGATGTTGCATGCCATTTTGCACCCTCTTGAGGCCCTTCTCAAGACGCGGCTCTCGGCGCGTGTCGGGCCGACTTCGGGAGGAGGTCCGGTTCGTATCACACTTCCTCGTTCTTTAGCGAATCAAACTTTCGAAACTTTCAACCCAAGGTAGAATTCCACACTCACTCCACTAGTAGTGTAATATCTAATTCAAGGCAAGCAAGGAACTAACTCAATGAAAAAGGAATAGATTGACTCACACAATTTTAGAACCGAAAGGAATAAAATAACGACTTTGTAAAAATTTCTCGGAAAAGAAATTTCCACTTTCCCTTTTTTTTTTTTATAAACCTTTAGAAGTTTAAAACACGAACACGAACATAAAACGAGTTACGGACAAAAACAAGAGAGCACAGTAAAATTACCAAATTGCCCTTTTTGTTACGAACAAGTTTTTTAGAAAAATTTTCAACATGAAAACCTTTCCAAAACAGAACAGAAAATCAGGAAACGTAATACACAATCTGAAATTTTCAACAACAAGCAGAATAATTCCAAAAAATCAAAAACAACAAAACACAATCTGAAATTTTCAGAAAATCAGAAACAACAAACAGGAAACAACAACACAAATCAAGATTGATTCCAGAAACACAATACAATCAGAATTTTTGCAAGAACAACAAGAAAAATTCTGGAAAATGAAGAACACAGATTTTGCAAAGTGCACAGATTTTTTTTTTTTTGTAAACGAAAATGACAACAAAGGATAGGAGTCTAGAATTACAACCTAGAGCTCTGATACCAAATGATGCGAGCCGCTCGCCACGACTCCTATGACCTCCAAATCACGCGGTTTGGCAACCACAAGAAATACGGACAAAAACCCGACATGATGCGAACCCCGCAACACGATTCCTATCGACCCAACTAGCTACGAGGCTAGAGAACCAAAAGGGGATAGTTCAAGACCCAACAACAAATTGATAGGGATTCTAAGCACAAACCCACAGATTTTGTGATGCGAACCCCGCAACACGATTCCTATCGACCCAACTAGCTACGAGGCTAGAGAACCAAAAGAAGACGGTTCAAGACCCAACAACAATATTGGTAGGGATTTCTAAGCAAACAACAGATTTTGGCTGCAGGAAACTCACCTCCACACTTGGATATTACGCACCACGCACGGAGAAGAGATGAACGCCACAAAGGGATGCAAATCCTTTGATAAGTTCTTGGTTTGCAATTAAGCAAAGAGCTTTGGCTCTCAAATTTGTTTGAAGAAAACAAATATTTTTCATAAATGACAAGAGTTGCCTTTTGGGCTGCTACAATTTGTCTTATATAGGGTACAAAACAAACCTAAGGAAAAAGAAAGCTTTACAGCCATTGGATTTGATCCAATGGTCAAAATTACATCATTTAAACTTGCGCCGCGGCGGGGAAATAAGTATGCCGCCGCGAGGAGGCTCGGTTTACAACAAATTAAGTAGGCGGGCCACGGCGGAGGAAACTTGACATTCAACCCGAGAGGTCTGGGCCGCGGCGCACAAAATTCATGCCGCGGCGCGCACACTCGTCCAGCTCTGCGCGCACATCTGCCCACATCCGCGCGCGCGCTTGTCGAGTTGCCAAGCCAAAACAGAACCTTCTGGGCCGCGGCGCAACAATTCCATGCCGCGGCGCGCATGCCTCGCCAAAATCTTCCCAAAACAGAGGACCTCTCGCCGCGGCCCCCATTAATCCATGCCGCGGCGCAGAACTTTTTCTTCCAATTCTGCCTCTATCACATTGCTTGGCCTCTCACAAGCTATGTGCTCATTCCTCATCATCCCTTGGCCTTGTAATAGCTCTTGGACAAGTCCGCTTAAGGCTTCCTCGAGTTGTCTCGCCTTCGACCTCGTGATTGGCCCGTTCGGGATGCGAAGTGGTGGTAGCGCCAACTAATTCGTATCATTCCCCCCCTCTTGAAAAGGATTCGACCTCGAATCTTCACCTGCATAGTCGAAAGGAGAAAGATCAGAAACATTAAAAGATGCGCTAATATTATACTCACTTGGAAGGTCGAGCTTGTAGGCATTGTCGTTGATACGTTCGAGTACTTGGAATGGCCCATCCCCCCGAGGTTGTAGTTTGGACTTTCGCTTTTCGGGAAACCGTTCCTTCCGCATATGTACCCAAACCCAATCACCGGGTTCGAAAATGACCATACGTCGTCCTTTGTTGGCCTTGAACGCAAATTCTTCATTCTTTTTCTCAATGCGCTCGTGAATGCTCTCATGTAGTTTCTTCACCATTTCAGCTTTCTTGACACCTGTCAAATCTGTCCTAACTGAAACAGGTAAAGGCAATAAATTTATAGGAATGAGTGGGTTAAAACCATAAACAATTTCAAAAGGTGTATGGTTAGTAGTGGAATGCACACTCCTATTATAAGCAAATTCAATAAAAGGCAAACAATCCTCCCAATTTTTCAAATTTTTTTGAATGACCGTTCGTAACAGAATAGATAAAGTTCGATTAACTACCTCTGTTTGGCCATCAGTTTAGGGATGACAAGTAGTAGAAAACAAAAGCTTCGTCCCCAACTTAGTCCATAGAGTTTTCCAAAAATAACTCAGGAATTTGACATCCCTATCAGAAATTATACTCTTTGGAACCCCATGCAACCGTACAATCTCTTTAAAAAAAAGATTAGCAATGTTAGTTGCATCATCGGTTTTATGACACGCAATAAAATGTGTCATTTTTGAAAACCTGTCAACAACTACAATGGAATCTCTTCCGCCCCTAGATCTAGGCAATCCCAAAATAAAGTCCATGGAGATATCCACCCAAGGTGAACTAGGCACCGGTAGGGGTGTATACAGTCCTTGAGGTAGGACTCTGGACTTCGCTTGCCTACACGTGATGCACTTAAAACAAATCCTTTCTACATCACGCCTCATCTTAGGCCAAAAGAAATGTTCCCGCAGAACATCCATGGCCTTGGTCACACCGAAGTGTCCCATTAGACCTCCACCATGGGCCTCTCTCACTAGCAACTCTCTCATAGAGCAGTTGGGTATACATAGATGGTTTTCTCTATATAAATACCCATTGAACAAATAAAATTTCTCAAAAACAGACTTATGACATGCATGATATATAGCAGAAAAATCATCATCAGCAGCATACAGTTCTTTAATATACTCAAATCCTAATAATCTAGCATTTAGAGTAGAGAGTAAGGTATACCTCCTTGACAAAGCGTCTGCGACAACATTTTCCTTACCTCGCTTATATTGAATAATATAAGGAAAGGTTTCAATGAACTCCATCCATCTTGCATGCTGCCTATTCAACTTCCCTTGGCTCTTTAGGTGCTTCAAGGATTCATGATCCGTGTGGATGACGAATTCTTTCGGCCACAGATAGTGCTGCCAAGTCTCCAGGGTCCTAACCAAAGCGTAGAGCTCCTTGTCATACGTTGGGTAGTTCAGGGAGGCTCCACCGAGCTTCTCACTGAAATAGGCAATAGGTCGCTTTTCCTGCATTAAAACAGCTCCTATACCTATACCTGAAGCATCACACTCAACTTCGAAGGTTTTAGTAAAGTCAGGCAAAGATAGAACAGGTGCAGTACATAATTTATCTTTTAACAACTTAAAAACCGTTTCTTGTTCTACTCCCCATCTAAAACCTACAGTTTTCTTGATCACCTCGGTTAGAGGTGCGGCTACAGTGCTAAAGTCTCTAACAAATCTTCAATAGAAACTAGCTAAGCCATGGAAACTTCGAAGTTCCGTAACAGACTTAGGCGAAGGCCAATCCCTAACCGCCTTGACCTTTTCCTTATCTACCTCTATTCCCTCAGCACTTACAACAAATCCAAGAAAAACTAGCTTGCTCATGCAAAAACAGCACTTCTTTAAATTAGCATACAGTTTTTCTTTTCTCAAAATTTCAAGCACAGCACGTAAATGTTCAACATGCTCTTCTAAATTTTTGCTGTAAATGAGGATATCATCGAAATAGACAACCACACATTTTCCAATTAAAGAACGTAAAACATGGTTCATTAATCTCATAAAAGTACTAGGTGCGTTAGATAACCCGAAAGGCATAACTAACCACTCATACAACCCATTTTCGTTTTAAAAGCGGTTTTCCATTCATCTCCTTCTTTCATCCTTATTTGATGATATCCACTTTTAAGGTCAATTTTTGAAAAGATGCTAGAGCCATGCAATTCATCTAACATGTCATCTAATCTAGGAATTGGGTGACGATACTTTACCGTAATGTTGTTGACGGCTCAACAATCAACACACATACGACTTGACCCATCCTTCTTAGGCACGAGTAGCACTGGCACTGCACAAGGGCTTAAGCTTTCTCTGATTTGCCCCCTAGTCAAAAATTCTTCGACCTGCTTATGGATTTCCTTGGTATCGTCCGGGTTGGTACGATAAGCCGGTCGGTTTGGAAGAGACGCTCCAGGAATGAAGTCAATCTGATGCTCAATCCCTCGCAATGGTGGCACACCGTCCGGGATCTCTTCAGGAAACACATCTTCATATTCCTGTAACAAAGAAACAAAAACACTTGGCAACGCATTGTCAAGTTCATCAGTAGATAAATAAGTCTCCTTATATGAGAGTATAAGAACAGACCTCTTCGCCAAGACGGCGTGTTCTACATCACTTGCCTTTGCGTAAAAATTTTCAACTTTTTTTTCGGTTTCTTTTTCTCTCTCTCCACTCTTCTCTCCTACTACACTCGTCTCTCCCAATTTCTCCTTTTTTTCTCTCACCATCTTCTTTTGGTCCTCAAAGACTTGCTTAGGAGATAAGGGTGCAAGTGTAATTGATGCGACCCAAAGGGCGTTGTCCTGGTGACTTGTGCGGGTGGGCGACTCGTTGGTTAAAATGATCTGCAATTTACCACGTGGGTGAAATGATCTGCAATTTCCCATGGTCCCCGTGAAGATCTGGGTTATAAGGGCAGATTGCGCCCCAATTAACACCAATTGGTTTTAGTTGGAATGGTTGCGTCTGCTCCTTAAATTTGGTATCAGAGCGTGGTCACGGGTTCGAATCCCGCCTGGTGCAGGTTCGAGGACGAACCTCCTTTAAATGGGAGGGGATGATGCGACCCAAAGGGCGTTGTCCTGGTGACTTGTGCGGGTGGGCGACTCGTTGGTTAAAATGATCTGCAATTTACCACGTGGGTGAAATGATCTGCAATTTCCCATGGTCCCTGTGAAGATCTGGGTTATAAGGGCAGATTGCGCCCCAATTAACACCAATTGGTTTTAGTTGGAATGGTTGCGTCTGCTCCTTAAATTAATGATACGAATCACTTGGTGCTACCACCACTACGCATCCCGAGCGGGCCAATCACGAGGTCGAAGGCGAGGCAACTCAAGGAAGCCTTGAGCGGACTTGTCCAAGAGCTATTACAAGGCCAAGGGATGATGAGGGATGAGCACATAGCTTGTGAGAGGCCAAGCAATGTGATAGAGGCAGAATTCGAAGAAAATGTTCTGCGCCGCGGCATGGATTAGTGGCGCTGCGGCGAGAGGTCCTCTGTTTTGGGAAGATTTTTGGCGAGGCATGCGCGCCGCGGCATGGGATTGTTGCGCCGCGGCCCAGAAGGTTCTGTTTTGGCGTGGGGGACTGGACAAGCGCGCGCGCGGATGTGGGCAGATGTGCGCGCAGGGCTGGACGAGTGTGCGCGCCGCGGCATGGGTTTTGTGCGCCGCGGCCCAGACCTCTCGGGTTGAATGTCAAGTTTCCTCGCCGCGGCATGGAATTTACTCCGCCGCGGCCCGCCTACTTTATTTTTTACAATCCGAGCCTCCTCGCCGCGGCACACATATTTCCCCGCCGCGGCGCCAGTTTAAAAAGTGTAATTTGGACCATTGGATCAAATCCAATGGCTGTAAAGCTTTCTCTTTCTTTTAGGTCTGTTTTGTACTCTATATAAGACAAATTGTAGCAGCCCAAAAGGCAACTTTTGTCATTTATGAAATATATTTGTTTTCTCCAAACAAATTTGAGAGCCAAAGCTCTTTGCTCAATTGCAACCAAGAACTTATCAAAGGATTTGCATCCCTTTGTGGCGTTCAACCTCTTCTCCGTGCGTGGTGCGTAATATCTAAGTGTGGAGGTGAGTTTTCCTGCAGCCAAATCTGTGTTTTGCTTAGAAATCCCTACCAATATTGTTGTTGGGTCTTGAACCATTCTTTTTCGGTTCTCTAGCCTCGTAGCTAGTTAGGTCGATAGGAATCGTGTTGCGGGGTTCGCATCATTTGGTATCAGAGCTCTAGGTTGAGACTCTAGATTCCTATCTTAATTTGTGTCAATTTCTATTTCATAGCACATAAGAAAATTCTTCACAAAAAAATTCTGTGTTCTTCTTTTTTCTAAGTGTTTATTGCAATTCTTGGAATAACCTGATTGGTGTTGTTGTTTCCCTCTTATTCTGATTTAATTTGGAGAAGATTTCATGTTGAAAAATTCCCCCAAAAATCGTTTTTGTGGAAGAGGGGTATTTTGGTAATCTCACATGTGTTTTTCGTCTTGAAAAGTGAGAGCCAAACGTTTTTTCTCTTTATTTAAAAAAAAAAAAAATCTTCCGAAAATATCTCACGAAAATATCTCGTGAAAATATCTCACGAAAATATCTTGTGAAAATATCTTCCGAAAATATCTCGTTAGATATTTTATAAAAAAAAAAAGAGAAAGAGGATATTTCGGACAATATAAAAAAAAAAAAAAAAAAAAAGAGAAAAAGAAAAAAAAAGGAGTGAATTCTTGATTTTCCGAGAATTTACGAAATTTCTTCGTTTTAGCGTCGTTTACGCTTTAACAGATCGTTTTCTTATTTGTTTGCTTTTGCGAGTTTGATTTTTGCTAAATTAGACTTGTTTCCGAACTAATAGAGTTAGAGTTTCAAAACACTTCGAGTTAGTTTCCTTTGTGCTCCACATTGGATATTGCAAACTACGGATTGTTGAGGACGAGAACTCTACTATTGGGTGGAAACCTTGGCTGGTTTGGTTTGTCATAGGGCTTCGAGCGCTTGGACAATCAAATTCGAGTGTAAACACGTGAGGTAACGAGTGAAAGTTCCATTTTTGTTAATTGCTAATTGTTTGCTTGGATTAGTGTTATTAAGCATGTCTAACAGGAATAGCTCGGAGGAAAGTCCCGACACCGCTTTTATGATGAGGGCGTTACAACAGTCCATGGAACGGATGAATGCCGTCATGACCAATGTGAATGAGCGGTTGGAGAGACAAGAGGCAACTATCGCCAACTTGCGACAAGAAGCACCGCAAAACGCTCCTAATGTAGGACGGCCTCAGAGGAGGGCCCATATGGAAGAGGAGTTGGAAGAGGATAGTTTTGGTGAGGATGATTATGAGGGTGAAGGGAGGATGCCCTTTGGAGGACGCCATGGGCCTAGAGGTGGCCATGGTCGGGGAGGTTTTAGGAGACCCCCACAACGACCCTATGATGGGGTTGATAGGAACTTGGATAGCATTAAATTGAAAATGCCGGCATTCCAAGGAAAGAATGACCCGGAACTTTACTTGGAGTGGGAGAAGAAGGTAGAGCATATCTTTGTGTGCCACAACTACTCGGACGAAAAAAAAGTTAAGTTGGCCGTAATAGAATTCACCGACTATGCTTTAAATTGGTGGGATCAACTAGTTGTAGCTAGGAGGAGGAATGGGGAAAGACCGATTGATAGTTGGGAGAACATGAAAGCTGTCATGAGGAAGCGGTTTATTCCGAGCCATTACTACCGAGAGCTATATCAGAGGTTGCAAAGGCTCACTCAAGGATTTAGGTCGGTAGATGACTATTATAAGGATATGGAAATGACCATGGTTAGAGCCAATATTGAGGAGGATAGGGAAGCCACCATGGCTAGATTTGTTAGTGGTTTGAACCAAGACATTGCCAATATTGTGGAACTACATCACTATGTAGAGTTAGAGGACATGGTTCATATGGCAATCAAGGTGGAGAGGCAATTGCGGAAGAAGAGCAGCCGAACTTTCCCACCTAAGGTTAACCCCACTACATCTAAACCCACCCCTACCACACCATGGAAAAATTGGAAGAAAGATGAAGCAACTAGCTCCAAGTCTAGATTTGAATTGAACAAGGGCAAGGAATTGGAGACTACCAAGGATAAGGGTAAGATTGAAAACCCGACCCGATACCGAGACATCAAGTGTTTTAGTTGCCTTGGAACCGGACACATTGCATCCCAATGTCCGAATAAAAAGGTGATGATCGCTCAAGCCAATGGCGACAATGAAACGGATGAGGATAGCGATGATGAGGAGATGCCATTGCTAGAAGAAGCTAGTGATGAGGAGATAGGGCCCGTGGAGAGAGAGGCTCTAGTGATCATGAGGTCCTTAAGTATCCAATACAAGGATGAGGATGCGGAGCAACAACGAGAGAACATATTTCACACGAGGTGTCATGTGAACTCTAAAGTGTGCAATGTCATCATTGATGGTGGGAGTTGCACCAATGTGGCTAGTACCACCTTAGTTGAGAAGCTAGGGTTGCCAACGATCAAACACCCGAAACCCTACAAGCTCCAATGGTTAAATGATAGCGGGGAAGTAAAGGTTAGCAAGCAAGTACTAGTATCCTTTGCTATTGGGAAATACAAGGATGAAGTAATGTGTGATGTAGTCCCTATGCAAGCTGGACATATATTGCTTGGAAGACCATGGCAGTATGATAGGAGGGCTACTCATGATGGATTCAATAATAAGTATTCCTTTGAGTGGAAAGGAAAGAGGATTACACTTGCACCCTTATCTCCTAAGCAAGTCTTTGAGGACCAAAAGAAGATGGTGAGAGAAAAAAAGGAGAAATTGGGAGAGACGAGTGTAGTAGGAGAGAAGAGTGGAGAGAGAGAAAAAGAAACTGAAAAAAAAGTTGAAAATTTTTACGCAAAGGCAAGTGATGTAGAACACGCCGTCTTGGCGAAGAGGTCTGTTCTTATACTCTCGTATAAGGAGGCTTATTTATCTACTGATGAACTTGACAATGCGTTGCCAAGTGTTTTTGTTTCTTTGTTACAGGAATATGAAGATGTGTTTCCTGAAGAGATCCCCGACGGTGTACCACCATTGCGAGGGATTGAGCATCAGATTGACTTCATTCCTGGAGCGTCTCTTCCAAACCGACCGGCTTATCGTACCAACCCGGACGATACCAAGGAGATCCAGAAGCAGGTCGAAGAATTTTTGACTAGGGGGCAAGTCAGAGAAAGCTTAAGCCCTTGTGCAGTGCCAGTGCTACTTGTGCCTAAGAAGGATGGGTCAAGTCGTATGTGTGTTGATTGCCGAGCCGTCAACAACATTACGGTAAAATATCGTCACCCAATTCCTAGATTAGATGACATGTTAGATGAACTGCATGGCTCTAGCATCTTTTCAAAAATTGACCTTAAAAGTGGGTATCATCAAATAAGGATGAAAGAAGGAGATGAATGGAAAACCGCTTTTAAAACGAAACATGGGTTGTATGAGTGGTTAGTTATGCCTTTCGGGTTATCTAACGCACCCAGTACTTTTATGAGATTAATGAACCATGTTTTGCGTTCTTTAATTGGAAATTGTGTGGTTGTCTATTTCGATGATATCCTCATTTACAGCAAAAATTTAGAAGAGCATGTTGAACATTTATGTGCTGTGCTTGAAATTTTGAGAAAAGAAAAACTGTATGCTAATTTAAAGAAGTGCTGTTTTTGCATTAGCAAGCTAGTTTTTCTTGGATTTGTTGTAAGTGCTGAGGGAATAGAGGTAGATAAGGAAAAGGTCAAGGCGATTAGGGATTGGCCCTCGCCTAAGTCTGTTACTGAGGTCCGAAGTTTCCATGGCTTGGCTAGTTTCTATCGAAGATTTGTTAGAGACTTTAGCACTGTAGCCGCACCTCTAACCGAGGTGATCAAGAAAACTGTAGGTTTTAGATGGGGAGTAGAACAAGAAACTGCTTTTAAGTTGTTAAAAGATAAATTATGTACTGCACCTGTTCTATCTTTGCCTAACTTTAATAAAACCTTCGAAGTTGAGTGTGATGCTTCAGGTATAGGTATAGGAGCTGTTTTAATGCAGGAAAATCGACCTATCGCCTATTTCAGTGAGAAGCTCGGTGGAGCCTCCCTGAACTACCCAACGTATGACAAGGAGCTCTACGCTTTGGTTAGGACCTTGGAGACTTGGCAGCACTATCTGTGGCCGAAAGAATTCATCATCCACACGGATCATGAATCCTTGAAGCACCTAAGAAGCCAAGGGAAGTTGAATAGGCGGCATGCAAGATGGATGGAGTTCATCGAAACCTTTCCTTATATTATTCAATATAAGCGAGGTAAGGAAAATGTTGTCGCAGACGCGTTGTCAAGGAGGTATACCTTACTCTCTACTCTAAATGCTAGATTATTAGGATTTGAGTATATCAAGGAACTGTATGCTGCTGATGATGATTTTTCTGCTATATATCATGCATGTCATAAATCTGTTTTTGAGAAATTTTATTTGTTCAATGGGTATTTATATAGAGACAACGACTTGGTGGTGGAATGCCCCATCTTTCGCTAGCTTTTTATTTATTCAGATGAAAACAACAAACCTAATTACAGGTTTTGTTGAGAATATTTATTTGTATATTTAATTTTATTAAGCTTTAATAATATTAGTGGTGAGCGGTCTAATGAAGAAGGTGCTAAGGAGGTGCCAACCTCCAAAGAGTATAATTTCTGATAGGGATGTCAAATTCCTGAGTTATTTTTGGAAAACCCTATGGGCTAAGTTGGGGACGAAGCTTTTGTTTTCTACTACTTGTCATCCCCAAACTGATGGCCAAACAGAGGTAGTTAATCGAACTTTATCTACTCTGTTACGAACGGTCATTCAGAAAAATTTGAAAAATTGGGAGGATTGTTTGCCTTTTATTGAATTTGCTTATAATAGGAGTGTGCATTCCACTACTAACCATACACCTTTTGAAATTGTTTATGGTTTTAACCCTCTCACTCCTATGGATTTATTGCCTTTACCTGTTTCAGTTAGGACAGATTTGACAGGTGTCAAGAAAGCTGAAATGGTAAAGAAACTACATGAGAGCATTCACGAGCGCATTGAAAAAAAGAATGAAGAATTTGCGTTCAAGGCCAACAAAGGGCGACGTAGGGTCATTTTCGAACCCGGTGATTGGGTTTGGGTACATATGCGAAAGGAACGGTTTCCCGAAAAACGAAAGTCCAAACTACAACCTCGGGGAGATGGGCCATTCCAAGTACTCGAACGTATCAACGACAATGCCTACAAGCTCGACCTTCCAGGTGATTAGCGCATCTTTTAACGTTTCTGATCTTTCTCCTTTCGACTATGCAGGTGAAGATTCGAGGTCGAATCCTTTTCAAGAGGGGGGGAATGATACGAATCACTTGGCGTTACCACCACTTCGCATCCCGAGCGGGCCAATCACGAGGTCGAAGGCGAGGCAACTCAAGGAAGCCTTGAGCGGACTTGTCCAAGAGCTATTACAAGGCCAAGGGATGATGAGGGATGAGCACATAGCTTGTGAGAGGCCAAGCAATGTGATAGAGGCAGAATTGGAAGAAAATGTTCTACGCCGCGGCATGGATTAGTGGCGCCGCGGCGAGAGATCCTCTGTTTTGGGAAGATTTTTGGCGAGGCATGAGCGCCGCGGCATGGGATTGTTGCGCCGCGGCCCAGAAGGTTCTGTTTTGGCGTGGGGGACTGGACAAGCGCGCGCGCGGATGTGGGCAGATGTGCGCGCAGGGCTGGACGAGTGTGCGCGCCGCGGCATGGGTTTTGTGCGCTGCGGCCCAGACCTCTCGGGTTGAATGTCAAGTTTCCTCGCCGCGGCATGGAATTTACTCCGCCGCGGCCCGCCTACTTTATTTTTTACAATCCGAGCCTCCTCATCGCGGCACACATATTTCCCCGCCGCGGCGCCAGTTTAAAAAGTGTAATTTGGACCATTGGATCAAATCCAATGGCTGTAAAGCTTTCTCTTTCTTTTAGGTCTGTTTTGTACTCTATATAAGACAAATTGTAGCAGCCCAAAAGGCAACTTTTGTCATTTATGAAATATATTTGTTTTCTCCAAACAAATTTGAGAGCCAAAGCTCTTTGCTCAATTGCAACCAAGAACTTATCAAAGGATTTGCATCCCTTTGTGGCGTTCAACCTCTTCTCCGTGCGTGGTGCGTAATATCTAAGTGTGGAGGTGAGTTTTCCTGCAGCCAAATCTGTGTTTTGCTTAGAAATTCCTACCAATATTGTTGTTGGGTCTTGAACCATTCTTTTTCGGTTCTCTAGCCTCGTAGCTAGTTGGGTCGATAGGAATCGTGTTGCGGGGTTCGCATCAGTAATCCTTTTCCCTTTCCACTCAAAGGAATACTTATTATTGAATCCGTCATGTGTAGCCCTCCTATCATATTGCCATGGTCTTCCAAGCAATATATGTCCAGCTTGCATTGGGACTACATCACACATTACTTCATCCTTGTATTTTCCAATAGCAAAGGATACTAGTACTTGCTTGCTAACCTTTACTTCCCCACTATCATTCAACCATTGGAGCTTGTAGGGTTTCGGGTGTTTGATCGTTGGCAACCCTAGCTTCTCAACTAAGGTGGTACTAGCCACATTGGTGCAACTCCCACCATCAATGATGACATTGCACACTTTAGAGTTCACATGACACCTTGTGTGAAATATGTTCTCTCGTTGTTGCTCCGCATCCTCATCCTTATATTGGATACTTAAGGACCTCATTATCACTAGAGCCTCTCCCTCCACGGGCCCTATCTCCTCATCACTAGCTTCTTCTAGCAATGGCATCTCTTCATCATCACTATCCTCATCCGTCTCAATGTCGCCATTAGCTTGAGCGATCATCACCTTTTTATTCGGACATTGGGATGCAATGTGTCCGGTTCCAAGGCACCTAAAACACTTGATGTCTCGGTATCGGGTCGGGTTTTCAATCTTACCCTTATCCTTGCTAGTCTCCAATTCCTTGCCCTTATTCAATTCAAACCTAGGCTTGGAGCTAGTTGCCTCATCCTTCTTCCAATTTTTCCATGGTGTGGTAGGGGTGGGTTTTTTGTAGTTGGGTTAACCTTAGGTGGGAAAGTTCGGCTGCTCTTCTTCCGCAATTGCCTCTCCACCTTGATTGCCATATGAACCATGTCCTCTAACTCTACATAGTGATGTAGCTCCAAAATATTGGCAATGTCTTGGTTCAAACCACTAACAAACCTAGCCATGGTGGCTTCCCTATCCTCCTCAATATTGGCTCTAACCATGGTCATCTCCATATCCTTGTAATAATCATCTACCGACCTAAATCCTTGAGTGAGCCTTTGCAACCTCTGATATAGCTCTCGGTAGTAATGGCTCGGAATAAACCGCTTCCTCATGACAGCTTTCATGTTCTCCCAACTATCAATCGGTCTTTCCCCATTCCTCCTCCTAGCTACAACTAGTTGATCCCACCAATTTAAAGCATAGTCGGTGAATTCTATTACGGCCAACTTAACTTTTTTTTCGTCCGAGTAGTTGTGGCACGCAAAAGATATGCTCTACTTTCTTCTCCCACTCCAAGTAAAGCTCCGGGTCATTCTTTCCTTGGAATGTCGGCATCTTCATTTTAATGCTATCCAAGTTCCTATCAACCCCGTCATAGGGTCGATGTGGGGGTCTCCTAACTCCTCCCCGACCATGGCCTCCTCTAGGCCCATGTCGTCCTCCAAAGGGCATCCTCCCTTCACCCTCATAATCATCCTCACCAAAACTATCCTCCTCCAACTCCTCCTCAATATGGGCCCTCCTATTAGGCCTTCCTACATTAGGAGCGTTTTGCGGTGCTTATTGCCGCAAGTTGGCGATAGTTGCCTCGTCTCTCCAACCGCTCATTCACATTAGCCATGACGGCATTCATCCGTTCCATGGACTGTTGTAGCGCCCTCATCATAAAAGCTGTGTCGGCCCTTTCCTCCGAGCTATTCCTGTTAGACATACTTAATAACACTAATCCAAGCAAACAATTAGCAATTAACAAAAATGGAACTTTCACTCGTTACCTCACGTGTTTACACTCGAATTTGATTGTCCAAGCGCTCGAAGCCCTATGACAAACCAAAACATCCAAGGTTTCCACCCAATAGTAGAGTTCTCGTCCTCAACAATCGGTAGTTTGCAATATCCAATGTTGAGCACAAAGGAAACTAACTCGAAGTGTTTTGAAACTCAAACTCTATTAGTTCGGAAACAAGTCTAATTTAGCAAAATCAAACCCGTAAAAAGCAAACAAACAAGAAAATGATCCGTTAAAGCGTAGACGACGCTAAAACGAAAAATTTCGCAAATTCTCGGGAAATCAAAAATTCACTCTTTTTTTTCTCTCTTTTTTTTTTATAATGTCCGAAATATCCTCTTTCTCTTTTCTCTTTTTTTTTTATAAAATATCTAGCGAGATTTTTTCGGGAAATATTTTCACGAGATATTTTCGTAAGATATTTTCACGAGACATTTTCGTGAGATATTTTCGGAAGATATATATATATATTTTTAAATAAAGAGCAAAAAGTTTGGCTCTCACTTTTCAAGACGAAAAACACATGTGAGATTACCAAAATACCCTTCTTCCACAAAAATGATTTTTGGGGGAATTTTTCAACATGAAATCTTCTCCAAAATAAATCAGAATAAGAGGGAAACAACAACACCAATCAAGTTAATCCAGGAATGCAATAAACACTTAGAAACAATGAAGAACACATAATTTTTTTTGAAGGAATTTTCTTGTTGCTATGAAACAAAAAAATGACAGAAATTTAAGATAGGAATCTAGAGTCTCAACCTAGAGCTCTGATACCAAATGATGCGAACCCCGCAACACGATTCCTATCGACCCAACTAGCTACGAGGCTAGAGAACCAAAAGAAGACGGTTCAAGACCCAACAACAATATTGGTAGGGATTTCTAAGCAAACAACAGATTTTGGCTGCAGGAAACTCACCTCCACACTTGGATATTACGCACCACGCACGGAGAAGAGATGAACGCCACAAAGGGATGCAAATCATTTGATAAGTTCTTGGTTTGCAATTAAGCAAAGAGCTTTGGCTCTAAAATTTGTTTGAAGAAAACAAATATTTTTCATAAATGACAAGAGTTGCCTTTTGGGCTGCTACAATTTGTCTTATATAGGGTACAAAACAGACCTAAGAAAAAAGAAAGCTTTACAGCCATTGGATTTGATCCAATGGTCAAAATTACATCATTTAAACTTGCGCTGAGGCGGGGAAATAAGTATGCCGCAGCGAGGAGGCTCGGTTTACAACAAATTAAGTAGGCGGGCCGCGGCGGAGTAAATTCCATGCCGCGGCGAGGAAACTTGACATTCAACCTGAGAGGTCTGGGCCGCGGCGCACAAAATCCATGCCGCGGTGCGTATACTCGTCCAGCTCTGCGCGCACATCTGCCCACATCCGCGCCCGTGCTTGTCCAGTTGCCACGCCAAAACAGAACCTTCTGGGCTGCGGCGCAACAATTCCATGCTGCGCATGCCTCTCCAAAATCTTCCCAAAACAGAGGACCTCTCGCCGCGGCGCATAACTTTTTCTTCCAATTCTGCCTCTATCACATTGCTTGGTGATGCGAACCAAGGGAACGCGATTCCTATCGACCCTACTAGCTACAAGGCTAGAGAACCAAAAGAAATGGTCCAAGACCCAACAACAATATTGGGAGGAGAAATCCAAGCAAAACAAAAGATTGGCTGCAGAAAACTCACCACCACACTTGGATATTACGCACCACGCGCGGAGGAGAGGGCGAACGCCACAAAGGAGTGCAAAGGCCTTTGATAAGTTCTTGGGTTGGCTTGAAATCAAGCAAGGAGCTCATGGCTCTCAATTTGTGTTTCTCACAAATTTATTCAAATGATCAAAATTACAAACAAGAGCTGCCCAAATGTCCTTAAATAGGCTCTCACAAAACCTAAAAAGAAAAGACAAGATTTGAGCCATTGGATTTGATCCAAGGGCCATAATTACAAATTTTACATCGGCGCCGCGGCGGGCAAACATTCATGCCGCGGCGGGGAGGCTCGGATCACAAAAGTAAGGGTAGGCGGGCCGCGGCGGACAAATCCCATGCCGCGGCGAGGAACCTTGCACTTCAACCCGAGAGGTCTGTGCCGCGGCGCCCAAAAGCCATGCCGCGGCGCGCACGTCCCTGGTCCTCTGCGCGCACCTCTGCCCACACTTGCGCGCGCGTCTGCTCGTCCTGCGCGCACATCTCCAGCCTGCATTCCCAAAACAGAAACATCGGCGCCGCGGCGCACATATTTCATGCCGCGGCGAGCATGCCTCGTCCAGAATTCCAACAAAACAGAAACTTGGTCGCCGCGGCGGGGGAAAGTCATGCCGCGGCGCAGCTCCAAAACTTGAATTTCCACACATTAGCTTGGCACTCCCTTGTCTCGCATGTTGGTGCCCTTGCTCGTGTTGTGGGGCGCCTTTCTACGCCAATTCTTCACCCCCTTCTCGGTTCGATCCATGATACGGGTCGGGCCTTATTAGTGGCGCGATCTGGTTCGTATCATTCCCTCCCTCTTCAAGAGAATTCGACCTCGAATTCGGACCTTCATCACGGGGTAAATGTAGGAGCCCATCTCGGTTTTGCTCCTCATCATAATAATCCTGCAAGAAAGAAAAGTAAGAAAATAGGCATTCTTTCATTTTTTTCTTTTCTTCCTTTTTTTTTTGTTTGCCCATTTTTCTCTTTGGGCATTTCTTCCTTTTCTTTTCCCTTTCCCTTTTCTTGTTCTTCCTTGTTCTTGATCTTCAATTGATCTTCAATCACTTCTTTCGGGGTAAGGGGGATAAGGGTTATCTTGCTTCCATCCTTGTCGAACGAGTACTTATTTTTATATCCGTCATAAGTCACCCGTCGATCATATTGCCAAGGCCGCCCCAAAATCATATGCCCAACCTGCATCGCTACCACATCACACAATACAACATCTTGATAATTTCCCATAGCAAAGGATACCAAGACTTGATATTCCACCTTCACCTCACCCTGATCATTCAACCATTGAAGTTTGTAAGGAGTGGGATGTTTGGTTGTGGGTAACCCTAACTTCTCTACTAGGGTTGTGCTAGCAATGTTGGTACAACAACCTCCATCAATGATTAGGCTGCAGACTTTGCCATTCACGTGACATCGAGTATGGAAAATGTTTCCTCGTTGCGATTCCATGTCACTTTCCTTAGAGCGATCCTTGGGCACTCGCCCTACCATAAGCAAGTCTCCTTTCACCGGAATTATCTCTTCCGCACTTGCTTCTTCCAATGGTGGCATCTCCTCACCATCACTCTCTTCATCAGTCTCCACCTCTCCATTTGCTTGCATGATCATTGCTTTCTTGTTCGGACATTGGGATGCATAATGACCCTTTCCAAGACAACGAAAACAACTCACATCCCGATTTCGGGGAAAGGTTTCAACCTTACCTTTTCCTTTATCTTTACTAGCCTCCATCTCTTTGCCCTTGTTAACTTCAAAGCGGGGCTTGGAGCTAGTTCCGTCTTCTCTCCTAAAATCTTGTACCCAAGGTGTTGGAGAAATTGGCCTTGGTGGTTGCATCCGGTTACTTCTTCTCTTGAATTGCGCTTCCACTTTGATTGCCATGTGGACCATGTCTTCCAATTCCACATAATGATGAAGCTCAACAACATTGGCAATTTCCGGATTTAGCCCACTCAAAAACCGAGCCATAGTGGCCTCTCTATCCTCCTCAAGGCTAGCTCTAACCATGGCTACCTCCATTTCCTTGTAATACTCATCAACCGATCGAAAGCCTTGATGAAGTCGTTGCAATTTCTGATAAAGCTCTCGGTAGTAGTGGCTCGGAACAAATCTCTTCCGCATGATAGCTTTCATGTCTTCCCAACTACTTATCGGTCTCTCTCCATTTCTTCTTCTCCCAACTACCAACTGATCCCACCAGTTCAAAGCGTAGTCAGTAAACTCGATCACCGCCAATTTGACCTTTTTCTCGTCGGAGTAGTTGTGGCAAGCAAAGACATGCTCAACCTTCTTCTCCCACTCCAAGTAAAGCTCCGGGTCATTCTTTCCTTGGAATGCCGGCATTTTGATCTTAATACTTCCTAAACTCCGATCAACCCCATCAAAAGGTTGGTGTGGGTATCTCCTTATTTCTCCCCGATCATGGCCACCTCTAGGCCCATGTCGTCTTCCAAAGGGCATCCTCCCTTCATCTTCATTGTAGTTCTCTCCAAAACTATCTTCATCCAACTCTTCCTCAAAAAGGGCTCTCCTATTAGGTCTTCCCACATTAGGAGCGACTTGTGGCGCCTCTTGCCCTAAGTTGGCGATAGTTGCTTCTTGATGTTCCATTCGTTCATTTATGTTAACCATGACGGCATTCATCCGTTCCATGGCTTGTTGTAATGCCCTCATCACAAGAGTTGTATCGGGCCTTTCCTCTGAGCTATTCCTGTCAGACATGTTTACAACAACTCACGTGTTTACACTCGAATTTTGATTGCCGTAGCGCTCGAAGCCCTATGACAAACCAAACCGTCCAAGTCTTCCACACCAATGTAGAATTTCACACTCAACAAGTGTAGCTTGCAATATCCAAATGTATGGAACAATGGAAACTAACTCAATGTGTTTTGAAACCCTAACTCTATGAGTTTGGAAAGAAGTTCGGTTTAGCAAATCCAATCCGAAAAACGCAAACAAACAAAGAAACGATCCGTTAAAGCGCAAACGACGCTAAAACGACGAAATTTCGTAAATTCTCGGGAAATCAAGAATTCACTCTACTTTTTCTCCTTTTTTTTTTTTTTTTTTTTTTTTATAAAAGCACCGTAATATCCTCTTCCTTTTAAATTTTTTTTTTTTTTTTTTTTTTATAAAATATCTAACGAGATATTTTCGGGAGATATTTTCACGAGATATTTTCGTGAGATATTTTCCGAGATATTTTCGGGAGATATTTTCGGAAGATATTTTTTTTTTTTTTATAAAATAAAGAGAAAAGTTTGGCTCTCACTTTTCAAGAAGAAAAATCACATGTGAGATTACCAAAATACCCCTCTTCAAGAAAAACGAAAATTTGGGGGAATTTCCAACACAAAATCCTCTCCAAATTCAACCAAAATAAGAAGCAAACAACAACATCACACAGGTTATTCCAGGAAATGCATTAAACACACAAAAACAAGATGAACACAGAATTTTTTTGTGAAGCAATTTTCTTGTTGCTATGAAATAGAAATTGACAAAAACTAAGATAGGAATCTAGAGTCTCAACCTAGAGCTCTGATACCAAATGATGCGAACCAAGGGAACGCGATTCCTATCGACCCTACTAGCTACAAGGCTAGAGAACCAAAAGAAATGGTCCAAGACCCAACAACAATATTGGGAGGAGAAATCCAAGCAAAACAAAATTGGCTGCAGAAAACTCACCACCACACTTGGATATTACGCACCACGCGCGGAGGAGAGGGCGAACGCCACAAAGGAGTGCAAAGGCCTTTGATAAGTTCTTGGGTTGGCTTGAAATCAAGCAAGGAGCTCATGGCTCTCAATTTGTGTTTCTCACAAATTTCATTCAAATGATCAAAATTACAAACAAGAGCTGCCCAAATGTCCTTAAATAGGGCTCTCACAAAACCTAAAAAGAAAAGACAAGATTTGAGCCATTGGATTTGATCCAAGGGCCATAATTACAAATTTTACATCGGCGCCGCGGCGGGCAAACATTCATGCCGCGGCGGGGAGGCTCGGATCACAAAAGTAAGGGTAGGCGGGCCGCGGCGGACAAATCCCATGCCGCGGCGAGGAACCTTGCACTTCAACCCGAGAGGTCTGTGCCGCGGCGCCCAAAAGCCATGCCGCGGCGCGCACGTCCCTGGTCCTCTGCGCGCACCTCTGCCCACACTTGCGCGCGCGTCTGCTCGTCCTGCGCGCACATCTCCCAGCCTGCATTCCCAAAACAGAAACATCGGCGCCGCGGCGCACATATTTCATGCCGCGGCGAGCATGCCTCGTCCAGAATTCCAACAAAACAGAAACTTGGTCGCCGCGGCGGGGGAAAGTCATGCCGCGGCGCAGCTCCAAAACTTGAATTTCCACACATTAGCTTGGCACTCCCTTGTCTCGCATGTTGGTGCCCTTGCTCGTGTTGTGGGGCGCCTTTCTACGCCAATTCTTCACCCCCTTCTCGGTTCGATCCATGATACGGGTCGGGCCTTATTAGTGGCGCGATCTGGTTCGTATCACTTGGCCTCTCACAAGCTATGTGCTCATTCCTCATCATCCCTTGGCCTTGTAATAGCTCTTAGACAAGTCCGCTCAAGGCTTCCTTGAGTTGTCTCGCCTTCGACCTCGTGATTGGCCCGTTCGGGATGCGAAGTGGTGGTAGCGCCACTTGATTCGTATCATTTTGGTAGCAGGAAACTCACCTCAACACATGGATATTACGCACCACGCATGGAGAAGAGGGCGAACGCCACAAAGGGATGCAAATCTTTTGATAAGTTCTTGGTTTGCATTGAAGCAAAGAGCATCTTGGCTCTCAATTTGTTTTCAAACAAATTTCTCATAAAATGATCAAAGATATTATTTGGGCTGCTACCCTTGTCCTTATATAGTGTACAAATAAAACCTAAAAGAAAAGACAAGATCTGGGCCATTGGATTTAATCCAATGGTCAATATTACACATTTTACATTTGCGCCGTGGCGGGCAAATATTCATGCCACGGCGAGGAGGCTCGGATTACAAAAGTTAAAGTAGGCGGGCCGCGGCGGAGTAAATTCCATGCCGCGACGAGGAACAAAAGCATCCAACCTGAGAGGTTTGTGCCGCGGCGCGCACGTCCTTGATCCTCTACGCTTACACCTGCCCAATTCTGAGCGCGCGTCTGCTCGTCCTGCGCGCACATCTGCCGAGCCCTCTTGTTCAAACAAAAACACTCGCGCCGCGGCGCACATATTTCATGCCGCGGCGGGTACCTCTGGCCAAAAATCCCAACAAAATAGAAAGGTGTTCGCCGCGGCGGGGGAATGTCATGCCGCGGCGCAGCTCCAAAACTCAGCAACTCCATAATTAGCTCGGCACTCCCATGTTTCGCATGTTGGTGCCCTTGCTCGTGTTGTGGTGCGCCTTTCTACGCCAATATTTCACCCCTTCTTCGGCCGGGTCCATGATACGTGTCGGGCCTTGTTGGTGGCGCGATCTGGTTCGTATCATTCCCTCCCTCTTCAAGAGAATTCGACCTCGAATTCGGACCTTCATCACGGGGTAAGTTTAGGAGTCCATCCCTGTTATGCTCCTCATCATAATAGTCCTGCAAGAAAGAAAAGTAAGAAAATAGACATTCTTTCATTTTTTTATTTTCCTCTTTTTTTTTGGTATGCCCAATCTTCTCTTTGGGCACTTCACCCCTTTCTTTCTCCTTTCCTTTTTCTTTTCCCTTTCCCTTTTCTTGTTTTCCCTCGTTCTTGATCTTCAATTACTTCTTTTGGGGTAAGAGGGACAAGGGTTTTCTTACTTCCATCCTTCTTGAACGAGTACTTATTTTTATACCCGTCATAAGTCACCCGTCGATCATATTGCCAAGGCCTTCCCAATATCATATGCCCAACCTGCATCGGTACCACATCACATAATACAACATCCTGATTATTTCCCATAGCAAAGGATACCAAGACTTGATGTTCCACCTTCACCTCACCTTGATCATTCAACCATGTAGTTTGTAAGGAGTGGGATGTTTGGTTGTGGGTAACCCTAACTTCTCAACTAGGGTAGTACTAGCAATGTTGGTACAACAACCCCCATCAATGATTAGGTTGCAGACTTTGCCATTCACGTGACATCTTGTACGGAAAATGTTTCCTCTTTGTGAATCCATGTCACCTTCCTTTAAGTGATCCTTGGGCACTTGCCCTACCATAAGCAAGTCTCCTTTGACAGGAACTATCTCTTCCTCACTTGCTTCTTCCAATGGTGGCATCTCCTCACCATCACTCTCTTCATCAGTCGCCACCTCCCCATTGGCTTGCATGATCATTGCTTTCTTGTTCGGACATTGGGATGCGTAATGATCCTTTCCAAGACAGCGAAAACAACTAACATCTCGATTTCGGGGAAAGGTTTCAACTTTTCCTTTTCCTTTATCCTTACTAGCCTCCATCTCTTTGCCCTTGATAACTTCAAAGCGGGGCTTGGAGCTAGTTCCTTCTTCTTTCTTAGACTCTTGTACCCAAGGTGTTGGAGTAATTGGCCTTTGTGGTTGCATCCGGTTGCTTCTTCTCTTGAATTGCCCTTCCACTTTGATTGCCATGTGGACCATGTCTTCCAACTCCACATAATGATGAAGCTCCACAACATTGGCAATTTCCGAATTTAGCCCACTCAAAACCGAGCCATAGTGGCTTCTCTATCCTCCTCAATGTTAGCCCTAACCATGGCTACCTGATGCGAACCGCTCACCACGATTCCTATGACCTCCAAATCACGCGGTTTGGCAACCACAAGAAATACAGACAGAAACCCGACACCAATATTAGCACGCAAATCCTACGAGTAGAACTAGATTTTGATTGCACGAAAACTCACCTTAAACGAATGGATATTACGCACCACTAGCTAAGACGAGGTGAAACGCCACAAAGGGATTGCAAGCTCCTTTAATAAGTTTCGGTTGAAAATGCACTTGGAGCTTTGAGCTCTCAAAGATGAAATTTTGTATTTCTCTAAATAAAAATGAACTAAGTTGTTCAATTACAGCTGCTAGGGTTCATATATACAAGAAATAAAATACTAAAAATGGGCAAAGCATCCTGGCCCTTGATTTGGAATAATTGGTCCATAAATTACAAAAGTTTGAATTCCCGCCACGGCGGCCAAATATCCATGCCGCGGCGCGCATGGTATGGGTCTGGTGCCAGGCGCGCAGGTCTGGTGTCGTCTGTTGAGGGGTGTTCGTGTCAGCGCGCAGGTCTGGCCTGTCAGCACCCGCACGTCCACTCGTGTCGCAGCGCCCAAAATGTATGCCGCGACGCGCACATGTTTTCGGTTCCAAAACAGAAACTCCTTCGCCGCGGCGTCCTCCACATATGGATATACGCACCACGAGCCTAGACAAGGCGAAACGCCACAAAGGGTTGCTAGTTCCTTTGATAAGTTTCTTGATAGAACAAGAGAAGCACTTGTGCTCTCTAAATTTGAAATCACTTCAAATTGTTTTTCATTGATGAAAATTCATGATAATTGTATATCCCCTACAATGGCAGCTGCTTTACATATATATAGATACAATGAAAACCTAAAAATTGTCTCAAGAAATCCTAGCCATTGATTTGGATCTAATGGCCCAAAATTACAACATTTTGAATCCTCGTCGCGGCGGGGAATTATTCATGCCGCGGCGCGAACATTCAGGGTCTGCGCGCAGGTCTGGCTGTCAAGCGCGCTTGTCCGTGTCAGCGCGCGCATGTCTTGCCCAGTCCTCGTCATGCCACGGCTCATGGAATGTCATGCCGACGCGCGCATGCACCTTCGGCCCAAAACAGAAACCTCCTCGCTGCGGCGCCACATTCTCGTGCCGCGGCGCGCACGTTTCCCTCGATCCAAAACAGAACGTCCTGTGCCGCGGCGCACCAAATCCATGCCGCGGCGCGCTTGTGTGACAATCCCAACATCCAATGCAGAAACCTCCTCGCCGCGGCGTACAAAATCTATGCCGCGGCGCAGCTCCAAATTTTGGAATTTGCCACTTGCACTCTTCTTCTTCTCTTCCCTTGTGCTTGCATGCTTGTTTTTGATGTTGCATGCCATTTTGCACCTTCTTGAGGCCCTTCTCTAGGCACGGCTCTCGGCTCCTGTCGGGCCGTCTTCGGGAGGGGGTCCAGTTCGTATCAAAAACCTAAAAAAATGCAAAAGAAATCCTAGCCATTGATTTGGATCCAAATGCCCAAAATTACAACAATTTGAATCTGTGCCGTGGCGGGGAAATAGTCATGCCGCGGCGCGCCTGGTTCTGTCTGCCTTGCTCGTAGCCATGCCGCGGTGCACAAATCTTAATGCCGCGGCGCGCACATTCGGGGCCTCCGCGCAGGTCTGTCGTGTCAGGCGCGCTTGTCCGTGTCAGCGCACAAACTGGGCGTGTCAGGGCGCGCACGACTGCTTGTGTCCTCGTCATGCCGCAGCGCGCTTGTGTCTTCGTGCCAACACAGATTGCCCCTCGCTGCGGCGCCACATTTTCATGCCGCAGCGCGCATGTTGTCTCATGCCTCAAAACAGAATGCCTTGTGCCGCGACGCCCAATTTCCATGCCGCGGCGTGCATGCTTGGCAAGCCCTTCGTCCAAAATAGAAACTCTTGTGCCGTGGCGCACAAAACCCATGCCGCGGCGCAGCTCCAATTTTTGGATTTGCCTCTTGCACTTGTCTTCTCCATTTCTTTGTGCTTGCATGCTTGTTTTTCTATGTTGCATTCCACTTTGCACTATTTTGAGGTCCCTTTTGTGGCACGATCCTAGGCTCGTGTCGGGCCGTCTTGGGGAGGGGTTCCGGTTCGTATCAAACTCTCTCATAGAGCAGTTGGGTATACATAAATGGTTTTCTCTATATAAATACCCATTGAACAAATAAAATTTCTCAAAAACAGACTTATGACATGCATGATATATAGCAGAAAAATCATCATCAGCAGCATACAGTTCTTTAATATACTCAAACCCTAATAATCTAGCATTTAAAGTAGAGAGTAAGGTATACCTCCTTGACAAAGCGTCTGCGATAACATTTTCCTTACCTCGCTTATATTGAATAATATAAGGAAAGGTTTCGATGAACTCCATCCATCTTGCATGTCGCCTATTCAACTTTCCTTGGCTCTTTAGGTGCTTCAAGGATTCATGATCCGTGTGGATGATGAATTCTTTCGGCCATAGATAGTGCTACCAAGTCTCCAGGGTCCTAACCAAAGCGTAGAGCCCCTTGTCATACGTTGGGTAGTTCAGGGAGGCTCCACCGAGCTTCTCACTGAAATAGGCGTTAGGTCGCTTTTCCTGCATTAAAACAGCTCCTATACCTATACCTGAAGCATCACACTCAACTTCAAAGGTTTTAGTAAAGTCAGGCAAAGATAGAACAAGTGCAGTACATAATTTATCTTTCAACAAATTAAAAGCCGTTTCTTGTTCTACTCCCCATCTAAAACCTACAGTTTTCTTGATCACCTCGGTTAGAGGTGCGGCTACAGTGCTAAAGTCTCTAACAAATCTTCGATAGAAACTAGCTAAGCTGATGCGAACCCCGCAACACGATTCCTATCGACCCAACTAGCTACGAGGCTAGAGAACCAAAAGAAGACGGTTCAAGACCCAACAACAATATTGGTAGGGATTTCTAAGCAAACAACAGATTTTGGCTGCAGGAAACTCACCTCCACACTTGGATATTACGCACCACGCACGGAGAAGAGATGAACGCCACAAAGGGATGCAAATCCTTTGATAAGTTCTTGGTTTGCAATTAAGCAAAGAGCTTTGGCTCTCAAATTTGTTTGAAGAAAACAAATATTTTTTCATAAATGACAAGAGTTGCCTTTTGGGCTGCTACAATTTGTCTTATATAGGGTACAAAACAAACCTAATGAAAAAGAAAGCTTTACAGCCATTGGATTTGATCCAATGGTCAAAATTACATCATTTAAACTTGCGCCGCGGCGGGGAAATAAGTATGCCGCGGCGAGGAGGCTCGGGTTACAACAAATTAAGTAGGCGGGCCGCGGCGGAGTAAATTTCATGCCGTGGCGAGGAAACTTGACATTGAACCCGAGAGGTCTGGGCTGCGGCGTACAAAATCCATGCCGCGGCGTGCACACTCGTCCAGCTCTGCGCACACATCTGCCCACATCCGTGCGCGCGCTTGTCCAGTTGCCACGCCAAAACAGAACCTTCTGGGCCGCGGCGCAACAATTCCATGCCGCGGCGCGCATGCCTCGCCAAAATCTTCCCAAAACAGAGGACCTCTTGCCGCGGTGCCCATTAATCCATGCCGCGGCGCAGAACTTTTTCTTCCAATTCTGCCTCTATCACATTGCTTGGCCTCTCACAAGCTATGTGCTCATTCCTCATCATCCCTTGGCCTTGTAATAGCTCTTGGACAAGTCCGCTCAAGGCTTCCTTGAGTTGTCTCGCCTTCGACCTCGAGATTGGCCCGTTCGGGATGCGAAGTGGTGGTAGCGCCAACTGATTCGTATCATAAGCCATGAAAACTTCGAACCTCCATAACAGACTTAGGCGAGGGCCAATCCCTAATCGCCTTGACCTTTTCCTTATCTACCTCTATTCCCTCAGCACTTACAACAAAACCAAAAAAAACTAGCTTGCTCATGCAAAAATAGCACTTCTTTAAATTAGCATACAGTTTTTCTTTTCTTAAAGTTTCAAGCACAGCACGTAAATGTTAAACATGCTCTTTTAAACTTTTGCTGTAAATGAGGATATCATCGAAATAGACAACCACACATTTTTCAATTAAAGAACGTAAATGATACGAATCAGTTAGCTCTACCACCACTTCTGATGCGAACCAAGGGACGCGATTCCTATCGACCCGCCTAGCTACGAGGCTAGAGAACCGAAAGAGAACGGTCCAAGACCCAACAACCAAATTGGGAGGAGAAATCCAAGCAAAACACAGATTGGATGCAGGAAACTCACCTACACACATGGATATTACGCACCACGCACGGAGGAGAGGGCGAACGCCACAAAGGGGTGCAAAGACCTTTGATAAGTTCTTGGGGGGTTGGCTTGCAATCAAGCAAGGAGCTCATGGGCTCTCACAATTTGTTTTCTAACAAATTTTATAAATGAACAAAAGTTACAAAATGAGCTGCCCAAATGTCCTTAAATAGGGCTCACACAAAAACCTAAAAGAAAAGACAAAATATGAGCCATTGGATTTGATCCAATGGTTGAAAATACAAATTTTACATTGGCGCCGCGGCGGGCTTATTCATGCCGCGGCGAGGAGGCTCGGATCACTAAAGTAAAAGTATGCGGGCCGCGGCGGACAAATTCCATGCCGCGGCGAGGAACCTTGCACTTCAACCCGAGAGGTCTGTGCCGCGGCGCCCAAAAGCCATGCCGCGGCGCGCACGTCCCTGGTCCTCTGCGCGCACCTCTGCCCACACTTGCGCGCGCGTCTGCTCGTCCTGCGCGCACGTCTCCCAGCCTTCACGCCCAAAACAGAAACATCGGCGCCGCGGCGCACATATTTCATGCCGCGGCGAGCATGCCTCGTACAAAATTCTACCAAAGCAGAAAGTCCTGTGCCGCGGCGCATAAAAGCCATGCCGCGGCGCAGCTCCAAAATTCTGAATTTCCACAAATTAGCTGGCACTTCCATGGCTAACATGTTCGCGCCCTAGCTCGTGTTTGTGGCGTGCCTTTTTGCGCCGATATTTGACCCTTTTATTGGCATAGTCCTTGCCCCGTGTCGTGCCTTGATTATGGCACGATCCGGTTCGTATCAGACCCCCTTTCTTTAAGAAGATTCGTCCTCGAATCTTAGCTATTGTGATGGGGATTGCTGAATTCACAATGGTTGAATCGAAGGCACGTTGAATCACACTCTTGATCGGCCTTCTGAAGGTTGTGTGTTCAAGCATTGAATGTGGTATGGGTTGTTCATCCTTGACTTCACTATGTTGCTCAACTACAACGAAGTCAATTGTTTTATCCTGCAAAATTGGATTAGTATCAAAAGGGTAAGAAACAATTTATTTAGTATGAATGTAAGTTCTTTTTTTCTCATTGCTTCCCTCTACAATCAAAACTTCATTCTCCTTCCCACATTCTTCTCTCTTCTCTTCAACCTCTTTTCTATCTTTTTTTTCAACCTCAAGAATTCTCTTCTCCTCTTCATACACTTCTTCCTCGGATAAAGGCACAAGAGCGATTCTTTTGTTGTCTCTCACAAATTTATACCTATTTGTGATCTTATCATGCTTAGCTCCTCTCTCCAATTGCCATGTCCTTCCCAATGATAGATGACAATAAGTCATGGGACTTATATCACAAAGTATTTCATCTTTATACCTCCCTATTGAGAATGGCACCAAAACTTGTTTGCTTATCTCCAATTCACCAAACTCATTCATCCATGGTAGCATATATGGTTTTGGATGTTGTAAGGTTGGCAAATTCAATTTCTTCACCAAAGTAGTGCTAGCATAGTTAGCATGAAGCATTTCATCAATGACCACACGACACACTTTCTCGTTCAAATGGCACCTAGTGCGAAACATACTTCCAAATGCTAACAAAATACCCTTCGTGTTTAACCTTTAGAATGATCACTCAAGCACTTTAGCTACCAAGCAATCCAAACTATCCAAAATTCTCGAACAATTGCAATATTCCGTAAACACCAAGTGTAGTTTGTAATATCCAATGTAAGGGACAAAAGAAACTAACTCAATGTGTTTGGAAATCCTAACTCTAGAAATTTTGGAAAGAATTGGGATTTAGGTCAAATTCACGAAAACGATATCCAAACGAACAAAAATACGATCCGTTAAAAGTGTGAATGACACTTTAACGAAAGTTTTGTAAAATTCTTGGAAATTGAATTTCCAAATTTTTTTTTTTTTTTTTTTTTTTTTTATAAAAATATCTAACGAGATATTTTCGGGAGATATTTTCACGAGATATTTTCGTGAGATATTTTCCGAGATATTTTCGGGAGATATTTTCGGAAGATATTTATTTTTTTTTTTATTTTTTTTTTTAAATAAAGAGAAAAGTTGGCTCTCACTTTTTCAAGACCAAAAACACATGTGAGATTACCAAAATACCCCTCTTCAAGAAAAACGAAAATTTGGGGGAATTTCCAACACAAAATCCTCTCCAAATTCAACCAAAATAAGAAGCAAACAACAACATCACACAGGTTATTCCAGGAAATGCATTAAACACACAAAAACAAGATGAACACAGAATTTTTTTTTGTGAAGCAATTTTCTTGTTGCTATGAAATAGAAATTGACAAAAACTAAGATAGGAATCTAGAGTCTCAACCTAGAGCTCTGATACCAAATGATGCGAACAAGGGGACGTGATTCCTATCGACCCGCCTAGCTACGAGGCTAGAGAACCGAAAGAGAACGGTCCAAGACCCAACAACCAAATTGGGAGGAGAAATCCAAGCAAAACACAGATTGGCTGCAGGAAACTCACCTACACACATGGATATTACGCACCACGCACGGAGGAGAGGGCGAACGCCACAAAGGGGTGCAAAGACCTTTGATAAGTTCTTGGGGGGTTGGCTTGCAATCAAGCAAGGAGCTCATGGGCTCTCACAATTTGTTTTCTAACAAATTTCATAAATGAACAAAAGTTACAAAATGAGCTGCCCAAATGTCCTTAAATAGGGCTCACACAAAAACCTAAAAGAAAAGACAAAATATGAGCCATTGGATTTGATCCAATGGTTGAAAATACAAATTTTACATTGGCGCCGCGGCGGGCAATTATTCATGCCGCGGCGAGGAGGCTCGGATCACTAAAGTAAAAGTATGCGGGCCGCGGCGGACAAATTCCATGCCGCGGCGAGGAACCTTGCACTTCAACCCGAGAGGTCTGTGCCGCGGCGCCCAAAAGCCATGCCGCGGCGCGCACGTCCTTTTTCCTCTGCGCGCACCTCTGCCCACACTTGCGCGCGCGTCTGCTCGTCCTGCGCGCACGTCTCCCAGCCTTCACGCCCAAAACAGAAACATCGGCGCCGCGGCGCACATATTTCATGCCGCGGCGAGCATGCCTCGTACAAAATTCTACCAAAGCAGAAAGTCCCGTGCCGCGGCGCAGCTCCAAAATTCTGAATTTCCACAAATTAGCTGGCACTTCCATGGCTAACATGTTCGCGCCCTAGCTCGTGTTTGTGGCGTGCCTTTTTGCGCCGATATTTGACCCTTTTATTGGCATAGTCCTTGCCCCGTGTCGTGCCTTGATTATGGCACGATCCGGTTCGTATCACAACGGATTGTCAATTAAAAAGTAGGGGACATTTGTTTCCTTCCTATTGCTCGTTATGTGGATCCAAAGAGGAAACTCTGTCACATCTTTTTTTAAGTTGTCATTTTGCAGGTGCGCTTTGGGACTTCATATACTTCTTCTTTGGAAAACGACCATGTACAGACTCTTCGATCCTAAACCTATGGAAGACCGCAATGGCAATGGAATTTGGATCACAACTCGCCAATTTATGTAAAGCAGGAATTGTTTCAGTCATTTGGGTGATTTGGACTACTAGAAATGAGTATCGATTTAACAATAAGAGGACAACGCTGAGTTCGGCTTTTGCCATAGTATGGCGTTTTATCCGCGAGGCGAGTCTCTCAAAGAGTGGTTGCATGCGAAATACTGTGGATGATCTACAGGTACTTAGGCGGCTTTGAATAACAGGCATCCCAAGACGGGCTCCAAGGATTATAGAGGTTAATTGGAAGGCTCCACCCTCGGGATGGATAAAGGTCAATACAGATGATGCAGCTTTTGGAGCACCAGGATTATCTGGTTGTTCAGGTGTTTTTCGAACTTCCAGATCATTTGTTAAGGGTTGTTTTTGTATTCCCCTTGGAGTATCATATGCTTTTGAAGCAGAACTAGCGGCAGCCATTTATGCGGTGAAGTATGCATATACATTTCGGTGGAGGCGTCTCTGGTTGGAATCAAACTCACGATATGTTGTCGCTCTCTTTCAGACTCGGTCTTTTTTGGTTCCTTGGAGATGGCATTCTGCTTGGACTGATTGTTTAGATAAAATTACCCATATGGAGTTTCACTGCTCACATATTTGTAGGGAGGGTAATGCTGCAACTGATAGCTTAACTTCTAGGGCTCCTAGTTTATGTACAGCGACTTGGTGGTGGAATGCCTCACATTTCGCTAGCTTTTTCATTTATTCAGATGCTAACAACAAACCTAATTACAGGTTTTGTTGAGAATTTTTATTTGTATGCCTAATTTTATTAATATTTAATAATATTAGTGGTTGAGAGGTTTAATGAAGAAGGTGCTAAAGAGATGCGAACCTAATTGGGATGTCCCAATGCACCCACTGAAAACTGTTAGCCACAACCTTTTATATAAAAAAAAAACTTTGGTCTAAGAAATTTATTGTAATAGTTGAATAGTGTGGGTAGTTGATTGCTAACATTAGACATGTGCAATTATAATAGATTAGTCAATAGGTATGACTTATTATCTTTTGTTTAAATAATTTGTACTATGTTGTAAACTATGTTTGTTTTATATTTTAATCATCATGGATAATTTTTTCTCTTAAATAAAAAAGATAATTGAAATGTATTAATTTTAAAAAATACGATTCATGATCTAAGTTATAAAAGTAAAAACCATCTAATGATACCTTACAGTTTATTCTTTGGATAAAAAAACAAAAGAAAATATGTGGCGTGCTTGGATTTCTAGGGAGATTTAGGAGATACTCTCCTAAGGTGAAAAGATAAGCTTCGAAATGAATATGCCAGCAGATCATAGACAACGATAGGAGAGTGAATCCATTTAAGTAGTTTTAATATTGAATTGTAATTGAGAAACGTTAACACAATTTTTTTTTCCTTTCTATTTTTACATCTTGATGCAAACCCCGCAACACGATTCCTATCGACCCAACTAGCTACGAGGCTAGAGAACCGAAAGAGAATGGTTCAAGACCCAACAACAATATTGGTAGGGATTTCTAAGCAAAAACACAGATTTGGCTGCAGGAAAACTCACCTCCACACTAGGATATTACGCACCACGCACGGAGAAGAGGTTGAACGCCACAAAGGGATGCAAATCCTTTGATAAGTTCTTGGTTGCAATTGAGCAAAGAGCTTTGGCTCTCAAATTTGTTTGAAGAAAACAAATATATTTCATAAATGACAAAGTTGCCTTTTGGGCTGCTACAATTTGTCTTATATAGAGTACAAAACAGACCTAAAGAAAGAGAAAGCTTTACAGCCATTGGATTTGATCCAATGGTCCAAATTACACTTTTTAAACTGGCGCCGCGGCGGGGAAATATGTGTGCCGCGGCGAGGAGGCTCGGATTGTAAAAAATAAAGTAGGCGGGCCGCGGCGGAGTAAATTCCATGCCGCGGCGAGGAAACTTGACATTCAACCCGAGAGGTCTGGGCCGCGGCGCACAAAACCCATGCTGCGGCGCGCACACTCGTCCAGCCCTGAGCGCACATCTGCCCACATCCGCGCACGCGCTTGTCCAGTCCCCACGCCAAAACAGAACCTTCTGGGCCGCGGCGCAACAATCCCATGCCGCGGCGCGCATGCCTCGCCAAAAATCTTCCCAAAACAGAGGACCTCTCGCCGCGGCGCCACTAATCCATGCCACGGCGCAGAACCTTTTCTTCCAATTCTGCCTCTATCACATTGCTTGGCCTCTCACAAGCTATGTGCTCATCCCTCATCATCCCTTGGCCTTGTAATAGCTCTTGGACAAGTCCGCTCAAGGCTTCCTTGAGTTGCCTCGCCTTCGACCTCGTGATTGGCCCGCTCGGGATGCGAAGTGGTGGTAGCGCCAAGTGATTCGTATCATTCCCCCCCTCTTGAAAAGGATTCGACCTCGAATCCTCACCTGCATAGTCGAAAGGGGAAAGATCAGAAACGTTAAAAGATGCGCTAATATTGTATTCACCTGGAAGGTCGAGCTTGTAGGCATTGTCGTTGATACGTTCGAGTACTTGGAATGGCCCATCCCCCCGAGGTTGTAGTTTGGACTTTCGTTTTTCGGGAAACCGTTCCTTCCGCATATGTACCCAAACCCAATCACCGGGTTCGAAAATGACCCTACGTCGCCCTTTGTTGGCCTTGAACGCAAATTCTTCATTCTTTTTTTCAATGCGCTCGTGAATGCTCTCATGTAGTTTCTTTACCATTTCAGCTTTCTTGACACCTGTCAAATCTGTCCTAACTGAAACAGGTAAAGGCAATAAATCCATAGGAGTGAGAGGGTTAAAACCATAAACAATCTCAAAAGGTGTATGGTTAGTAGTGGAATGCACACTCCTATTATAAGCAAATTCAATAAAAGGCAAACAACCCTCCCAATTTTTCAAATTTTTCTGAATGACCGTTCGTAACAGAGTAGATAAAGTTCGATTAACTACCTCTGTTTGGCCATCAGTTTGGGGATGACAAGTAGTAGAAAACAAAAGCTTCGTCCCCAACTTAGCCCATAGGGTTTTCCAAAAATAACTTAGGAATTTGACATCCCTATCAGAAATTATACTCTTTGGAACCCCATGCAACCGTACAATTTCTTTAAAAAAAAGATTAGCAATGTTAGTTGCATCATCGGTTTTATGACACGCAATAAAATGTGCCATTTTTGAAAACCTGTCAACAACCACAAAAATGGAATCTCTTCCGCCCCTAGATCTAGGCAAACCCAAAATGAAGTCCATGGAGATATCCACCCAAGGTGAACTAGGCACCGGTAGGGGTGTATACAGTCCTTAAGGTAGGACTCTGGACTTCGCTTGCCTGCACGTGATGCACTTAAAACAAATCCTCTCTACATCACGCCTCATCTTAGGCCAAAAGAAATGTTCCCGCAGAACATCCATGGTCTTGGCCACACCGAAGTGTCCCATTAGACCTCCACCATGGGCCTCTCTAACTAGCAACTCTCTCATAGAGCAGTTGGGTATACAGAGATGGTTTTCTCTATATAAATATCCATTGAACAAATAAAATTTCTCAAAAACAGACTTATGACATGCATGATATATAGCAGAAAAATCATCATCAGCAGCATACAGTTCCTTGATATACTCAAACCCTAATAATCTAGCATTTAGAGTAGAGAGTAAGGTATACCTCCTTGACAACGCGTCTGCGATGACATTTTCCTTACCTCGCTTATATTGAATAATATAAGGAAAGGTTTCGATGAACTCCATCCATCTTGCATGCCGCCTATTCAACTTCCCTTGGCTTCTTAGGTGCTTCAAGGATTCATGATCCGTGTGGATGATGAATTCTTTCGGCCACAGGTAGTGCTGCCAAGTCTCCAGGGTCCTAACCAAAGCGTAGAGCTCATTGTCATACGTTGGGTAGTTCAGGGAGGCTCCACCGAGCTTCTCACTAAAATAGGCGATAGGTCGCTTTCCCAGCATTAAAACAGCTCCTATACCTATACCTGAAGCATCACACTCAACTTCGAAGGTTTTATTAAAGTTAGGCAAAGATAGAACAGGTGCAGTACATAATTTATCTTTTAACAACTTAAAAGCAGTTTCTTGTTCTACTCCCCATCTAAAACCTACAGTTTTCTTGATCACCTCGGTTAGAGGTGCGGCTACAGTGCTAAAGTCTCTAACAAATCTTCGATAGAAACTAGCCAAGCCATGGAAACTTCAGACCTCCGTAACAGACTTAGGCGAGGGCCAATCCCTAATCGCCTTGACCTTTTCCTTATCTACCTCTATTCCCTCAGCACTTACAACAAATCCAAGAAAAACTAGCTTACTCATGCAAAAACAGCACTTCTTTAAATTAGCATACAGTTTTTCTTTTCTCAAAATTTCAAGCACAGCACGTAAATGTTCAACATGCTCTTCTAAATTTTTGCTGTAAATGAGGATATCATCGAAATAGACAACCACACAATTTCCAATTAAAGAACGCAAAACATGGTTCATTAATCTCATAAAAGTACTGGGTGCGTTAGATAACCCGAAAGGCATAACTAACCACTCATACAACCCATGTTTCGTTTTAAAAGCGGTTTTCCATTCATCCCCTTCTTTCATCCTTATTTGATGATACACACTTTTAAGGTCAATTTTTGAAAAGATGCTAGAGCCATGCAATTCATCTAACATGTCATCTGAAAATCCGATCAATATTTGATCGCCTCCATCACCTCCCAAATCAACTCCATCGCTATATCTGAACTCATCGCCTCCATCGCCTCCCAAATCAACTCCATCGCTGCTCATCGCCCTGGATCAACTCCATTGCTGCGAAAGGTGATGCGAACCCCGCAACACGATTCCTATCGACCCAACTAGCTACGAGGCTAGAGAACCAAGAAGAAACGATTCAAGACCCAACAACAAAATTGGTAAGGATTTCTTGGCAAAACACAGATTTGGCTGCAGGAAACTCACCTCCACACTTGGATATTACGCACCACGCACGGAGAAGAGGTTGAACGCCACAAAGGGATGCAAATCCTTTGATAAGTTCTTGGTTTGCAATTAAGCAAGGAGAGCTTTGGCTCTCAAATTTGTTTTCAACAAACAAGTATTTTTCATAAAAATGGGAAGTGTCCCAAGAGCTGCTACAATATGTCTTTATATAGTGTACAAGAAAACCTAAAAGAAAATATAAAATCCTAGCCATTGATTCTAATCCAATGGTGGTAATTACAAGCACAAATCGATCCATGCCGCGGCGGGTGTTTCTTGTGCCGCGGCGCGCCCTCTTTTTGGACTGCTCGGAGAAAAACAGAACGGTCCGTGCCGTGGCGGAACAATTCTATGCCGCGGCGCGCTCCCACGTCCAGAATTCCTAATCAAAGCAGAACGTTGCTCGCCGCGGAGCCATTATTCCATGCCGCGGCGCAGATCCGTTTTCTCCAATTCTGCCTCTAGCACATTGCTTGGCCTCTCACAAGCCATGTGCTCATCCCTCATCATCCCTTGGCCTTGTAATAGCTCTTGGATAAGTCCACTCAAGGCGTCCTTGAGTTGCCTCACCTTCGACCTCGTGATTGGCCCATTCGGGATACGAAGTGGTGGTAGCGCTACATGATTCGTATCAAAAGGTCTTCATCAAAAGGTACAGATCTCAACTCCATCACTGCCCAGCCCAGATTCCCATTGCTGCCGCCGTCCACAGCATCAGTCACCAACTCGTCCGCCTGCAGCGTCGTCTGATCCACTAGCTCTCCAAGCCGATCCACCAGCGCCACCTATTCACCTCATCTGTTGGCTAAGGGTGTCTACCTTGCGTGAGGCAGCTCGAATCAATCCTCACTTCTCTGTTCGAACAAGAACATACCGGTTCAGATCGGCATACCAGTCACAGTGACAGGAACCAACGCATCTTATTTTTCACAGGAACCATCAGAGCCAAACGGCATATAATCACCATTCAGCCATCGAAATTGACTTGTGATTCTCCACTATCAACCCATTAGAAGGTCTGATCTGCAACGATCTGCAATTTGGAACATTTCTGATGCGAACCACTCGCCACGACTCCTATGACCTCCAAATCACGCGGCTTGGCAACCACAAGAAATACGAACGATGACCCGACAACAATGTTGGCACGCAGATTCTACGAAGAACGCTCGACTATGATAGCAAGGAACTCACCTCCACCCTTGGATATACGCACCACGAGCCGAGATGAGGCGAAACGCCACAAAGGGTTGCTAATTCCTTTGATAAGTTTCTTGATAGAACAAGAGAAGCACTTGTGCTCTCTCTCAATTTGAAATCACTCCAAATTGTTTTTCATTGATGAAAAATCATTTCATTGATTAAAATTGTTGAATGAATACAAATGGCAGCTGCTACAAGTATTTATAGACATAAATGAAAGCTAAAAACCTAGAAGAAATCCTGGCCATTGATTTGGATCCAATGGCCCAAAAATTACACATTTTGAATCCTCGCCGCGGCGGGGAATTATTCATGCCGCGGCGCGCCCCTTTCTGTTTGCCACCCGCGAAGCCTCGCCGCGGCGCACAAAAGTTCATGCCGCGGCGCGCATATTCTAGATCTGCGCGCAGGTCTGGCTGTCAGGCGCGCAGGTCTGGTGTGTCAGCGCGCGCAGTCTCGCCCATCCCTCGTCATGCCGCGGCGCACAAAATTCATGCCGCGGCGCACATGTACCCTCGGTCCAAAACAGAAACCTCCTCGCCGCGGCGCACAAAGTCTATGCCGCGGCGCCCATGTTTCTTCAATTCAAAACAGAACGCCTTTCGCCGCGGCGCACCAAATCCATGCCGCGGTGCGCATGTGTGACAATTCCTCCCTCAAATGCAGAAACTTCCTCGCCGCGGCGCACAAAATCCATGCCGCGGCGCAGCTCCAATTTTTGAAATTGACACTTGCACTCTTCTCTTCCTTTTCCATGGTGCTTGCATGTCTTTCTTTGATGTTGCATGCCATTTAGCACCCCTTTGAGGCCCTTCTCTCGGCACGGCTCTCGGCGCGTGTCGGGCCGACTTCGGGAGGGGGTCCGATTCGTATCATTTTGCAGCTCAATGGATGATAGCACTCCCTGCTATCAAGCACATCAGGGGTTCGAATCCTGGTGTGAACAACCTTCCCTAAGGCGGGCCGGCAAAGCCGGAGGACCCGTACGTGGGAGAGCTGGTTGGGGGGAGCGGTCTGCAGGCCTGGCGTGAGTAGAGGCACTGTTGCCTGCGCCTACCACGGGTCACCGACCGAGGTGGTGGTAGTGTGTAGGAGGTGGTGTCGGCGCGCCAAAAGAGCATCCTTTTTATGATGCGAACGGGACCTCCAGTTTACCGGCCCGCCGCAACAGTGCTGCAGCACGTCGCCCCCAACCCTTCTCTGGCATGCGCCGACCCCCCTTCCATACCCACCACCACCGAAGAGTCCACACTCCGGCAACGGGGGCAGGCCAAAGGGCCTCTACTCACATGCGCTGCGGGTTGTTTACTCCAAGGCTCGAACCCTTGAAGTACTTGATACCACTCCCTGATATCATCCATTGCAGCTCAATGGATGATATCAGGGAGTGGTATCAAGTACTTCAAGGGTTCGAGCCTTGGAGTAAACAACCCGCAGCGCATGTGAGTAGAGGCCCTTTGGCCTGCCCCCGTTGCCGGAGTGTGGACTCTTCGGTGGTGGTGGGTATGGAAGGGGGGTCGGCGCATGCCAGAGAAGGGTTGGGGGCGACGTGCTGCAGCACTGTTGCGGCGGGCCGGTAAACCGGAGGTCCCGTTCGCATCAATTTCTCTTTTAACGATCTGCAATTTAACGATCTGTAATTTGGAATATTTCTCTTTCAACGATCTGCAATTTGGAACATTCCTTCTGTTCTGCTGTGGTGAGTTTCACGGGTATACTAAACAGGTATCTATATCTGATCTGCTGTGGTGAGTTTTACGTTGATATGAATTTAAGTTCAATTTTTCTTCAATCATATTTATTAGTATTTTAATAATCACCTATTGTTATGCATTAAGTTTTATTCCTATGACAAATTTTACTCACTTACGTGGTAGTACTCCCACGGAAAATTATCCGAGCCATGCAGCCATGTTCACTCCATTACCCATTTTGCCCGCACCGAGCCAACCACAAAAAAGTTATGCTCAGGCCATGTGTGACGGTCCATCAAATCGAATTATTGAAACTCATGAAATACCCCTTCAAAAGGCAAAGACATATGTCCAAGACATCGAAAAAAATTCCACAAACATTGTTATTGAGTCGGGCACGACACAAAACCCAAAAAAGCATGGAGACATAACATGTGTCACCCTAGACCCAAAAGTCTACCAAACCCGTTTGAATCTATGCAAGTTCTCTCTAATTGGCAGGCTAATTCTTTCTAAGGGAGACAAACCCTGGAGTCAGGGTGATCTAAAAACCCGGCTTAAAACTATCTGGAATCTATCTTCTAACTGGAAACTTATCGCTCTGGGCCGTGGTTTTTATCATATTTTACTGCACACCCCTGAGGATCAGGCAAAGATTAAAGCTAATGCACCAATTAATGTCAAGCCAGGTATTTTTCGGATTCAACCGTGGACACCCAATTTCAACCCACATACTGAAAAATCTACCAATGCTCAAGTTTGGGTTCGCTTATATAATTTACCATGGGAATTTTGGGACAAACAATTTCTGGTACAGATTGCACGAGCAATTGGTGTTCCACTAAAAATCGACAACGCCACCCTCAATGGCGAATTGGGACAGTATGCTAGACTTTTAATTGATATCGATCTAGCACGCAAGCTTGAAGAACAGGTGATGGTAGAAGTGGAGTCACTTAAGATCTTTGTGGATTTGTATTATGAAAATTTGCCAGACTTTTGTAATCTATGCTCCTCGGTTGGACATGCAGCATTTAAATGCAGGAAAAATGTCAATGTCACTGCTGACAAACAAAAAGAAATCCAAACAAATAGGCCACAAGTACACCCACGTCAACAACAAATTTATAGGCCTAAGGTCAATTCTGTTGTCAATACAGTTATGGTAACAATGCTTTTGATGCTCTTCATGCTATTGATACAAATATTACTAGTCCTCCCACAGTCACCGTATCATCTGATAAAACAGTTATATCAACCGCATCCAATGCTCCCTTAACAACTACTTCCAAATTCAAGGATCTAGCCATTACGTCCTCCACAGATCTAACCATTACCAATTCAACAAAATTGACCACTACAACCCCACATATTGTCTCCCATAATGCAGATTTGCATGCAACTATCACTACCGCAGAACCTAATGTACACACAGTACGTACTGTACCCAGAGGATCTACTGTAAACAAATTTGGTCCTTCAGCTATCCTTACCGCAGGATCCTTGCCCCCTCTTACTGCATCGAGAATCACCCTTCCACCCGATTCTTCAGTATCGATAGCAGATCTCAGTCAGCGTTTACAGAAAATGAAAAAGGATTATGCCATGAATGAGGAATTAGGTTGGCAAGTGGTAACTGGCAAGAATCGACGTGCTCGATCAGCCAGCCCACGTTTCCAACCTATGCGAAACACACCCATCATAGGGGACTACAACAGTAATTCAACATGATAGTTCTTTACTGGAACTGTAGAGGTATTTCTAACAAGAATACACGAAATACCTTACACAATTTTTGCAAAAAAGAAAGACCAGACTTTCTTTGTATAGCAGAGCCAATGTCTGACCCTAGCACCCTTGAAGATCGTTTTTGGAAAAATTTGGGTTATACCTTCATCGGATCAAACCACACAACTGTTAGCAAAATTTGGCTCTTTGCAACCCCCGTAGTGGCAGGAAATACAACAATTGTAATACAACATCAACAACATATAACGGTCTCTTACATAGCAAATTCTAAAGCTTACCTTCTAACGTTTATTTATGGTAAGGCAACATATGTTAGAAGAAGGGATCTCTGGGACTCGTTAAGGGCGCTTTCAGATACTCAAACCCCTTGGTTGGTAATAGGGGACTTTAATGCTATTCTTGGATCACACGAAACTACTGGCTTGACTCATAGCAATACCTCTATAGAAGATTTTAATGCTATGATCTCTTCATGTAACTTGGTTGAAATTGATACTAAAGGGGCCTTTTACACTTATTCTAAGGGTGGACTATCTCAAATACGATCAAGATTAGATCGTGGATTGTGTTCAGAATCCTTCCTTGACTCTTGGTCTACGGTATCTTGCTGTACACTTCCTAGGCACTGCTCAGATCACCACCCGCTTTTGCTCAAAGCATCTAAGTCAGAGAATAGGGGTCCAAGGCCGTTTAGGTTTCATGGTATGTGGCTCGAGCATCCTAGTTTTAAAGATTTAGTGCGTGCAACTTGGTCAGTGCCTGTTCAGGCTAGCGCTATGGGTATTGTCATTGGGAAACTTAAGGCTCTCAAATTGGTTCTCAAGACCTGGAATAAAAATGTCTTTGGTAATCTGAATCAAAATATTGCAACTGCAACAGCTACACTTGCCGACATTCAGCAATGCTATAACAATGACTCTTTCTCCGAAGAACTCCTCCAATTGGAGTCTGATGCTCATGCTGACTTAGATAAGTTACTGCGACAGCAAGATATATTTCTAAGAGAAAAGATTAGACTAAAATGGTTAAAAGGTGGAGATAGAAACTCGGCATTTTTTCACTCAATTCTTCGTCGTTTAAAGGCACAAAAACCTCTGACACACTTGGAAATTAATGGAGATATTACCCATGATCCAGAGGTAATAGCTACTCATATTTTGGATTACTATGAACAACTTTTCTCAAGTCATTCAGCTGGAACAACAGATATTACTCTCATCGAGTCAGTGGTGCCCTCCCTAGTCACCATTGTGGATAATCAAAGTTTAAGATGCATACCGTCTTCAGAAGACATAAGAGACACAGTTTTTTCCATGGACCCACTAAGTGCCCCTGGACCAGATGGTTTTACGGGTAAATTTTTTCAACAGTGCTGGGATATCGTCGGTACAGATGTTGTAAAAGCGGTACAAGAGTATTTTAAAACAGGCCGGATGCACCCAGGACTTAATTCAAATTTCATAATTCTTATACCAAAACATCAGCAAGCAAGCACTATTGACCAGTATAGGCCTATTGCTTTAGGCAACTTCATGTTCAAAGTAATAACAAAGATTATTGCCGGCCGACTAGGACATATATGCACTCGTATCCTATCTCAAAATCAATTTGGATTTATTCCAGGTCGAAACATTAGCGATTGTATAGCAGGTGCTTCTGAATGTTTTAATGCTATGCAAGCTTCTAGCCGACATGGGAACATTGCTCTCAAAATTGACATTCATAAAGCTTTTGATACCATGAGTTGGGATTTTATTCTACAGGTGATGAAATGTTTTGGTTTTGACAACACTTTCCTGGGATGGATTCGAGATCTCTTCGCATCAGCGAGAATCTCAATCCTGGTTAATGGTTCACCCAGGGGATATTTTCCTTGCTCTAGAGGCGTCCGACAGGGGATCCTCTATCCCCACTGCTTTTTTGCATAGCTGAAGATTTTCTCAGCAGATATCTGGAAAAATTGGTTGATACGGGGCGTTTATTACCAATTTCTTCACCTAGGGGAGCTCGTGCACCAACTCATTTTTTATATGCAGATGATATTCTAATTTTTTGTCGTGCACGGGAGACAAACATTCGAGTGTTATCTGAGGCTTTTTCCCTGTATGGTCGCCTTTCTGGTCAGGTGGTAAATTTAGGAAAATCTTTTATCTACTTTGAAAAAGGTGTTACCTCGGGCAACATTTCATTACTTCAAAATATATCTGGCATGCGTATTGGAGGATCATCCTTGTCTTACTTGGGCATCAATCTTTTTAAAGGGGCTCCGAGAAAATGCTGGTTTCAAAGTTTAGCAGATAAAATTCGTGTGAAAATTGAGGCCTGGAATGGGCAGACTATCTCTTTAGCAGGAAGGCGATGCTTGATTTCCTCAATCATCCAGAATACATTCCTTCACTCTTTTCAGATATATAAATGGCCAAAAAAAATCCTTGAAGAACTAACAAAAAATATTCGCAATTTTTTTTGGTCGGGAAAGACAGATACAATTAAACAGGTTCAAGTGGCTTGGAGAGATTGTTGTCGTCCAATAGAGGAAGGAGGTCTTGGTTTGCGGGATCTTCGTCTCTTAAATGAAGCCATGCTAAGAAAGTTTGCCTGGAGAGTAATCACAGGAACTTCTCACACTCTGCTTTACTTACGTGGTAGATATCTAAATAAAAATGACTTTCCACGGAACTATTATGTCTGCTCATCAATTTGGCCTGGTTTGCGACCTCACTACTTAACCCTCCTGGAGGAGTCCAGGTGGTTTGTTGGATTAAATTCTACAGTAAAGTTTTGGACAGACAACTGGTTAGGTACTCCTTTAATTGATAGGTTGGACAACTGATACGAATCATGTAGCGCTACCACCACTTCGTATCCCGAATGGGCCAATCACGAGGTCGAAGGTGAGGCAACTCAAGGACGCCTTGAGTGGACTTATCCAAGAGCTATTACAAGGCCAAGGGATGATGAGGGATGAGCACATGGCTTGTGAGAGGCCAAGCAATGTGCTAGAGGCAGAATTGGAGAAAACGGATCTGCGCCGCGGCATGGAATAATGGCGCCGCGGCGAGCAACGTTCTGCTTTGATTAGGAATTCTGGACGTGGGAGCGCGCCGGGGCATAGAATTGTTCCGCCGCGGCACGGACCGTTCTGTTTTTCTCCGAGCAGTCCAAAAAGAGGGCGCGCCGCGGCACAAGAAACACCCGCCGCGGCATGGATCGATTTGTGCTTGTAATTACCACCATTGGATTAGAATCAATGGCTAGGATTTTATATTTTCTTTTAGGTTTTCTTGTACACTATATAAAGACATATTGTAGCAGCTCTTGGGACACTTCCCATTTTTATGAAAAATACTTGTTTGTTGCAAACAAATTTGAGAGCCAAAGCTCTCCTTGCTTAATTGCAAACCAAGAACTTATCAAAGGATTTGCATCCCTTTGTGGCGTTCAACCTCTTCTCCGTGCGTGGTGCGTAATATCCAAGTGTGGAGGTGAGTTTCCTGCAGCCAAATCTGTGTTTTGCCAAGAAATCCTTACCAATTTTGTTGTTGGGTCTTGAATCGTTTCTTCTTGGTTCTCTAGCCTCGTAGCTAGTTGGGTCGATAGGAATCGTGTTGCGGGGTTCGCATCATTTGGTATCAGAGCTCTAGGTTGAGACTCTAGATTCCTATCTTAAATTTCTGTCATTTTTGTTTCATAGCAACAAGAAAAATTCCTTCAAAAAAATTCTGTGTTCTTCTATGATTCTATGTGTTTATTGCAATTCCTGGAATAATCTGATTGATGATGTTGTTTCCCTCTTATCTTGATTGAATTTGGAGAAGATTTCATGTTGAAAAATTCCCCCAAAATTCGTTTTTGTGGGAGAGGGGTATTTTGGTAATCTCACATGTGATTCTCGTTTTGAAAAAGTGAGAGCCAAACGTTTTCTCTGCATTTTATAAAAAAAAAAAAAAATATCTTCCGAAAATATCTCCCGAAAATATCTCGGAAAAATATCTCACGAAAATATCTCGTGAAAATATCCCCCGAGAAATATCTCGTTAGATATTTATAAAAAAAAAAAAAAAAAAAAAAAAAAAGAAATTAATTTAAAGAGGATAATTCGGAAATTATATATAAAAAAAAAAAAAAAAGAGAAAAGAGAGTAAATTCTTGATTTTTCCGAGGATTTACGGAATTTCTTCGTTTTAGCGTCGTTTACGCTTAACGGATCGTTTCTTTGTTTGTTTACATAATTACGAGTTTGAATTTGTTAAATTGAGCTTGATTCCGAACTAATAGAGTTAGAGTTTCAAAACACTTCGAGTTAGTTTCCTTTGTGCTTAACATTGGATATTGCAAACTACGGGTTGTTGAGGACGAAAACTCTACTTTGGGTGGAAATCTTGGTTGGTTTGGTTTGTCATAAGGCTTCGAGCGCTTGGGCAATCACATTCGAGTGTAAACACGTGAGGTAACGAGTGAAAGTTCCACTTTGTTAATTGCTAATTTGTTTGTTTGTTTAGTATCATTGAATATGTCTAACAGGAATAGCTCCGAGGAAGGGCCCGATACGACTTTTATGATGAGGGCGTTACAACAGTCCATGGAACGGATGAATGCCGTCATGGTCAATGTGAATGAGCGGTTAGAGAGACAAGAGGCCACTATCGCCAACATGCGGCAAGAAGCACCGCAAAACGCTCCTAATATAGAAAGGCCTAATAGAAGGGTCCATATTGATGAGGAGTCTGAGGCGGATAGTTTTGGTGAGGATGTTTATGAGGGAGAAGGGAGGATGCCCTTTGGAGGACGCCATGGGCCTAGAGGAGGCCATGGTCGGGGAGGTTTTAGGAGACCCCCACAACGACCCAATGACGGGGTTGATAGGAGCTTGGATAGCATTAAAATGAGAATGCCGGCATTCCAAGGAAAGAATGACCCGGAACTCTATTTGGAGTGGGAAAAGAAGGTTGAGCATATCTTTGCGTGCCACAATTATTCGGATGAAAAAAAGGTTAAGTTGGCCGTACTAGAATTCACCGACTATGCTTTAAATTGGTGGGATCAACTAGTTATTGCTAGGAGGAGAAATGGTGAAAGATCGATTGATAGTTGGGAAAATATGAAGGCTATCATGAGAAAATGGTTTATTCCAAGCCATTACTACCGAGAGCTATATCAGAAGTTGCAAAGGCTCACTCAAGGATTTAGGTCGGTAGATGATTATTACAAGGATATGGAGATGACCATGGTTAGAGCCAATATTGAGGAGGATAGGGAAGCCACCATGGCTAGGTTTGTTAGTGGTTTGAACCAAGAGATTGCCAATATTGTGGAGCTACATCACTATGTAGAGTTAGAGGACATGGTCCATATGGCAATCAAGGTGGAGAGGCAATTGAGGAAGAAGAGCAGCCGCACTTTCCCACCTAAGGTTAACCCAACTACATCAAAACCCACCCCTACCACACCATGGAAAAATTGGAAGAAAGATGAAGCGACTAGCTCCAAGCCTAGGTTTGAATTGAATAAGGGCAAGGAAGTGGAGACTAGTAGGGATAAGGGTAAGGTTGAAAACCCGATCCGATACCGAGATGTCAAGTGTTTTAGGTGTCTTGGAACCGGACACATTGCATCCCAATGTCCGAATAAAAAGGTCATGATCGTCCAAGCCAATGGCGACATTGAAACGGATAGGGATAGTGATGAAGAAGAAATGCCATTACTAGAAGAAGCTAGTGATGAGGAAATAGGGCCCGTGGAGGGAGAGGCTCTAGTGGTAATGAGATCCTTGAGTATCCAATATAAGGATGAAGATGCGGAGCAACAACGAGAGAACATATTTCACACAAGGTGTCATGTGAACTCTAAAGTGTGTAATGTCATCATTGATGGTGGGAGTTGCGCCAACGTGGCTAGTACTACCTTAGTTGAAAAGCTAGGGTTGCCAATGATCAAACACCCGAAACCCTACAAGCTACAATGGTTGAATGATAGCGGGGAAGTAAAGGTTAGCAAACAGGTACTAGTATCCTTTGCCATTGGAAAGTACAAGGATGAAGTATTGTGCGATGTAGTCCCCATGCAAGCTGGGCATATATTGCTTGGGAGACCATGGCAATATGATCGGAGGGCTACACATGATGGGTACAATAATAAGTATTCATTTGAGTGGAAAGGAAAAAGGATTACACTTGCACCCTTATCTCCTAAGCAAGTTTTTGAGGACCAAAAGAAGATGGTTAAAGAAAAAAAGGAGAGAGTGGGAGAAAAGAGTGAGGGAGAGAAGAGTGGAGAGAGAGAAAAAGAAACCGAAAAAAAGGTTGAAAATTTTTACGCAAAGGCAAGTGATGTAGAACACGCCGTCTTGGCGAAGAGGTCTGTTCTTATACTCTTGTATAAGGAGACTTATTTATCTACTAATGAACTTGACAATGCGTTGCCAAGTGTTTTTGTTTCTTTGTTACAGGAATATGAAGACGTGTTTCCTGAAGAGATCCCGGACGGTGCGCCACCATTGCGAGGGATTGAGCATCAGATTGACTTCATTCCTGGAGCGTCTCTTCCAAACCGACCGGCTTATCGTACCAATCCGGACGATACTAAGGAGATCCAGAAGCAGGTCGAAGAATTCTTGACTAGAGGGCAAGTCAGAGAAAGCTTAAGCCCTTGTGCAGTGCCAGTGATACTTGTACCTAAGAAGGATGGGTCAAGTCGTATGTGTGTTGATTGTCGAGCCGTCAACAACATTACGGTAAAGTATCGTCACCCAATTCCTAGGTTAGATGACATGTTAGATGAATTGCATGGCTCTAGCATATTTTCAAAAATTGACCTTAAAAGCGGGTATCATCAAATAAGGATGAGGGAAGGAGATGAATGGAAAACCGCTTTTAAAACAAAACATGGGTTGTATGAGTGGTTAGTTATGCCTTTCGGGTTATCTAATGCACCAAGTACTTTTATGAGATTAATGAACCATGTTTTACGACCTTTAATTGGAAAATTTGTGGTTGTCTATTTCGATGATATTCTCATTTACAGCAAAAATTTAGAAGAGCATGTTGAACATTTACGTGCTGTGCTTGAAATTTTGAGAAGAGAAAAACTGTATGCTAATTTAAAGAAGTGCTGTTTTTGCATGAGCAAGCTGGTTTTTCTTGGTTTTGTTGTGAGTGCTGAGGGAATAGAAGTAGATAAGGAGAAGGTCAAGGCGATTAGGGATTGGCCCTCGCCTAAGTCCGTTACGGAGGTTCGCAGCTTCCATGGCTTGGCTAGTTTCTATCGAAGGTTTATTAGAGACTTTAGCACTGTAGCCGCACCTCTAACCGAGGTGATTAAGAAAACTGTAGGTTTTAGATGGGGAGTAGGACAAGAGACAGCTTTTAATTTATTGAAAGATAAATTATGTACTGCACCTGTTTTATCTTTGCCTGATTTTACTAAAACCTTTGAAGTTGAGTGTGATGCTTCAGGTATAGGTATAGGGGCTGTTTTGATGCAAGAAAAGCGACCTATATCCTATTTCAGTGAGAAGCTCGGAGGAGCCTCCCTGAAATACCCAACGTATGACAAGGAGCTCTACGCTTTGGTTAGGACCCTGGAGACTTGGCAGCACTATCTATGGCCGAAAGAATTCGTCATCCACACGGATCATGAATCCTTGAAGCACTTAAAGAGCCAAGGGAAGTTGAATAGGCGACATGCAAGGTGGATGGAGTTCATCGAAACATTTCCTTATATTATTCAATATAAGCGAGGTAAGGAAAATGTTGTCGCAGATGCTTTGTCGAGGAGGTATACCTTACTTTCTACTTTAAATGCTAGATTACTAGGGTTTGAGTATGTTAAAGAACTGTATGCTGATGATGATGATTTTTCTGCTATATATCATGCATGTCATAAGTCTGGTTTTGAGAAATTTTATTTGTCCAATGGGTATCTATACAGGGAAAACCATTTATGTATACCCAACTGCTCTATGAGAGAGTTATTGGTGAGAGAGGCCCATGGTGGAGGTTTAATGGGACACTTCGGTGTGGCCAAGACCATGGATGTTCTGCGGGAACATTTCTTTTGGCCTAAGATGAGACGTGATGTAGAGAGGATTTGCTTTAAGTGCATCACGTGTAGGCAAGCAAAGTCCAGAGTCCTACCTCAAGGACTATATACACCCCTACCGGTGCCTAGTTCACCTTGGGTGGATATCTCGATGGACTTTATTTTGGGGTTGCCTAGATCTAGGGGCGGGAGAGATTCTATTTTTGTAGTTGTTGACAGGTTTTCAAAAATGGCACATTTCATTGCGTGTCACAAAACCGATGATGCAACTAACATTGCCAATCTTTTTTTTAAAGAGATTGTACGGTTGCATGGAGTTCCAAAAAGTATAATTTCTGATAGGGATGTCAAATTCCTAAGTTATTTTTGGAAGACTCTATGGGCTAAGTTGGGGACGAAGCTTTTGTTTTCTACTACTTGTCATCCCCAAACTGATGGCCAAACAGAGGTAGTTAATCGAACTTTATCTACTCTGTTGCGAACGGTCATTCAAAAAAATTTGAAAAATTGGGAGGATTGTTTGCCTTTTATTGAATTTGCTTATAATAGGAGTGTGCATTCCACTACTAACCATACGCCTTTTGATATTGTATATGGTTTTAACCCACTCACTCCTATGGATTTATTGCCTTTACCTGTTTCAGTTAGGACGGATTTGACAGGTGCCAAGAAAGCTGAAATGGTGAAGAAACTACATGAGAGCATTCACGAGCGCATTGAAAAAAAGAATGAAGAAGTTGCGTTCAAGGCTAACAAAGGGAGACGTAGGATCATTTTTGAACCCGGTGATTGGGTTTGGGTACATATGCGGAAGGAACGGTTTCCCGAAAAGCGAAAGTCCAAACTACAACCTCGGGGGGATGGGCCATTCCAAGTACTCGAACGTATCAACGACAATGCCTACAAGCTCGACCTTCCAGGTGAGTATAATATTAGCGCATCTTTTAATGTTTCTGATCTCTCTCCTTTCGATTATGCAGGTGAAGATTCGAGGTCGAATCCTTTTCAAGAGGGGGGGAATGATACGAATCATGTAGCGCTACCACCACTTCGTATCCCGAATGGGCCAATCACGAGGTCGAAGGTGAGGCAACTCAAGGACGCCTTGAGTGGACTTATCCAAGAGCTATTACAAGGCCAAGGGATGATGAGGGATGAGCACATGGCTTGTGAGAGGCCAAGCAATGTGCTAGAGGCAGAATTGGAGAAAACGGATCTGCGCCGCGGCATGGAATAATGGCGCCGCGGCGAGCAACGTTCTGCTTTGATTAGGAATTCTGGACGTGGGAGCGCGCCGCGGCATAGAATTGTTCCGCCGCGGCACGGACCGTTCTGTTTTTCTCCGAGCAGTCCAAAAAGAGGGCGCGCCGCGGCACAAGAAACACCCGCCGCGGCATGGATCGATTTGTGCTTGTAATTACCACCATTGGATTAGAATTAATGGCTAGGATTTTATATTTTCTTTTAGGTTTTCTTGTACACTATATAAAGACATATTGTAGCAGCTCTTGGGACACTTCCCATTTTTATGAAAAATACTTGTTTGTTGCAAACAAATTTGAGAGCCAAAGCTCTCCTTGCTTAATTGCAAACCAAGAACTTATCAAAGGATTTGCATCCCTTTGTGGCGTTCAACCTCTTCTCCGTGCGTGGTGCGTAATATCCAAGTGTGGAGGTGAGTTTCCTGCAGCCAAATCTGTGTTTTGCCAAGAAATCCTTACCAATTTTGTTGTTGGGTCTTGAATCGTTTCTTCTTGGTTCTCTAGCCTCGTAGCTAGTTGGGTCGATAGGAATCGTGTTGCGGGGTTCGCATCAACAACCCCCCTGTAGATCCCCCGATACATTCAGTAGTAGGGGACTACCTTCGCGAGGACGGATGGCATCTGCCTCAACAATTTATGGTCTCCTATCCAGATATTGCCTCAGAAATTCAGTCAACAGTGGTTGGGATTAGTTCGGACATAAGAGTTTGGACAAGCTCAATTAAGGGAGATGTTACAACTAGAGAGGCTTATGATTCATTACGTGTGGTTGGGGAACGCAAGATTTGGGGTAAGGCTATTTGGGCTCCTTACATACCGCCCTCAAGGTCTATTTTGTTATGGCGTGCAATTCAAAATAAACTTGCCACGGATTGTCAATTAAAAAAGAGGGGACAATTTTTCCCTTCTCGTTGCTCATTATGTGGATCTAAGGAGGAAACTATGTCACATCTTTTTTTAAGTTGTCATTTTGCAGGTGCACTCTGGGACCTTCTATGCTTCTTCTTTGGCAGACGACCATGCACAGAGTCCACTATCCTAAACTTATGGAAGACTTCAATGTCAATAGAGTTTGGATCACAGCTCGCTAATTTATGGAAAGCAGGAATTGTCTCAGTAATTTGGGTGATTTGGAATACTAGGAATGATTATCGGTTTAACAACAAAAAAACAACACTGAGGTCAGCATTTGCCACAGTATGGCGTTTTATTCGTGAAGCGAGTCTATCACAGGGTGGTTCCATGAGAAATACTGTGGACGACTTACAAGTACTTAAGCGTCTTCGAATACAAGGCATACCACGACGGGCTCCAAGGATTATAGAGGTCATTTGGAGGCCACCACCTTCGGGTTGGATAAAAGTTAATACAGATGGTGCTGCTTTTGGAGGACCAGGATTATCTGGTTGTGCAGGTGTTTTTTGAACTTCCAGATCATTTGTTAAGGGTTGTTTCTGTATTCCACTTGGAGTATCTTATGCTTTTGAGGCTGAACTAGTGGCAGCCATTCAGGCGGTGAGATATGCATATCAATTTGGATGGAGGCGACTATGGTTGGAATCAGACTCAACATATGTTGTCGCTCTCTTTCATACTCGATCTTCTTCGGTACCTTGGAGATGGTATTCTGCTTGGGCGGATTGTTTAAATAAAATAACCAACATGGAGTTCCACTGCTCACATATTTACAGGGAGGGTAATGGTGCAGCTGACAGTTTAGCTTCTAGGGCTCCTAGTTTATGTACAGCGACTTGGTGGTGGAATACCCCATCTTTCGCTACCTCTTTTATCCATTCAGATGCTAACAACAAACCTAATTACAGGTTCTGTTGAGAACATTTATTTGTAATTTAAATTTTATTGTTATTTAATAATATTAATAGTTGAGCGGTTTCATGAAGAAGGTGCTAAGGAGGTGCCAACCTAGTTGGGATGTCTCGGTGCACTCACTGAAAACTGCTAACTATAACTTTTATTGAAAAAAATCTAACATGTCATCTAATCTAGGAATTGGGTGACGATATTTTACCGTAATGTTGTTGACGGCTCGGCAATCAACACACATACGACTTGACCCATCCTTCTTAGGCACAAGTAGCATTGGCACTGCACAAGGGCTTAAGCTTTCTCTGACTTGCCCCTTAGTCAAAAATTCTTCGACCTGCTTCTGGATCTCCTTGGTATCGTCCGGGTTGGTACAATAAGCCGGTCGGTTTGGAAGAGACGCTCCAGGAATGAAGTCAATCTGATGCTCAATCCCTCGCAATGGTGGCACACCGTCCGGGATCTCTTCAAGAAACACATCTTCATATTCCTGTAACAAAGAAACAAAAACACTTGGCAACGCATTGTGATGCGAACCAATCGCCACGATTCCTATGACCTCCAAATCACGTGGTTTGGCAACCAAAGAAATACGAACAATGACCCGACAACAATGTTGGCACACAAATCCTACGAGAAGAACTAGATTTTGATTGCACGAAAACTCACCTTAAACGAATGGATATTACGCACCACAAGCTAAGACGAGGTGAAACGCCACAAAGGGATTGCAAGCTCCTTTGATAAGTTTCGGTTGAGATAGCACTTGGAGCTTTGAGCTCTCAAACAAGAATTTTGTATTTCTCACAAATGAAAATGAACTAAGTTTTAATATTCAGCTGCTAGGGTTCATATATACAAGAAATAAAACATTAAAAACGGGCAAGGCATCCTGGCCATTGATCTGAAATCAATGGTCCAAAAAAATTACAAATTTGAACTCCCGCCGCGGCGGCAAAATATCCATGCCGCGGCGCGCACGGTATGGGTCTGGTGCCAGGCGCGCAGTCTGGCGTCGTCTGTCGAGGGGTGTCCGTGTCAGCGCGCAGGTCTGGCCTGTCAGCACCCGCACGTCCATTCTCGCCGCGGCGCCCAAAATGTATGCCGCGGCGCACACATGTTTTCGGTTCCAAACAGAAACTCCTTCGCCGCGGCGTGCAATATCTGTGCCGCGGCGCGCGCCATCTTCGCATTTTGCCTTCCAAAACAGAAACTCCCTCGCCGCGGCGTGCATTTCCTGTGCCGCGGCGCGCTACGCTTGCCAATTGCCCTCCAAAACAGAAACTTCTTCGCCGCGGCGTGCAATATCTGTGCCGCGGCGCAAGTCATTTTGTGCCTATTTTGCCTCCAGCAGGTTGGTTGGCCTCCCACATGCCTCAACCTCCATTCCCATGCCCTCTTGGTCTTTAATCGACTCTCGGACCAGTCCATTTAGAGCCTCTTCAAGTTGTTTGGCTCTTGATCTCGTGATTGGCCCGTGCGGGATCCGGAGAGGGTGTTGCGACGGTGGTTGTGACGAAGGATTCGTATCATTCCCTCCTTCTTGAAAAGGATTCGACCTCGAATCGTCACCTGCATAATCAAAAAGAGACAAGTCAGCAACATTAAATGAAGCACTAACATTATACTCACCGGGAAGGTCAAGTTTGTAGGCGTTATCGTTGATGCGCTCGATCACTTGGAACGGCCCATCTCCTCTCGATTGAAGTTTTGACCTCCGCTTCTCAGGAAAGCGTTCTTTCCTTAGGTGCACCCAAACCCAATCTCCGGGTTCAAAAACAACTTGTCGCCTCCCCTTATTGGCTTTGAGGGCATTCTCTCTATTCCTTTTCGCAATGTTCTCACTAACCCGCTCATGTAGCCTCTTAACCACCTCCGCCTTCCTTGCTTCTTCCAAATTAGTCCTTTCTGAAATAGGTAAAGGTAACAAGTCCATAGGGGTTAGTGGATTAAAGCCATATACAACCTCAAATGGGGAGTGATCCGTGGTTGAGTGTACATTCCTATTGTAAGCAAATTCTACAAAAGGTAAACACTCTTCCCAGTTTTTCAAATTGCTTTTTATGATGGCACGTAACAAAGTAGACAATGTGCGATTGACTACTTCCGTTTGGCCATCGGTTTGGGGGTGACAAGTGGTGGAGAACAAAAGTTTTGTCCCCAACTTAGCCCACAAGGTCTTCCAAAAATAGCTAAGGAACTTAACGTCCCTATCCGACACTATACTCTTGGGGACTCCATGTAGCCGCACAATTTCTTTGAAAAACAAATTGGCTACATTAGTTGCATCATCGGTTTTGTGACATGCAATAAAATGTGCCATTTTTGAAAACCGATCAACAACTACAAAAATTGAGTCTTTTCCCCCCTTAGACCTAGGCAATCCCAAAATGAAGTCCATTGATATATCCACCCATGGTGAACTTGGCACCGGTAGGGGTGTATATAGTCCTTGAGGTAGGACTTTGGACTTCGCTTGCCTACATGTGATGCACCGAGAGCAAGTTCTCTCTACATCACGCCTCATCTTGGGCCAAAAGAAATGTTCTTTTAGAACATCCAAAGTTTTGGCAACACCGAAGTGTCCCATTAGGCCTCCCCCATGGGCCTCCCTCACCAACAACTCTCTCATAGAGCAATTAGGTATACACAAAAGGTCTTTCCTAAACAGATACCCATCTAACATGCATGGTACAAAGCAGAAAACTCATCATCATCAGCATATATATCTTTGATATACTCAAACCCTAATAATCTAGCATTTAGAGTAGAGAGTAAGGTATACCTCCTTGACAATGCATCCGCGATGACATTGCACACTTTTGAGTTCACATGACACCTCGTGTGAAATATGTTCTCTCGTTGTTGCTCCGCATCCTCATCCTTGTATTAGATACTTAAGGACCTCATGATCACTAGAGCCTCTCCCTCCACGGGCCCTATCTCCTCATCACTAACTTCTTCTAGCAATGGCATCTCCTCATCATCGCTATCCTCATCCGTTTCAATGTCGCCATTGGCTTGAGCGATCATCACCTTTTTATTCGGACATTGGGATGCAATGTGTCCGGTTCCAAGGCACCTAAAACACTTGATGTCTCGGTATCGGGTCGGGTTTTCAATCTTACCCTTATCCTTGCTAGTCTCCAATTCCTTGCCCTTGTTCAATTCAAACCTAGGCTTGGAGCTAGTTGCCTCATCCTTCTTCCAATTTTTCCATGGTGTGGTAGGGGTGGGTTTAGATGTAGTGGGGTTAACCTTAGGTGGGAAAGTTCGGCTGCTCTTCTTCCGCAATTGCCTCTCCACCTTGATTGCCATATGAACCATGTCTTCTAACTCTACATAGTGATGTAGTTCCACAATATTGGCAATGTCTTGGTTCAAACCACTAACAAATCTAGCCATGGTGGCTTCCCTATCCTCCTCAATATTGGCTCTAACCATGGTCATTTCCATATCCTTATAATAGTCATCTACCGACCTAAATCCTTGAGTGAGCCTTTGCAACCTCTGATATAGCTCTCGGTAGTAATGGCTCGGAATAAACCGCTTCCTCATGACAGCTTTCATGTTCTCCCAACTATCAATCGGTCTTTCCCCATTCCTCCTCCTTGCTACAACTAGTTGATCCCACCAATTTAAAGCATAGTCGGTGAATTCTATTACGGCCAACTTAACTTTTTTTTCGTCCGAGTAGTTGTGGCACGCAAAGATATGCTCTACCTTCTTCTCCCACTCCAAGTAAAGTTCCGGGTCATTCTTTCCTTGGAATGCCGGCATTTTCATTTTAATGTTATCCAAGTTCCTATCAACCCCATCATAGGGTCGTTGTGGGGGTCTCCTAAAACCTCCCCGACCATGGCCACCTCTAGGCCCATGGCGTCCTCCAAAGGGCATCCTCCCTTCACCCTCATAATCATCCTCACCAAAACTATCCTCTTCCAAGTCCTCCTCCATATGGGCCCTCCTCTGAGGCCGTCCTACATTAGGAGCGTTTTGCTGTGCTTCTTGCCGCAAGTTGGCGATAGTTGCCTCTTGTCTCTCCAACCGCTCATTCACATTGGCCATGACGGTATTCATCCGTTCCATGGACTGTTGTAACGCCCTCATCATAAAAGCGGTGTCGGGACGTTCCTCCGAACTATTCCTGTTAGACATACTTAATAACACTAATCCAAGCAAACAATTAGCAATTAACAAAAATGGAACTTTCACTCGTTACCTCACGTGTTTACACTCGAATTTGATTGTCCAAGCGCTCGAAGCCCTATGACAAACCAAACCATCCAAGGTTTCCACCCAATAGTAGAGTTCTCGTCCTCAACAATCCGTAGTTTGCAATATCCAATGTGGAGCACAAAGGAAACTAACTCGAAGTGTTTTGAAACTCTAACTCTATTAGTCCGGAAACAAGTCTAATTTAGCAAAAATCAAACTCGTATAAGCAAACAAATAAGAAAACGATCCGTTAAAGCGTAAACGACGCTAAAACGAAGAAATTTCGTAAATTCTCGGAAAATCAAGAATTCACTCCTTTTCTTCTTTTTCTCTTTTTTTTTTTTATTTTTTATATTGTCCGAAATATCCTCTTTCTTTTTTTTTTTTTTTTTTTTTTATAAAATATCTAGCGAGATATTTTCGGAAGATATTTTCACGAGATATTTTCGTGAGATATTTTCACGAGATATTTTCGTGAGATATTTTCGGAAGATATTTTTTTTTTTTTTTTTAAAATAAAGAGAAAAACGTTTGGCTCTCACTTTTCAAGACGAAAAATACATGTGAGATTACCAAAATACCCCTCTTCTACAAAAACGATTTTTGGGGGAATTTTTCAACATGAAATCTTCTCCAAATTAAATCAGAATAAGAGGGAAACAACAACACCAATCAGGTTATTCCAGGAATTGCAATAAACACATAGAAAAAATGAAGAACACAGAATTTTTTTTGAAGGAATTTTCTTGTTGCTATGAAACAAAAAATGACAGAAATTTAAGATAGGAATCTAGAGTCTCAACCTAGAGCTCTGATACCAAATGATGCGAACCCCGCAACACGATTCCTATCGACCCAACTAGCTACGAGGCTAGAGAACCGAAAGAGAATGGTTCAAGACCCAACAACAATATTGGTAGGGATTTCTAAGCAAAAACACAGATTTGGCTGCAGGAAAACTCACCTCCACACTAGGATATTACGCACCACGCACGGAGAAGAGGTTGAACGCCACAAAGGGATGCAAATCCTTTGATAAGTTCTTGGTTGCAATTGAGCAAAGAGCTTTGGCTCTCAAATTTGTTTGAAGAAAACAAATATATTTCATAAAAGACAAAGTTGCCTTTTGGGCTGCTACAATTTGTCTTATATAGAGTACAAAACAGACCTAAAGAAAGAGAAAGCTTTACAGCCATTGGATTTGATCCAATGGTCCAAATTACACTTTTTAAACTGGCGCCGCGGCGGGAAAATATGTGTGCCGCGGCGAGGAGGCTCGGATTGTAAAAAATAAAGTAGGCGGGCCGCGGCGGAGTAAATTCCATGCCGCGGCGAGGAAACTTGACATTCAACCCGAGAGGTCTGGGCCACGGCGCACAAAACCATGCCGCGGCGCGCACACTCGTCCAGCCCTGCGCGCACATCTGCCCACATCCGCGCGCGCGCTTGTCCAGTCCCCACGCCAAAACAGAACCTTCTGGGCCGCGGCGCAACAATCCCATGCCGCGGCGCGCATGCCTCGCCAAAAATCTTCCCAAAATAGAGGACCTCTCGCCGCGGCGCCACTAATCCATGCCGCGGCGCAGAACCTTTTCTTCCAATTCTGCCTCTATCACATTGCTTGGCCTCTCACAAGCTATGTGCTCATCCCTCATCATCCCTTGGCCTTGTAATAGCTCTTGGACAAGTCCGCTCAAGGCTTCCTTGAGTTGCCTCGCCTTCGACCTCGTGATTGGCCCGCTCGGGATGCGAAGTGGTGGTAGCGCCAAGTGATTCGTATCACATCTTTATTCATCATACGCATACACATGCTAAAGTTATTTTTAAAAATAATAAAATGATTCATACTGATGCGAACCCCACAACACGATTCCTACGACCCAACTAGCTACGAGGTTAGAGAACCACAAGAGGACGGTTCAAGACCCAACAACAAATTAGCATGCGAATTCTAAGCACAACAACAGATTTTGGCTGCAAGAAACTCACCTCAACACATGGATATTACGCACCACGCAAGGAGAAGAGGGTGAACGCCACAAAGGGATGCAAGTCCTTTGATAAGTTCTTGGTTTGCAATTAAGCAAAGAGCTCTTGGGCTCTCAGTTTGTTTTTCAAACAAATATTTCATAAAATGAACAAAAGTTACATTTGGGCTACTACCCTTGTCCTTATATACTGTACAAACCAAACCTAAAAGAAAAGAAAAGATCTTAGCCATTGGATTTGATCCAATGGTCAATATTACAAAATTACAATCTGTACCGCGGCGGGGATTTATCTATGCCGCGGCGAGGAGGCTCGGGAAGACAATTAAAAGTAGGCGGGCCGCGGCGGAGTTAATTCCATGCCGCGGCAAGGAACCATGGCATCCAACCCGAGAGGCTTGTGCCGCGGCGCCCCAAAGACATGCTGCGGCGCGCACGTCCTTCCAACTCTGCGCACACACCTGCCCCCACTTGCGCGCACCCCTGCCCAGTCTGCGCGCGCGTATGCCCAGCCTTCATGCCAAAACAGAAAGTCTTGTGCCGCGGCGCATATAATTCATGCCGCAGCGCTCATGCCTCGCCAAAATTCTTATCAAAACAGAAACACTTGTGCCGCGGCGCAGCTCCAAAATCTGAAATTCCACAAATTAGCTTGGCACTCCCATGGCTAACATGTTTGCACCCTAGCTCGTGTTTGTGGCGTGCCTCTTTGCGTCGATATTTGACCCTTTTATTGGCATAGTCCTTGACCCGTGTCGTGCCTTGATTATGGCACGATCCGGTTCATATCACATACTATGTATTATAATAGAATTAAAATGAATAATATTAGTATAATATTACTTTTATAAATTACTAACAAGGGTATATCTGATGCGAACCAAGGGACGCGATTCCTATCGACCCACCTAGCTACGAGGCTAGGGAACCAAGAAGAAGCGGATCAAGACCCAACAACAATATTGGCATGGATTTCGAAGCAAAACACAGATTTGGCTGCAGGAAACTCACCACCACACTTGGATATTAGGCACCACGCGCGGAGGAGAGGGCGAACGCCACAAAGGAGTGCAAATGCCTTTGATAAGTTCTTGGTTTGGCTTGAAATCAAGCAAGGAGCTCAATGGCTCTCACAATTTGTTTTCTAACAAATTTCATTAAAATGATCAAAGATACAAACAAGAGCTGCCCAAATGTCCTTAAATAGGGCTCACACAAAAACCTAAAAGAAAAGACAAAATATGAGCCATTGGATTTGATCCAATGGTTGAAAATACAAATTTTTACAAATATTCATGCCGCGGCGAGGAGGCTCGGATCACTACAGCAATAGTAGGCGGGCCGCGGCGGACAATTTCCATGCCGCGGCAAGGAACCTTGCACTTCAACCCGAGAGGTCTGTGCCGCGGCGCCCAATAGCCATGCCGCGGCGCGCACGTCCTTGGTCCTCTGCGCGCACCTCTGCCCACACTTGCGCGCGCGTCTGCTCGTCCTGCGCGCACATCTCCCAGCCTTCACGCCCAAAACAGAAACATCGGCGCCGCGGCGCACATATTTCATGCCGCGGCGAGAATGCCTCGTCCAAAATTCCAGCAAAACAGAAACTTGGTCGCCGCGGCGGGGGATTGTCATGCCGCGGCGCAGCTCCAAAACTGGCAATTCCACAAATTAGCTTGGCACTCCCATGGCGATCATGCTTGCACCCTAGCTCGTGTTTGTGGGGCGCCTTCCTACGCCGTTATTTCACCCCCTTCTCGGCTTGGTCCATGATACGAGTCGGGCCTTGTTAGTGGCGCGATCCGGTTCGTATCATTCCCTCCCTCTTCAAGAGAATTCGACCTCGAATTCGGACCTTCATCATGGGGTAAGTGTAGGAGTCCATCTCGGTTCTGCTCCTCATCATAATAGCCCTGCAAGAAAGAAAAGTAAGAAAATAGGCATTCTTTCATTTTTTTCTTTTCTTCCTTTTTTTTTGTTTGCCCTTTTTTCTCCTTGGGCATTTCTTCTTTTTCTTTTCCCTTTCCCTTTTCTTGTTCTCCCTTGTTCTTGATCTTCAATTGATCCTCAACCACTTCTTTCGGGGTAAGGGGGATAAGGGTTATCTTGCTTCCATCCTTGTCGAACGAGTACTTATTTTTATATCCGTCATAAGTCACCCGTCGATCATATTGCCAAGGCCGGCCCAAAATCATATGCCCAACCTGCACCGCTACCACATCACACAATACAACATCTTGATAATTTCCCATAGCAAAGGGTACTAAGACTTGATGTTCCACTTTCACCTCACCCTGATCATTCAACCATTGAAGTTTGTAAGGAGTGGGATGTTTGGTTGTGGGTAGCCCTAACTTCTCAACTAGGGTAGTACTAGCTATGTTGGTACAACAACCCCCATCGATAATTAGGCTGCAGACTTTGCCATTCACGTGACATCGTGTATGGAAAATGTTTCTCCGTTGTGAATCCGTGTCACTTTCCTTGGAGCCATCCTTGGGCACTCGCCCTATCATAAGCAAGTCTCCTTTCACCGGAATTATCTCTTCCGCACTTGCTTCTCCCAATGGTGGCATCTCCTCACCATCACTCTCTTCATCAGTCACCACCTCCCCATTTGCTTGTATGATCATTGCTCTCTTGTTCGGACATTGGGACGCATAGTGACCTTTTCCAAGACAACGAAAACAACTCACATCCCGATTTCGGGGAAAGGTTTCAACCTTACCTTTTCCTTTATCTTGACTAGTCTCCATCTCTTTGCCCTTGTTGACTTCAAAGCGGGGCTTGGAGCTAGTTCCTTCTTCTCTCCTAAAATCTTGTACCCAAGGTGTTGGAGAAATTGGCCTTGGTGGTTGCATCCGGTTACTTCTTCTTTTGAATTGCGCTTCTACTTTGATTGCCATGTGGACCATGTCTTCCAATTCCACATAATGATGAAGCTCAACAACATTAGCAATTTCCGGATTTAGTCCACTCAGAAACCGAGCCATAGTGGCCTCTCTATCCTCCTCAAGGCTAGCTCTAACCATAGCTACCTCCATTTCCTTGTAATACTCATCAACCGATCGAAAGCCTTGATGAAGTCGTTGCAATTTCTGATAAAGCTCTCGGTAGTAGTGGCTCGGAACAAATCTCTTCCGCATGATGGCTTTCATGTCTTCCCAACTACTTATCGGTCTCTCTCCATTCCTCCTTCTCCCAACTACCAACTGATCCCACCAGTTTAAAGCGTAGTCAGTAAATTCGATCACTGCCAATTTGACCTTTTTCTCATCGGAGTAGTTGTGGCAAGCATAGATATGCTCAACCTTCTTCTCCCACTCTAAATAAAGCTCCGGGTCATTCTTTCCTTAGAATGACGGCACTTTCATTTTGATACTACCCAAGCTCCGATCAACCTCATCATAAGGTTGGCGTGGGTACCTCCTTATTCCTCCCCGATCATGGCCACCTCTAGGCCCATGTCGTCTACCAAAGGGCATCCTCCCTTCATCTTCATTATAGTTCTCTCCAAAACTATCTTCATCCAACTCTTCCTCAAAAAGGGCTCTCCTATTAGGTCTTCCCACATTAGGAGCGACTTGTGGCGCCTCTTGCCCTAAGTTGGCGATAGTTGGTTCTTGATGTTCCATTCGTTCATTTATGTTAACCATGACGGCATTCATCCGTTCCATGGCTTGTTGTAATGCCCTCATCACAAGAGTTGTATCGGGCCTTTCCTCTGAGCTATTCCTGTCAGACATGTTTACAACAACTAACACAAACAAACAATTAACAATCAACAAAATTGGAACTTTTACTCGTTACCTCACGTGTTTACACTCGAATTTTGATTGCCGTAGCGCTCGAAGCCCTATGACAAACCAAACCGTCCAAGTCTTCCACACCAATGTAGAATTTCACACTCAACAAGTGTAGCTTGCAATATCCAAATGTATGGAACAAAGGAAACTAACTCAATGTGTTTTGAAACCCTAACTCTATGAGTTTGGAAGGAAGTTCGATTTAGCGAATCCAATCCGAAAAATTGCAAACAAACAAAGAAACGATCCGTTAAAGCGTAAACGACGCTAAAACGAGGAAATTTCGTAAATTCTCGGGAAATCAAGAATTCACTCTCCTTTTTCTCTTTTTTTTTTTTTTTTTATAATCACCGAAGTATCCTCTTCCTTTTTTTCTAAATTTTTTTTTTTTTTTTTTTTTATAAAAAATATCTAACGAGATATTTTCGGGAGATATTTTCACGAGATATTTTCGTGAGATATTTTCCGAGATATTTTCGGGAGATATTTTCGGAAGATATTTTTTTTTTTTTTTTTAAATAAAGAGAAAAGTTTGGCTCTCACTTTTCAAGAAGAAAAATCACATGTGAGATTACCAAAATACCCCTCTCTCACAAAAAACGAATTTTGGGGAAAACTTCCAACACAAAATCCTCTCCAAATTCAACCAAGATAAGAATCAAACAACAACATCACACAGGTTATTCCAGGAAATGCATTAAACACACAAAAACAAGATGAACACAGAATTTTTTTGTGAAGCAATTTTCTTGTTGCTATGAAATAGAAATTGACAAAAACTAAGATAGGAATCTAGAGTCTCAACCTAGAGCTCTGATACCAAATGATGCGAACCAAGGGACGCGATTCCTATCGACCCACCTAGCTACGAGGCTAGGGAACCAAGAAGAAGCGGATCAAGACCCAACAACAATATTGGCATGGATTTCTAAGCAAAACACAGATTTGGCTGCAGGAAACTCACCACCACACTTGGATATTACGCACCACGCGCGGAGGAGAGGGCGAACGCCACAAAGGAGTGCAAATGCCTTTGATAAGTTCTTGGTTTGGCTTGAAATCAAGCAAGGAGCTCAATGGCTCTCACAATTTGTTTTCTAACAAATTTCATTAAAATGATCAAAGATACAAACAAGAGCTGCCCAAATGTCCTTAAATAGGGCTCACACAAAAACCTAAAAGAAAAGACAAAATATGAGCCATTGGATTTGATCCAATGGTTAAAAATACAAATTTTTATACAGCAATAGTAGGCGGGCCGCGGCGGACAATTTCCATGCCGCGGCGAGGAACCTTGCACTTCAACCCGAGAGGTCTGTGCCGCGGCGCCCAATAGCCATGCCGCGGCGCGCACGTCCCTGGTCCTCTGCGCGCACCTCTGCCCACACTTGTGCGCGCGTCTGCTCGTCCTGCGCGCACATCTCCCAGCCTTCATGCCCAAAACAAAAACATCGGCGCCGCGGCGCACATATTTCATGCCGCGGCGAGAATGCCTCGTCCAAAATTCCAGCAAAACAGAAACTTGGTCGCCGCGGCGGGGGATTGTCATGCCGCGGCGCAGCTCCAAAACTGGCAATTCCACAAATTAGCTTGGCACTCTCATGGCGATCATGCTTGCACCCTAGCTCGTGTTTGTGGGGCGCCTTTCTACGCCGTTATTTCACCCCCTTCTCGGCTTGGTCCATGATACGAGTCGGGCCTTGTTAGTGGCGCGATCCGGTTCGTATCAATATCACACTGAGACTTTACAGCATGTTTTTTATATAATATTAAAGATTTTGACTGCATAATTTTTATACAATTATGTGTTAGGCTATAAAATTAAATCGTGTCGTATGATATAAAATAATACGATTATGTACATATTTTTTTATGCCCGGAAGGTGTGACTCTAAATATACTAGACACTTAAATTAATCTGTCTAAAATTTTCAAATATAAAATTATGCATATTGACTTTTTCTTTTATATCAAATTAATAATATTTTTTATTTTTAAAAATGTAAAAAAAATAATTTTTTTTTAAATATTTATGTAAATAAATATTTTAATAAAAAGCTATTTTAAAAATAAATTATTTCATTAAATATTATTAATAATTGTATCCAATTATATTATACAATTTATCATTAAATACTGTACAGACTAATTATAACACAATTAATTATAATTCAGTCCAATACGATTATACATAATCTATCTAATATGGTACACAAATATACTAATAATAACTTTTATGAATTTTAAAAAAATAGGTTTATTCAATTAGATTTTTTAAAGACTCCTTAAAAGTATAGAGATATTTAATTAATACTTTATAGAACTTTTTAAAAATCTATAAACATTTAGTCGTATTCAATTACGAATTTATATAAAAATTTTAAAATTTAGGTATATCAAGAAAACCTTGATTTTATAAGATTTTAACGACAGATAGATTTTTATGAATTTTGAATAATTTTTTAATTATAATTATATTAAAAAATATTTTTATTCATTTTTTACTCTACCCCTAAACTTTATATGAATTTACGAAAATTTTCACTACAATTTAAAGAGTCTTTTAAAATCTATAAGTCTTCTTAAAAATAACCAACATGGAGTTCCACTGCTCACATATTTATAGGGAGGGTAATGCTGCAGCTGATAGTTTAGCTTCTAGGGCTCCTAGTTTATGTACAGCGACTTGGTGGTGGAATGCCCCATCTTTCGCTACCTCTTTTATTCATTCAGATGCCAACAACAAACCTAATTACAGGTTCTGTTGAGAACATTTATTTGTAATTTAAATTTTATTGTTATTTAATAATATTAATAGTTGAGCGGTTTCATGAAGAAGATGCTAAGGAGGTGCCAACCTAGTTGAGATGTCCCGGTGCACTCACTGAAAACTGCTAACTATAACCTTTATTAAAAAAAAATTTAAAATCTTTTAAATTTATAATTTAATTTATATGAATTTACAAAAACTTATGCGAACCCTAGTTTGCTCGGCGGCCAAAGGAGGATCTCGCGTGGCGCTGTTTAGTTTTAGCCGGCGACTTCATCTCCATAGCTATGGCGAAAAAGGCTGTCACCCTGCGCACCCGAAAGTTTATGACAAACAGGCTTCTTTCGAGAAAGCAATTTGTCATTGATGTGCTTCATCCAGGAAGACCCAATATTTCTAAGGCCGAACTAAAGGAGAAGTTGGCAAGAATGTATGACGTGAAGGACACTAATTCAATCTTTGTTTTTAAGTTCCGTACCCACTTTGGTGGAGGAAAATCTACTGGATTTGGGTTGATATATGATTCAGTTGACTCTGCCAAGAAGTATGAACCAAAGTACAGGCTTATCAGAAATGGACTTGACACAAAGGTAGAGAAGTCAAGGAAGCAGATGAAGGAGAGAAAGAACTGAGCCAAGAAGATTCGTGGTGTGAAGAAATCAAAGGCTTCAGATGCTGCCAAGGCCGGAAAGAAGAAGTGAGGAGAGATCATTTTATTTTGCTAAGAGCCAATGGTGCTAGTTTTGACATTGTTTTCTTGTTAGTTACTTTTGAAGAGAAATATTACGGTGGTCTTTAATTTCTTAGTTAAATTGATTTGTTGCTATAAGTTGCTTGAAAAAGAGGTTTCACTATAGTTTTCAATCAACCACTAAGGCTCATTTTGTATTTTTTTTGTTTTTTGTTTTCATGCTAACATTTTTTAGTTTATTGTTATTTGGTAATTAAAAAAAAAAAAATTTACAAAAACTTATGCTATAATTCAAAATATACTTTTAAAATTCATAAAAAATTTTAAATTTTTTTAAATGGATAATTCTTCAAAATTCTAAAAAAATCTTAAATAAATAAATACATCTAAATTGATCTCCAATAAATAAAACATTAATCACTGCCCAATTAAAATGAACCCAAACATTCAAGAGAGAAAGAAGGGCCTCATTAAATCGAAACCGCCTTCCAATCGTAGCTATTAATTGCGACAAATACACGCAAGCATTTCCCTTGACTTCTAACCATGAATAATTATTAAAATAAAAAAATTAAAAAAATTATCAAAAATAATACCCTTAAAATTCATAGTAATAAAATTAACAATCTAATAATATTGAATGTTCAATATTAAACGTTCAATATTTAATTTGAACGTAAAATATTAAACGTTCAATATTAAACGAATCTAAATTATTGTCGTTTAATTCTAATTGAATGAATGTTAAAAAAAAAATGACATATTAGTCATTTTTTTAATTATAAAATTATAAATTTGAACACAAAGAGTACTAATTTTGTTATTAGAAGTTTTAAGGGGTGTTAGTTTTGTTATTCTCCCAAAAAAAAAAAAAAAAAAAAAAAAAAAATTCTAACCATGATCTATGTTACTCACCTATTGCCCCTCTCTCTCCCCTGTGCTTAAATACCGCACTCTAAACCCCTTCATTAAATCACAAGCTTAATATTAGCCGCCAAGGGCTCTACAGAATACAGATCAATTTTAATGGCGGTCTCTGACGCCATTGCTGCAAATTTGACAACAATCTATATGGCACTGATAGCTGGGATAAAGGTCTATGGGCTTCTCTTTGGACGGAGCTTCAGTGGGGGTTTTGTTCTTGTGGTTTCGACAATTTTGGTTGGGTTCATCTTTCTTTTGACGCTGACGTGGGATGTCTCACGTAAGGCCACGTATTCCATTTACAGAGATAATCATCATGTAAATGCCCATCATGAGATGTGTAAAGGGGGTATTTGTTGGCATGGTGTTGCCGTACGATCGCCGGCTTCTCAGGTCCGGTTCAGGCTTCCACAGCAGCTTCCTTACGGAACTTTGTGAATTTGGTGCTAAAGGTAGAAAACGCGGATGTTTGTTCTTGCTGTAAAATATTATAGAATGCGGTTGTGTTTTTGTTTGTGGTGTTCGTAAATGAGTGGGCATCGTTGGCTATACTTGTTAATGTGCGCCAAGTGTTTGATTTTTGGATTGAGGGAGAAATGTGTTTATGTGATAATATCAAATAAATGAACAAAGTAATGTACATAAAGTTGGGTTTTATTGATAAATAGTGTGATAATGGCGAATGCCCAGTATACTTGTGCTGTGTAACCGTCTAAGGTCTATTTTGTCCTGTTGTTCAGTAGGAATCTAAGAGATCACTTGGTTGCTTGATAATGCAAGATCTTCAAAGAAACGCAAGCAGCAGAAAAATTCTAACTTGTGAGATTGTTTATTGAAAGATACCTTTTTACTTAGCTACAACTAGAGTTAGCACAGGCGGAGGCAGGAAATAATGTTGGAGGTTGATTTTTTTCGTAAGATATTAATATTAACAAAAAATAAATAAATAAATAAAATGCCTTAATAAATTTTAAAAATATCATATTAATTAATAATAAAAATAACATTAGTAAAAAAAGTATTTATATTTTACCTAAAAAATGATGTCACATTGTTAAATACAAAGAAAAACTATCGAATTGGAGCTTTGCGATGCTTCAAAGCATAGAATTCATTTATAACCCAATTTGAATCGATAATTTCAGCAAACTCCCTTTCAATATAAAGAACCATACAATCAGCTAAAAATTCATCCTTCATTTTGTTTCGAAGAGACGTTTTAATAAACTTCATTGCTGAAAATGCATGTTCAATAGTTGCAGTAAATACTTGAATAGTCAATACTAAACGTATTAATCTATCAATTAAGAAATATATATTGACCTTCCATCTTTAACTAATTCTTGTAACAAGATTGAAAAAAATGTAATTTCTTGAAACTTTGAATCTTTAATAACATCAATCTCATAATGCATTAATTGTCTTCTCAAGTCTTTAAGTTCTTTTTGAGTAAAGTTTTCAGAATAAAATTTATTAGCAAGATTACATATATGATCAATGTTGAATGATTTAAAACCATGAATAGGATCTAAAGTAGAGCTAAGATTGAGAAGCTCCATTGCATTATTTGAAAATCTTCCACTTATCTCTTGTAATTGAAAATCAATTACAGCATTGAATATATCAAATTAATAATGATGATTCACTGTGAGATGATTTTTTTCAAGGCATGCTCGATGTGTGCCATCCAAATAAATATCACTCATAACAGTGTATTAATATCATGTTTTTCACGAAATGATAACACGAGTTGTAAAAAGTCGTTCCAATCACATGATCTTAATTTCCCTAAAAGTTATTTTGTTGATTTGACTAGTCTTGTAGCATTCAAAATATCTTGAGATTCAAATTGCAATGCTTGACATAAAAAGTCAGTAATTTTCATAACCTTGTTTATCAAAAGTAGAATGAAAACAAAATCAAAACATATAATTGCTTTGAATGCCCCTTTGCTTCTCCTCTTATATTATAATTACGCCCATCTTTTGCAATGCTTTTAAAAACAGTACATGTTGTGATAAGTTCTTGGTTGCACAGATTTGGCTGCAGGAAAACTCACCTCCACACTTGGATATTACGCACCACGCACGGAGAAGAACTCCACAAAGGGATGCAAATCCTTTGATAAGTTATTGGTTGCAATTGAGCAAAGAGCTTTGGCTCTCAAATTTGTTTGAAGAAAACAAATAAATTTCATAAATGACAAAGTTGCCTTTTGGGCTGCTACAATTTGTCTTATATAGAGTACAAAACAGACCTAAAGAAAGAGAAAGCCTTACAGCCATTGGATTTGATCCAATGGTCCAAATTACATTTTTTAAACTGGCGCCGCGGCGGGGAAATATGTGTGCCGCGGCGAGGAGGCTCAGATTGTAAAAAATAAAGTAGGCGGGCCGCGGCGGAGTAAATTCCATGCCGCGGCGAGGAAACTTGACATCAACCCGAGAGGTCTGGGCCGCGGCGCACAAAACCCATGCCGCGGCGCGCACACTCGTCCAGCCCTGCTCGCACATCTGCCCACATCCGCGTGCGCGCTTGTCCAGTCCCCACGCCAAAACAGAACCTTCTCGGCCGCGGCGCAACAATCCCATGCCGCGGCGCCCATGCCTCGCCAAAAATCTTCCCAAAACAGAGGACCTCTCGCCGCGGCGCCACTAATCCATGCCGCGGCGCAAAACCTTTTCTTCCAATTCTGCCTCTATCACATTGCTTGGCCTCTCACAAGCTATGTGCTCATTCCTCATCATCCCTTGGCCTTGTAATAGCTCTTGGACAAGTCCACTCAAGGCTTCCTTGAGTTGTCTCGCCTTTGACCTCGTGATTGGCCCGTTCGGGATGCGAAGTGGTGGTAGCGCTGACTGATTCGTATCATGTTGCACCAAACATTTCAATTAACCTATTGACAGAAGCAAAATAGAACTCCACCTGGTAATTTCAGGTCGTTGTAAAGTGCGAATTTGATTAACTCCACTTCCATTCTCAAGTTCTCCACAATCTAACACCTTTGCTAATTCAAGGTCTCTTGCACATTTAAGTTTTGAGCAACGTTTGGCTGAAGCTCCAACAAGATTTACAACAAAGCTTAGCTTTGAAAAAAATTCTCACACATCATGCACATCTTTAAATGCTGCAACCAATGCTAATTGGAGACGATATGCAAAGCAATGAACATAGTGCACACATGGAAAATCTTTCATAAATAAAGCTTGCAACTCATTCCATGCACCGCGCATATTACTAGCACCATCATATCCTTGACCTCGAATGTCTTTAATTTGAAGATTATATTTAGAAAGAGCTCAACAAATTTTCTCCTTTAGATTAAAAGCTGTAGTTTCTTGAACATGAATGATATCAAAAAGCGTTCTCGAATGAAGCCATCACAATCACAAATCTTAAGATAATCACCATCTGCTCTTTAGTAGACTCATCAACAGCCTCATCAACAAGAATGAAAAATTTTGCATTACCAACTTCTTGGCGTATTTTCTTCCTAATATTGTTTGCAATAATATTTAATACCTCCTTTTGAATTGCTGGAGAAGTATATTTTGCATTTGATGGAGCAAAATTTAAGGTAACATTAGCAATATCTTCATCAATTATTCCAAACAATTTCACCATTTTCATAAAGTTACCATGGTAAGATGATGTGCTAGATTCATCATGATCTCTAAAAACACATGCTTGCTTTGCAAACCACTTAACCGTTTCTATTGAAGCCTTGAGTCGCAAACGATTTTGCATTATTTGTTCTGAAGATTTTCTATGGATCATTTTGTCAACGTGTGTTGCAGAATTTTTCAAAGTATGCCATTGTTGCATAGCACCATTATGTGATGAATTTGGCTCCCCTTCATGAGTAAAAAGAGCTCATCTACTTTTATCATTAATTCTCTTCCAATTTCCGTATCCTTTAATAGTAAATGTTGGATGCTTTGGAGGATTATTCTAAAAAAGAAAGCATGGAAAGCAAAACACTTTATCATTTTTTGGAGATTTTATGAACCATGAATATTGAAATTGACGTTGTTGCTTTCCATAAGAAGTTGGCAGATACAAATCCAATTTGGGTTGATATGTTTCCATGTTAATATATTTCCTTCGAATATCATCTTGTTCATTAACATTATATGACTAAATTGGACAACGTAAACTTGAATCTCGTTGAAGAGAAGTAGTATCATTTCTTCCAAGTTCACTTCTTTGAGATTTAGAATAATGAGTTTCATCAACAATTGGAGAATCCTTAAACACACTTAATTTTGTTGAATTTATTTTCATTTTCTTAAAAAACGAATGAAGAGTTTTGGTCGACTTTGAGCTTTCACGTTCATGTTCCATTATAACTTATCATTTAATAAAAGTTTACAAATATTAATGATGCGAACCGCTCGCCACGATTCCTATGACCTCCAAATCACGCGGTTTGGCAACCACAAGAAATACGGACATAAACCCGACACCAATATTAGCGCACAAATCCTACGAAAAAACTTAGACTTTGGTTGCACGAAAACTCACCTTAAACGAATGGATATTACGCACCACAAGCTAAGACGAGGTGAAACGCCACAAAGGGATTGCAAGCTCCTTTGATAAGTTTCGGTTGATAATGCACTTGGAGCCTTTGAGCTCTCAAAGAAGAAAATTTGTATTTCTCTCAAATGTTTGAACAAAGTTACATTCTCCAGCTGCTAGGGTTCATTTATACAAGAAATAAAACACTAAAAACGGGTAAAGCATCCTAGCCCTTGATTTGAAATCAATGGTCCAAAAATTACAAATGTTTGAATCCCCGCCGCGGCGGCCAAATATCCATGCCGCGGCGCGTACGGTATGGGTCTGGTGCCAGCGCGCAGGTTTGGCGTCGTCTGTCGAGGGGTGTCCATGTCAGCGCGCAGGTCTGGCCTGTCAGCACCCGCACGTCCACTCATGCCGCGGCGCGCACATGTTTTTGGTTCCAAAACAGAAACTCCTTCTCTGCGGCGTGCAATGTCTGTGCAGCGGCGGGCCAAGTTCGCCCCTTCAAAACAGAAACTCTGATGGGAACCGCTCGCCACGACTCCTATGACCTCCAAATCACGCGGTTTGGCAACCACAAGAAATAGGGACAGAAACCCAACACCAATCTTAGCACGCAGATTCTACGAAGAACGCTCGACTATGGTAGCAAGGAACTCACCTCCACACATGGATATACGCACCACGAGCCGAGACAAGGCGAAACGCCACAAAGGGTTGCTAGTACCTTTGATAAGTTTCTTGATAGAACAAGAGAAGCACTTGTGCTCTCTCAATTTTGAAATCACTTCAAAATGTTTTTCATTGATAAAAATTCATGATAATTGTATATATCCTTACAATGGCAGCTGCTATACATATATATAGATACAATGAAAACCTAAAAATTGTCTCAAGAAATCCTAGCCATTGATTTGGATCCAATGGCCCAAAATTACAACATTTTGAATCCTCGCTGCGGCGGGGAAATATTCATGCCGCGGCGCGCCCTGTTCTGTTTTGCCACTCGCGAAGCCATGCCGCGGCACACAAAAGTTCATGTCAGCGCGCAGGTCTGGCATGTCAGCGCGCGCACGTCTTGCCCAATCCTCGTCATGCCGCGGCGCGCATGCACCTTCGGCCCAAAACAGAAACCTCCTCGCTGCTGCGCCACATTCTCGTGCTGCGGCGCACACGTTTCCCTCGATCCAAAACAGAACGCCCTGTGCCGCGGCGCACTAAATCCATGCCGCGGAGTGCTTGTGTGACAATCTGATGCGAACCAATCGCCACGATTCCTATGACCTCCAAAGCACACGGTTTGGCAACCACGAGAAATACGAACAAATGACCCGACACCAATGTTAGCACGCAAATCCTACGAGAAGAACTAGATTTTGATTGCACGAAAACTCACCTTAAACGAATGGATATTACGCACCACAAGCTAAGACGAGGTGAAACGCCACAAAGGGATTGCAAGCTCCTTTGATAAGTTTCGGTTGAGATAGCACTTGGAGCTTTGAGCTCTCAAACAAGAAATTTGTATTTCTCACAAATGAAATGAACTAAGTTCCAATTTCCAGCTGCTAGGGTTCATATATACAAGAAATAAAACATTAAAAACGGGCAAAGCATCCTGGCCATTGATCTGAAATCAATGGTCCAAAAAAATTACAAATTTGAATCCCCGCCGCGGCGCGCACGGTATGGGTCTGGTGCCAGGCGCGCAGGTCTGGCGTCGTCTGTCGAGGGGTGTCCGTGTCAGCGCGCAGGTCTGGCCTGTCAGTACCCGCACGTCCACTCTCGCCGCGGCGCCCAAAATGTATGCCGCGGCGCGCACATGTCTTCGGTTCCAAAACAGAATCCCCCTCGACGTGGCGTGCAATGTATGTGCCGCGGCGCGCACCAGCTCGCCAATTTGCCTCCAAAACAGAAACTCCCTCGCCGCGGCTGCTATATTTCCATGCTGCGACGCAAGCCCCTTTGCTCCAAATTTGCCTCCAGCAGGTTGGTTGACCTCCCACATGCCTCAACCTCCATTCTCATGCCCTCTTGGTCTTTAATCGACTCTCGGACCAGTCCATTTAGAGCCTCTTCAAGTTGTTTGGCTCTTGACCTCGTGATCGGTCCGTGCGGGATCCGGAGAGGGTGTTGCGACGGTGGTTGTGACGAAGGATTCGTATCATTCCCTCCTTCTTGAAAAGGATTCGACCTCGAATCGTCACCTGCATAATCAAAAAGAGACAAGTCAGCAACATTAAATGAAGCACTAACGTTATACTCACCGGGAAGGTCAAGTTTGTAGGCGTTATCGTTGATGCGCTCGATTACTTGGAATGGCCCATCTCCTCTCGGTTGAAGTTTCGACCTCTGCTTCTCAGGAAAACGTTCGTTCCTTAGGTGCACCCAAACCCAATCTCCGGGTTCAAAAACAACTTGTCGCCTCCCCTTGTTGGCTTTGAGGGCATTCTCTCTATTCTTCTTCTCAATGCTCTCACAAGAGTACAAGTACCGATCGTTTTGCCAAAATGGCTCGTTTTAAATCACGTTCCCGTGCATAAAAATTTGTTTTCTTTTTTTCCACTGCTCCCTCCTTTTCCTCCTCTTCCTTCTTTCCCTTCTCCTTGCTCATTCTTACTTGGTCTTCATATACTTGCTTTGGAGTCAAGGGTGCTAGGGTGATCTTTTTACCCTCCTTCTCAAATGAATACTTATTCTTAAACCCGTCATGGGTGACCTTTCTGTCATATTGCCATGGTCTACCAAGCAATATGTGCCCTGCTTGCATTGGCACCACATCACACATGACTTCGTCCTTGTACTTTCCAATTGAGAAGGACACTAACACTTGCTTACTAACCCTCACTTCCCCACTATCATTCAACCATTGTAATTGATAGGGCTTCGGGTGTTTAAGCGTTGTTAACCCTAGTTTCTCCACTAAGGTAGTGCTAGCCACATTGGTGCAACTCCTGCCATCTATGATCACATTACACACTTTGGAGTTCACATGGCACCTTGTGTGAAAAATATTTTCCCTTTACAACTCCACATCATCATCCTTGTGTTGGATGCTCAAAGACCTCATTATAACTAGGGCCTCCCCTTCAACCGGCCCAATCTCCTCCTCACTAGCTTCCTCTAGTGGGGGCATCTCCTCTTCTCCACTCTCTTCCTCGGATTCTATATCTCCATTAGCCAAAGCAATCATGGTCTTCTTGTTAGGGCATTGATGAGCCATATGTCCTCTTCCAAGACACCGAAAACATACAATCTCTCGGTTCTTAACTGGAACCTCAACATTGGCCTTTCCTTTGCCAACATCCACTTCCTTGCCCTTATAAGAATCAATCCTAGGCTTAGAGCTAGTCTCCCCTTCCTTCCTCCAATTGGGCTTCCATGGTGAGGTAAGGTTGGGTTTAGGTACCGGGAAGGCGGGTCTTGGTACCGAGTAAGCGGGTTTTAAAGGCATCATAGAACTACTCCTCCTCTTCAATTGCCTCTCCACCTTTATGGCCATTTGCACCATATCATCCAACTCCACATAATGATGCAACTCCACAATGTTGGCAATGTTGGAGTTCAACCCACTTATAAATCGAGCCATGGTCGCCTCTCTATCCTCCTCCACATTTGCCTTTACCATGGTCATCTCCATTTCTTTGAAATACTCATCCACTGATCGAGACCCTTGGTTAAGCCTTTGAAGGTTTTGATAGAGCTCCCGGTAATAATGACTCGGGACGAACAGTTTCCTCATGACAGCTTTCATCTCCCTCCAACTGTCAATGGCTCTCTCACCACTCCTCCTTCTAAGGACCACTAGTTGATCCAACCAATTCAAGGCGTAATCGCTAAACTCGATTACCGCCAACTTCACCTTCTTTTCCTCGGAGTAATTATGACACTCAAATACATGCTCTACTTTCTTTTCCCACTCCAAGTACAACTCTGGGTCGTTCTTGCCTTGGAATGTTGGCATCTGAATCTTGATATTGCCCAGATTCCAGTCAACCCCGTCATAGGGTCGAGGTGGGGGTCTCCACATACCACCCCGTCCATTTCTTCCTCCTCCATGCCCTTTCCTACCACCATAGGGCATCCTCTGATCTTCATCCTCATACTCGTCCTCCCAATTCTCTTCATCTAAATCCTCCTCCACTATAGGTCTCCTAACTTCGGGAGCCTCTTGGGGTGCTCGTTGTTGCAAGGCGGCAAGGGTAGCCTCTTGTCTCTCTACCCGATCACTTAGGTTTACTATGACGGCATTCATCCGTTCCATAGATTGTTGCACTGCTCGCAACAAGAAAGCAGTGTCCGGGCGCTCTTCGGGACTATTCCTGTCAGTCATGTTCACAACAACTTCCACAAGCAGAGAATTAGTTAATCAAGTAAAAACTGAAAATTATACTTCTTTACCTCACGTGTTTTCGATCGCTCGGGGTTTGATTGCTAAAGCGCTCCTCGTCCTTTAACAAACCAAAACCTCAAGAACCCTCCAATCACCAATTAGCATTCCACACACACAAACAAGTAGTTTGCAATATCCAATCAAGGCAAAACAAGAAACTAACTCAAAGTGTTTGGCAACTCTAACTCAATGAAAAGGAATTTTTTTCTTTCAAGCAATTCAATTCAAAACCTGTGAAGGATTAACGAGTATAAAACGAGAATTCGAAAACTTTTTCTTGGGCTTCAACTTTCTCAAACTTTTTTTTTTTTTTTTTTATACAATTTCCGAATGTATAAGCTCCTTTTTTCTTTTTTTTTTTTTAACTTTCGGAAAATTTCAACACGAGCAAATCACGAAACTTTTGCTAAATGACCCAAATGCCCTTTTACTTAACGGACACTTTTAGAAAAAATTTTCAACACGAAAAACTTTCCACACAGCCCACAAATTCAGAATTTAACATCACACAATCTGAAATTCTTCAACACAATCAGAAAATTTCAGAATCAAGAGAAACAATCAGGAACAACAACACAATGCAGAATTTGACAGAATTTTCAAGAAGAAGAAAACAAGAAACACAACACAATTCAGAGTTTAATTCCAGGAACACATACACAATCAGAATTTTGCAAGAACAACAAAAAAAATTCTGGAAAATGAAAATCAGCACAGAATTTGAAAAGATGCACATAATTTTTTTTTTTTTTGTAGAAGAAAAACAACAACACAAAGGGATAGGAATCTAGAGTCACAACCTAGGCTCTGATACCAAATGATGCGAACCAATCGCCACGATTCCTATGACCTCCAAAGCACACGGTTTGGCAACCACGAGAAATACGAACAAATGACCCGACACCAATGTTAGCACGCAAATCCTACGAGAAGAACTAGATTTTGATTGCACGAAAACTCACCTTAAACGAATGGATATTACGCACCACAAGCTAAGACGAGGTGAAACGCCACAAAGGGATTGCAAGCTCCTTTGATAAGTTTCGGTTGAGATAGCACTTGGAGCTTTGAGCTCTCAAACAAGAAATTTGTATTTCTCACAAATGAAATAAACTAAGTTCCAATTTCCAGCTGCTAGGGTTCATATATACAAGAAATAAAACATTAAAAGTGGGCAAAGCATCCTGGCCATTGATCTGAAATCAATGGTCCAAAAAAATTACAAATTTGAATCCCCGCCGCGGCGGCAAAATATCCATGCCGCGGCGCGCAGGGTATGGGTCTAATGCCAGGCGCGCAGGTCTGGCGTAGTCTGTCGAGGGGTGTCCGTGTCAGCGCGCAAGTCTGGCCTGTCAGTACCCGCACGTCCACTCTCGCCGCGGCGCCCAAAATGTATGCCGCGGCGCGCATATGTCTTCGGTTCCAAAACAGAATCCCCCTCGCCGCGGCGTGCAATGTCTGTGCCGCGACGCGCACCAGCTCGCCAATTTGCCTCCAAAACAGAAACTCCCTCGCCGCGGCGTGCCATTTCTGTGCCGCGGCGCGCCAAGCTCGCCAATTTGCCTCCAAAACAGAAACTCCCTCGCCGCGGCGGCTATATTTCCATGCCGCGGCGCAAGCCCCTTTGCTCCAAATTTGCCTCCAGCAGGTTGGTTGACCTCCCACATGCCTCAACCTCCATTCTCATGCCCTCTTGGTCTTTAATCGACTCTCGGACAAGTCCATTTAGAGCCTCTTCAAGTTGTTTGGCTCTTGACCTCGTGATCGGTCCGTGCGGGATCCGGAGAGGGTGTTGCGACGGTGGTTGTGACGAAGGATTCGTATCACAATCCCAACTTCCAATGCAGAAACCTCCTCGCCGCAGCGCACAAAATCTATGCCGCGGCGCAGCTCCAAATTTTGGAATTTGCCACTTGCACTCTTCTTCTTCTCTTCCCTTGTGCTTGCATGCTTGTTTTTTATGTTGCATGCCATTTTGCACCTTCTTGAGGCCCTTCTCAATGCACGGCTCTAGGCTCGTGTTGGGCAGTCTTCGGGAGGGGGTCCGGTTCGTATCATTCCCTCCTTCTTCGAAAGAATTCGACCTCGAATTCGGACCTTTGTCATAGGGCAAGTTTTGCAGGCCATCTTCGTTTTGGTTTTCATCATAAGATTCCTGCAAGAAAGAAAAGTTAGAAAATAAACATTGTTTGGACATTTTTCTTTCTTTCTTCCCCCTTGAGTGCCCCTCCTTCTCCTTGGGCTCTCCTTCCAACCTCTTCCCCTTTTTCTCCTCCACTTCCCTCAACAGCTTGTTGCATATTTGTCGTGGAGTCAAAGGCAAAAAGGTAAGCTTCTTCCCTTCCTTCTCGAGGGAATACTCGTTCTTGTATCCGTCATAGGTGACCTTCCTATCGTATTGCCATGGCCGCCCTAGCAATATATGCCCAGCTTGCATGGGGAATACATCACATATCACCTCATCCTTATATCGACCAATGGAAAAGGCTACAAGTACTTGCTGCTCAACCTTCGCTTCTCCACTGTCATTTAGCCACTGTAGCTTGTACGGTTGGGGATGCTTGTTCGTAGTCAACCCTAGCTTCTCAACTAAAGTTGTGCTAGCAATGTTGGTGCAACTCCCACTATCAATGATCAACTGGCACACCTTATCACTCACATGACATCTCGTATGAAAAGTATTAACTCTTTGGGTTTCCATGTCAACTTCTCTGTAATGATCCAATGGTGCTCGCCGTACCACAAGCAACTCTCCCGTGACTGGATACACTTCCTCGTCATTAGCCTCCTCTAATGACGGTTTCTCCCCTTCGTCACTTTCATCATCGGTCGCCACCTCCCCGTTGGCTTGCACAATCATTGCCCTTTTGTTCGGACATTGATGAGCGTAGTGACCTTTTCCAAGGCAACGGTAACAATTTATGTCACGACTTCGATGGACGGTTCCTCCTTCATCCTTTCCCTTATCTCTCCTTATCTCCTTCTCTTTGCCCTTGTTCTCAAAATTGGGCTTGGAACTACCTTCCCCTTCCTTCCTCCCATTAGACTTCCAAGGCGGAATAACAGGGTTAGCCACCATCAAACACCCGAAGCCCTATAAATTGCAATGGTTGAATGAATCTGGGGTAGTAAAGGTTGATCAACAAGTTTTGGTGTCCTTCTCCATTGGGAAGTACAAGGATGAAGTTATGTGTGACGTTGTTCCGATGCAAGCCGGACATATATTGCTAGGGAGGCCTTGGCAATATGATAGGAGAGTCATTCATGATGGATTTAAGAACAAGTACTCATTTGAGAAGGGGGGAAAAAGATTACTCTCGTACCTTTGACTCCAAAACAGGTTTTTGAGGAGCAAGTGCGGATGAGTAAGGATAAGGGCAAGGATGGAAAAACGGAAGTGGAAGAAGTTAAATCAAGTTTTTATGCAAGGGAGCACGATTTAAAAAGAGCCATTTTGGCAAAACAACTTGTACTTGTACTTTTGTACAAGGAAGTTCATTTTTCTAACGAGCTTGACAAAACTTTGCCAAGTGTGACTGTTTCCTTGTTACAGGAATTTGAAGACGTGTTTCCAGATGAGATTCCAGATGGATTACCACCAATCCGGGGAATCGAGCACCAAATAGACTTTGTGCCTGGTGCGTCACTTCCAAACAGGCCCGCCTACAGAGCCAACCCCGAGGACACCAAGGAAATTCAACGGCAGGTTGAAGAGTTCTTGTCCAAAGGACAAGTGAGGGAAAGCCTAAGTCCATGTGCGGTACCCGTGTTAGTCGTGCCTAAGAAGGATGGAACCACCCGGATGTGCGTTGATTGTCGAGCGATCAACAATATCACGGTAAAGTATCGACATCCCATTCCTAGGTTAGATGACATGCTTGATGAACTATATGGTGCATGCATATTTTCTAAGATAGATTTGAAAAGTGGTTACCACCAAATTAGAATGAAGGAAGGTGACGAATGGAAAACCGCTTTCAAAACTAAATATGGACTGTATGAATGGTTAGTCATGCCATTTGGGCTATCTAACGCCCCTAGTACCTTTATGAGGCTTATGAACCATGTCTTACGTGCTTACATTGGAAAATTCGTAGTTGTTTACTTTGATGACATACTCATTTATAGTAAAGACTTAGAAGAGCATGTATTACATTTACGGTTTGTGCTTGAACTGCTAAGAAAAGAAAAACTTTATGCTAATTTGAAAAAGTGTTGTTTTTGCATGGAAAAGTTAGTCTTTCTTGGATTTGTTGTTAGCTCTAAGGGTATAGAAGTTGACTCTGAAAAAGTCAAGGCGATTAGGGATTGGCCCTCGCCTAAATCTGTTACTGATGTTCGCAGTTTTCATGGTTTAGCTAGTTTTTACCGTAGGTTTGTGAAGGATTTTAGTACACTAGCTGCTCCTCTAACCGAGGTCATCAAGAAAACTGTCGGATTCAAATGGGGTGCTGAGCAAGAGAAAGCATTCAAACTGTTAAAGGATAAGTTAATTTCTGCTCCTGTATTATCTTTGCCTGATTTTACTAAAACATTTGAAGTTGAATGCGATGCTTCAGGTGTTGGCATAGGTGCAGTTTTAATGCAGGAGAAAAGACCAGTTGCCTTTTTCAGCGAGAAGCTTGGAGGAGCAACCCTGAATTACCCAACATACGACAAAGAGCTCTACGCATTGGTGAGAACTCTAGAGACGTGGCAGCATTATCTTTGGCCAAAGGAATTCGTCATCCACACCGATCACGAGTCCTTGAAGCATCTGAAGAGCCAGAGAAAATTGAATAGACGACATGCAAAATGGATGGAATACATCGAGACCTTCCCTTATGTTATTCAATATAAGCGAGGTAAATAAAATGTTGTTGCTGATGCATTATCTTGAAGGTATACACTACTTTCTGCTTTGAATGCTAGGTTGTTAGGATTTGAGCACATAAAAGAGATGTATGCTGATGATGATGATTTTTCTGTCATTTTTAATGCATGTTTCAAAACTGCTTTTGGAAAGTTTTACAAGTTAGATGGGTATTTGTTTAAAGAAAATCTTTTGTGCGTACCCAACTGTTCAATGCGAGAGTTGTTAGTGAGAGAGGCCCATGGAGGAGGTCTTATGGGACACTTCGGTGTTAAAAAGACCCTAGATGTTCTACACGAACATTTCTTCTGGCCGAAGATGAGGCGGGATGTAGAGCGCATATGCTCTAGGTGCCTCACTTGTAGGCAAGCGAAGTCCAGAGTCCTACCTCAAGGACTGTATACACCCCTACCGGTGCCTAGTTCACCTTGGGTGGATATTTCCATGGACTTTATCTTGGGTTTGCCTAGATCTAGGGGCGGAAGAGATTCCATTTTTGTAGTTGTTGACAGGTTTTCAAAAATGGCACATTTTATCGCGTGTCACAAAACCGATGATGCAACTAACATTGCTAATCTTTTTTTTAGAAAGGTTGTACGGTTGCATGGGGTTCCAAAAAGTATAATTTCCGATAGGGATGTTAAATTCCTAAGCTATTTTTGGAAAACTCTATGGGCCAAGTTGGGGACGAAACTTTTGTTTTCTACTACTTGTCATCCCCAAACTGATGGCCAAACAGAGGTAGTAAATCGAACTTTATCTACTCTGTTACGAACGGTCATTCAGAAAAATTTGAAAAATTGGGAGGATTGTTTGCCTTTTATTGAATTTGCTTATAATAGGAGTGTGCATTCCACTACTAACCATACGCCTTTTGAAATTGTTTATGGTTTTAACCCACTCACTCCTATGGATTTATTGCCTTTACCTGTTTCAGTTAGAACAGATTTGACAGGTGCCAAGAAAGCTGAAATGGTAAAGAAACTACATGAAAGCATTCACGAGCGCATTGAGAAAAAGAATAAAGAATTTGCGTTCAAGGCCAACAAAGGGCGACGTAGGGTCATTTTCGAACCCGGTGATTGGGTTTGGGTACATATGCGAAAGGAACGGTTTCCCGAAAAGCGAAAATCCAAACTACAACCTCGGGGGGATGGGCCATTCCAAGTACTCGAGCGCATCAACGACAATGCCTACAAACTCGACCTTCCTGGTGAGTATAGTGTTAGAGCGTCTTTCAATGTTTCTGACCTTTCTCTTTTTGATAATACAGATGAAGATTCGAGGTCGAATCCTTTTCAAGAGAGGGGGAATGATACGAATAATGCGCCACTTCAGCCCCTACGAATCCCCAATGGACCAATCACAAGATTGAAGGCCAAAAGAATTCAAGAAGCCTTGAATGGGCTCATTCAAGACTTGGAACAAGGTCAAGAGATGATGGGAAAAAGAGGTGAAGCTTGTGAGAGGCCTAGCATGGAGTTGAGGGCAGATTTTGGGAAGGAAGACCTGCGCCGCGGCATGGAAATATAGCCGCCGCGGCGAGCGACTTTCTGTTTTGGGAGAAGATCTGGATGAGGAAGCGCGCCGCGGCATAGAATTGGCGCGCCGCGGCAAGGATCGTTCTGTTTTGGTTGGAAGGGGGCGACAGGCGCGCGCGCGGGTCCTGGCAGATGTGCGCGCAGACGTGCTTCACTAGGCGCGCCGCGGCATGAGATTTGTCCGCCGCGGCCCGGGAGTTTCTGTTTTCCTCCGAGCAGTCCACAAAAAAGGGCGCCGCGACACAAGAAAACACCCGCCGCGGCATGGGTCGACATTTCTTTAAAATTCTCACCATTGGATTAGAATCAATGGCTGAGATGTAATCTTTCTTTTAGGTTTTGTTGTACCCTATATAAAGACAATTTGTGGCAGCTATTTTGTAACTTTGTTGATGAAATATAATTTTGATTTTGAAATCAAATTTGAGAGCTCCAAAGCTCATGCTTCTTCCCCAATCAAACTTATCAAAGGTTTTGCAATCCTTTGTGGCGTTTTCTCTCGTCTTGTTGCGTGGTGTGTAATATCTAGGTAAAAAGGTGAGTTCTTGCAGCCCAAAAATCTGTTTTCCTCTAGGGATTTGTATGCTTAGATTGTGTGAAATCTGAAAATTGTTTCTTTCGTAAGATTCGAGCTTTCTTGGTTCGCATCAGTTCGTAACAGAGTAGATAAAGTTCGATTAACTACCTCTGTTTGGCCATCAGTTTGGGGATGACAAGTAGTAGAAAACAAAAGCTTCGTCCCCAACTTAGCCCATAGAGTTTTCAAAAAATAACTCAGGAATTTGACATCTCGATCAGAAATTATACTTTTTGGAATTCCATGCAACCGTACAATCTCTTTAAAAAAAAAGATTAGCAATGTTAGTTGCATCATCGGTTTTATGACACGCAATAAAATGTGCCATTTTTGAAAACCTGTCAACAACTACAAAAATGGAATCTCTTCCGCCCCTAGATCTAGGCAATCCCAAAATAAAGTCCATGGAGATATCCACCCAAGGTGAACTAGGCACCGGTAGGGGTGTATACAGTCCTTGAGGTAGGACTCTGGACTTCGCTTGTGATACGAATCTTTCGTCACAACCACCGTCGCAACACCGACTCCAGATTCCGCACGGGCCAATTACGAGGTCGAGAGCCAAACAATTTGAAGAGGCTTTAAATGGACTAGTCCGAGAGTCGATTAAAGGTCAAGAGGGCATGGGAATGGAGGTTGAGGCATGTGGGAGGACAACCAACCTGCTGGAGGCAAAATTGGAACAATTTGACTTGCGCCGCGGCACAAGTATTGCATGCCGCAGCGAGGGAGTTTCTGCTTGAAATGCAAAATGGCGAAGCTGGAGCGCGCCGCGGCGCAGGTATTGCATGCCGCGGCGAGGGAGTTTCTGTTTTTGGTGGAGCGCTGGAAATTGGATGCGCCGCGGCGGGGGTTTTCTATGCCGCGGCGAGAGACGTTCTGTTTTGGTCCGAATAAATGGAAAACATTGCGCGCCGCGGCATGTAAATTTGTGCGCCGCGGCACAGTATTAAATTTCATGTTTTTATAACCATTGGATCAAAATCAATGGCTAGGATTTGATTTTTGTTTTAGGGTTTTGTTGTACACTATATAAGGATCCTTTGTAGCAGCTGAACACAATTAATTGATTTCCATTTTGTGAGAAACACAAATTTGTTCTTTGAGAGCTCAAAGCTCCAAGTGCATTATCAACCGAAACTTATCAAAGGAGCTTGCAATCCCTTTGTGGCGTTTCACCTCGTCTTAGCTTGTGGTGCGTAATATCCATTTGTTTAAGGTGAGTTTTCGTGCAATCAAAATCTGGAATTTCTCGTAGGATTTGTGTTCCAATATTGTTGTTGGGTTGTTGTCCGTATTTCTTGTGGTTGCCAAGCCGCGTGATTTGGAGGTCATAGGAGTCGTGGCGAACGGTTCGCATCATTTGGTATCAGAGCCTAGGTTGTGACTCTAGATTCCTATCCCTTTGTGTTTTGTTTTCTGCTATAAAAAAAAAAAAAAAAAAAAAATTTCTGGGCATTTCTGCAAAATCAGATTGTGTTCTTCATTTTCCAGAATTTTTCTTGTTGTTCCTGCAAAATTCTGAATTGTGTTGTGTTTCTTGTTTGTTTCTTCTTAAAATCTGTCAATTTCTGAATTGTTGTTCTTGTTTCTGTTGTTGATTCTGATTTTTCTGAAAATTTCTGCTTGTTGTTGGAAATTTCAGATTGTGTTCTTGAATTCTGAAAATTTATGCATCTTGTTGAAAAATTTCAGATTGTGTTCTTGAATTCTGAAAAATTTTGACTGTTGTTGAAAAATTTCAGATTGTGTTTGCTATTCCTGAAATTCCGGTTGTGTGTGGAAGGTTTTTCGTGTTGAAAAATTTTTCTAAAAAAAAAAAAAAAAAAAAAAAACTGTTCGTTAAGTGAAGGGCATTTTGGTCATTTAGCAAAAGTTTCGTGAATAGTTCGTGTTGAAATTTCCGAAGGGCATTTTTGGTCATTTAGCAAAAGTGTCGTGAATTGCTCGTGTTGAAATTTCCGGAAGTTTAAAAAAAAAAAAAAAAAAAAAAAAAAAAAAAATTGAGAAATTTGAAGCACGAGGAAAGAATTACAAATTCTTGTTTTATACTCGTTAATTCTTCACGAGTTTGATTTGAATTGCTTGAAAGAAATATTCTGTATCATTGAGTTAGAGTTTACCAAACACTTTGAGTTAGTTTCTTGTTTAGCCTTAATTGGATATTGCAAGCTACTTGAGTGTGTGTGGAATGCTATTGGTGGTTGGAGGATTTCTTGAGGTTTTGGTTTGTTAAAGGACAAGGAGTGCTTGAGCAATCAAACCCGAGTGATTGAAACACGTGAGGTAAAGAAGTATATTTTCGGTTTTTATTTGATAAACTAATTCTCTGCTTGCGAAGGTTGTTGTGAAAATGTCTGACAGGAACAGTTCAGAAGAACACCAGGATACTGCATTCTTACTGCGTGCGTTACAACAATCCATGGAACGGATGAATGCCGTCATGGTAAACCTAAGTGATCGGGTAGAAAGACAAGAGGCTACGACCACCACTTTGTTACAACGGGCACCCCAAGAGGCTCCGGAAATTAGGAGACCTAATAGGAGACCTATAGTGGAGGAGGAGTTGAATGAAGAAAATTGGGAGGAAGAGTATGAGTATGAAGATAGGAGGATACCCAATGGTGGTAGGAATGGACATGGGGGAGGTAGAAATGGACGGGGTGGTATGTGGAGACCCCCACCTCGGCCCTATGACGGGGTTGATCGGAATTTGGGCAACATAAAGATTAAGATGCCAACATTCCAAGGCAAGAATGATCCGGAGTTGTACTTAGAATGGGAGAAGAAGGTAGAACATGTTTTTGAGTGTCATAATTACTCCGAAGAAAAGAAGGTGATGAATGGAAAACTGCTTTCAAAACTAAGTACGGACTGTATGAATGGTTGGTCATGCCATTTGGGCTAGCTAACGCCCCTAGCACTTTTATGAGACTTATGAATCATGTGTTGCGTACTTATATTGGAAAATTTGTAGTTGTTTACTTTGATGATATACTCATTTATAGTAAAAACTTGGAAGAGCATGTGAAACATTTAAGGTGTGTGCTAGAATTGCTCAGAAAGGAAAAACTCTATGCCAACTTGAACAAGTGTCATTTTTGCATGGAAAGGATAGTCTTTTTGGGGTTTGTTGTTACCTCTAAGGGTATAGAGGTTGACCTTGAGAAGGTCAAGGCGATTAGGGATTGGCCCTCGCCTAAAACGGTTACAGAGGTACGTAGTTTTCATGGCTTAGCTAATTTCTATCGCAGATTTGTTAGAGATTTTAGCACTATAGCCGCACCTCTCACTGAGATCATCAAGAAAACAGTGGGATTTAAATGGGAAAAAGAACAAGAAAATGCTTTTAATCTGTTAAAGGATAAGTTGTGTACTGCACCTGTTTTATCCTTACCTGATTTTACTAAAACTTTTGAAGTTGAGTGTGATGCATCAGGTATAGGCATAGGGGCTGTTTTGATGCAGGAAAAACGACCGATAGCCTATTTCAGTGAAAAGCTTGGAGGAGCGTCCCTTAACTACCCAACATACGACAAGGAGCTCTATGCCTTGGTCAGAACATTGGAAACTTGGCAACATTACCTGTGGCCGAAAGAGTTCGTTATCCACACGGATCACGAATCCTTGAAGCATTTGAGGAGCCAAGGAAAGTTGAACCGACGACACGCGAGGTGGATGGAATTCATTGAAACCTTTCCTTATATTATTCAATATAAGCGAGGTAAGGAAAACATTGTAGCGGATGCTTTGTCAAGGAGGTATACCTTACTCTCTACTCTAAATGCTAGACTATTAGGGTTTGAGTACATTAAAGGAATATATGCTGATGATGATGAGTTTTCTGCTTTGTACAATGCGTGTCAAAAATCTGCCTGTGAGAAATATTACCTGTTAGATGGGTATCTGTTTAGGGAACAACTTTTGTGCATACCTAATTGCTCTATGAGGGAGTTGTTAGTGAAGGAGGCTCATGGGGGAGGCCTAATGGGACACTTTGGTGTTACCAAAACTTTGGATGTTCTACGAGAACATTTCTATTGGCCCAAGATGAGGCGTGATGTAGGGAGAATGTGCTCTCGATGCATTACATGTAGGCAAGCTAAGTCCAAAGTCCTTCCTCAAGGATTGTATACACCCTTACCGGTGCCAGACTCACCATGGGTGGATATCTCAATGGACTTTATTTTGGGGTTACCTAGGTCTAAGGGGGGAAAGGACTCCATTTTTGTAGTTGTTGATAGATTTTCAAAAATGGCACATTTCATTGCATGTCACAAAACCGACAATGCAACTAATGTAGCCGATCTGTTTTTCAAAGAAATTGTGCGGCTTCATGGAGTCCCCAAGAGTATAGTGTCGGATAGGGACGTTAAGTTCCTTAGCTATTTTTGGAAGACCTTATGGGCTAAGCTGGGGACAAAACTCTTGTTCTCCACTACTTGTCACCCCCAAACCGATGGCCAAACGGAAGTAGTCAATCGTACATTGTCTACTTTGCTACGTGCCATCATCAAAAACAATTTGAAAAATTGGGAGGAGTGTTTACCTTTTGTAGAATTTGCTTACAATAGGAATGTACACTCAACCACGGATTACTCCCCGTTTGAGGTTGTATATGGCTTTAATCCACTAACCCCTATGGACTTGTTACCTTTACCTATTTCAGAAAGAACTAACTTGGAAGGAGCAAGGAAGGCTGAGGTGGTCAAGAGGATACATGAGCGGGTTAGTGAGAACATTGCAAAAAAGAATAGAGAGAATGCCCTCAAAGCCAATAAGGGGAGGCGACGAGTTGTTTTTGAGCCCGGAGATTGGGTATGGGTGCACCTAAGGAAAGAGCGCTTTCCTGAGAAGCGGAAGTCAAAACTTCAACCAAGAGGAGATGGGCCATTCCAAGTAATCGAGCGCATCAACGATAACGCCTACAAACTTGACCTTCCTGGTGAGTATAATGTTAGTGCTTCATTTAATGTTGCTGATTTGTCTCTTTTTGATTATGCAGGTGACGATTCGAGGTCGAATCCTTTTCAAGAAGGAGGGAATGATACGAATCTTTCGTCACAACCACCGTCGCAACACCGACTCCAGATTCCGCACGGGCCAATTACGAGGTCGAGAGCCAAACAATTTGAAGAGGCTTTAAATGGACTAGTCCGAGAGTCGATTAAAGGTCAAGAGGGCATGGGAATGGAGGTTGAGGCATGTGGGAGGACAACCAACCTGCTGGAGGCAAAATTGGAACAATTTGACTTGCGCCGCGGCACAAGTATTGCATGCCGCAGCGAGGGAGTTTCTGCTTGAAATGCAAAATGGCGAAGCTGGAGCGCGCCGCGGCGCAGGTATTGCATGCCGCGGCGAGGGAGTTTCTGTTTTTGGTGGAGCGCTGGAAATTGGATGCGCGCCGCGGCGGGGGTTTTCTATGCCGCGGCGAGAGACGTTCTGTTTTGGTCCGAATAAATGGAAAACATTGCGCGCCGCGGCATGTAAATTTGTGCGCCGCGGCACAGTATTAAATTTCATGTTTTTATAACCATTGGATCAAAATCAATGGCTAGGATTTGATTTTTGTTTTAGGGTTTTGTTGTACACTATATAAGGATCCTTTGTAGCAGCTGAACACAATTAATTGATTTCCATTTTGTGAGAAACACAAATTTGTTCTTTGAGAGCTCAAAGCTCCAAGTGCATTATCAACCGAAACTTATCAAAGGAGCTTGCAATCCCTTTGTGGCGTTTCACCTCGTCTTAGCTTGTGGTGCGTAATATCCATTTGTTTAAGGTGAGTTTTCGTGCAATCAAAATCTGGAATTTCTCGTAGGATTTGTGTTCCAATATTGTTGTTGGGTTGTTGTCCGTATTTCTTGTGGTTGCCAAGCCGCGTGATTTGGAGGTCATAGGAGTCGTGGCGAACGGTTCGCATGCAGCTCAATGGATGATAGCACTCCCTGCTATCAAGCACATCAGGAGTTCGAAACCTGGTGTGAACAACCTTCCCTAAGGCGGGCCGGCAAAGCCGGAGGACCCGTACGTGGGAGAGCTGGTTGGGGGGAGCGGTCTGCAGGCCTGGCGTGAGTAGAGGCACTGTTGCCTGCGCCTGCCACGGGTCACCGACCGAGGTGGTGGTGGTGTGTAGGAGGTGGTGTCGGCGCGCCAAAAGAGCATCCTTTTTATGATGCGAACCCCAGCCGTCCATGACCCATCGGGGTAGCACGTGGCCAATCCTGAAACCACACCCCCGCGAACCATGGCCCAGACACCGGTTCTGGCCCGCAACAGTGCTGCAGCACGTCACTCCCAACCCATCTCCGAGCAAGCTAAGTACATGACCCCCAGCCAATCCTGAAACTGAGAACCATGCCCATGGGCTTACAAGGCAGGTTGTTTACCCCAGGGCTCGAACCCCTGAAGTACTTGATATCACTCCCTGATATCATCCATTGAGCTGCAGCTCAATGGATGATATCAGGGAGTGATATCAAGTACTTCAGGGGTTCGAGCCCTGGGGTAAACAACCTGCCTTGTAAGCCCATGGGCATGGTTCTCAGTTTCAGGATTGGCTGGGGGTCATGTACTTAGCTTGCTCGGAGATGGGTTGGGAGTGACGTGCTGCAGCACTGTTGCGGGCCAGAACCGGTGTCTGGGCCATGGTTCGCGGGGGTGTGGTTTCAGGATTGGCCACGTGCTACCCCGATGGGTCATGGACGGCTGGGGTTCGCATCAGCTTGCCTGCACGTGATGCACTTAAAACAAATCCTCTCTACATCACGCCTCATCTTAGGCCAAAAGAAATGTTCCCGCAGAACATCCATGGTCTTGGCCACACCGAAGTGTCCCATTAGACCTCCACCATGGGCCTCTCTCACTAGCAACTCTCTCATAGAGCAGTTGGGTATACATAGATGGTTTTCTCTATATAAATACCCATTGAACAAATAAAATTTCTCAAAAACAGACTTATGACATGCATGATATATAGCAGAAAAATCATCATCAGCAGCATACAGTTCTTTAATATACTCAAACCCTAATAATCTAGCATTTAGAGTAGAGAGTAAGGTATACCTCCTTGACAAAGCGTCTGCGACAACATTTTCCTTACCTCGCTTATATTGAATAATATAAGGAAAGGTTTCAATGAACTCCATCCATCTTGCATGCCGCCTATTCAACTTCCCTTGGCTCCTTAGGTGCTTCAAGGATTCATGATCCGTGTGGATGACGAATTCTTTCGGCCACAGATAGTGCTGCCAAGTCTCCAGGGTCCTAACCAAAGCGTAGAGCTCCTTGTCATACGTTGGGTAGTTTAGGGAGGCTCCACCAAGCTTCTCACTGAAATAGGCGATAGGTCACTTTTCCTGCATTAAAACAACTCCTATACCTATACCTGAAGCATCACACTCAACTTCGAAGGTTTTAGTAAAGTCAGGCAAAGATAGAACAGGTGCAGTACATAATTTATCTTTTAACAACTTAAAAGCCGTTTCTTGTTCTACTCCCCATCTAAAACCTACAGTTTTCTTGATCACCTCGGTTAGAGGTGCGGCTACAGTGCTAAAGTCTCTAACAAATCTTCGATAGAAACTAGCTAAGCCATGGAAACTTCGAACCTCCGTAACAGACTTAGGCGAGGGCCAATCCCTAATCGCCTTGACCTTTTCCTTATCTACCTCTATTCCCTCAGCACTTACAACAAATTCAAGAAAAACTAGCTTGCTCATGCAAAAATAGCACTTCTTTAAATTAGCATACAGTTTTTCTTTTCTCAAAATTTCAAGCACAGCACGTAAATGTTCAACATGCTCTTCTAAATTTTTGCTGTAAATGAGGATATCTGATACGAACCGGATCGTGCCATAATCAAGGCACGACACGGGGCAAGGACTATGCCCAGAAAAGGGTCAAATATCGGCTCAAAGAAGCACGCCACAAAACACGAGCTAGGGCGCGAACATGTTAGCCATGGAAGTGCCAGCTAATTTGTGGAAATTCAGAATTTTGGAGCTGCGCCGCGGCATGGCTTTTATGCGCCGCGGCACGGGAGTTTCTGCTTTTGCATAATTTTGGACGAGGCATGCTCGCCGCGGCATGAAATATGTGCGCCGCGGCGCGTGTGTTTCTGTTTTGGGCATGCAGGCTGGGAGACGTGCGCGCAGGACGAGCAGACGCGCGCGCAAAGTGTGGGCAGAAGTGCGCGCAGAGGACCAGGGACGTGCGCGCCGCGGCATGGCTTTTGGGCGCCGCGGCACAGACCTCTCGGGTTGAAGTGCAAGGTTCCTCGCCGCGGCATGGAATTTGTCCGCCGCGGCCCGCATACTTTTACTTTAGTGATCCAAGCCTCCTCGCCGCGGCATGAATATTTGCCCGCCGCGGCGCAAGTGTAAAATTTGTATTTTCAACCATTGGATCAAATCCAATGGCTCATATTTTGTCTTTTCTTTTAGGTTTTTGTGTGAGCCCTATTTAAGGACATTTGGGCAGCTCATTTTGTAACTTTTGTTCATTTATGAAATTTGTTAGAAAACAAATTGTGAGAGCCCATGAGCTCCTTGCTTGATTGCAAGCCAACCCCCCAAGAACTTATCAAAGGTCTTTGCACCCCTTTGTGGCGTTCGCCCTCTCCTCCGTGCGTGGTGCGTAATATCCATGTGTGTAGGTGAGTTTCTTGCAGCCCAATCTGTGTTTTGCTTGGATTTCTCCTTCCAATTTTGTTGTTGGGTCTTGATCCGCTTCTTCTTGGTTCCCTAGCCTCGTAGCTAGGTGGGTCGATAGGAATCGCGTTCCCTTGGTTCGCATCATTTGGTATCAGAGCTCTAGGTTGAGACTCTAGATTCCTATCTTAGTTTGTGTCAATTTCTATTTCATAGCAACAAGAAAATTGCTTCACAAAAAAATTCTGTGTTCATCTTGTTTTTGTGTGTTTAATGCATTTCCTGGAATAACCTGTGTGATGTTGTTGTTTGCTTCTTATTTTGGTTGAATTTGGAGAGGATTTTGTGTTGGAAATTCCCCCAAATTTTCGTTTTTCTTGAAGAGGGGTATTTTGGTAATCTCACATGTGATTTTTCTTCTTGAAAAGTGAGAGCCAAACTTTTCTCTTTATTTTTTTAAAAAAAAAAAAAAAAATATCTCCCGAAAATATCTCGGAAAATATCTCACGAAAATATCTCGTGAAAATATCTCCCGAAAATATCTCGTTAGATATTTTTATAAACAAAAAAAAAAAAAAAATCTGGAAATTCAATTTCCAAGAATTTTACAAAACTTTCGTTAAAGTGTCATTCACACTTTTAACGGATCGTATTTTTGTTCGTTTGGATATCGTTTTCGTGAATTTGACCTAAATCCCAATTCTTTCCAAAATTTCTAGAGTTAGGATTTCCAAACACATTGAGTTAGTTTCTTTTGTCCCTTACATTGGATATTACAAACTACACTTGGTGTTTACGGAATATTGCATTTGTTCGGAACATTTTGGATAGTTTGGATTGCTTAGTAGCTAAAGTGCTTGAGTGATCATTCTAAGGGTTAAACACGAAGGGTATTTTGTTAGCATTTGGAAGTATGTTTCGCACTCGGTGCCATGTGAACGAGAAAGTGTGTCGTGTGGTCATTGATGAAATGCTTCATGCTAACTATGCTAGCACTACTTTGGTGAAGAAATTGAATTTGCCAACCTTACAACATCCAAAACCATATATGCTACCATGGATGAATGAGTTTGGTGAATTGGAGATAAGCAAACAAGTTTTGGTGCCATTCTCAATAGGGAGGTATAAAGATGAAATACTTTGTGATATAAGTCCCATGACTTATTGTCATCTATCATTGGGAAGGACATGGCAAGTGGAGAGAGGAGCTAAGCATGATAAGATCACAAATAGGTATGAATTTGTGAGAGACAACAAAAGAATCGCTCTTGTGCCTTTATCCGAGGAAGAAGTGTATGAAGAGGAGAAGAGAATTCTTGAGGTTGAAAAAAAAAAAAGATAGAAAAGAGGTTGAAGAGAAGAGAGAAGAATGTGAGAAGTAGAATGAGGTTCCGGTTGTTGTGGAAAGCAATGAGGAAAACATAACTTATGAGCTTACTAATGACAATTTGTCTCTACCTATTGTTGCTAACTTTATTTTACAGGACCAAACAATTGACTTCATTGGAGTTGAGCAACATGGTGATGTCAAAATTGAACAACCGTTGGTACATTCCATTCTCGAACACACAACCTTCAGAAGGCCAATCAAGAGTGTGATTCAACGTGCCTTCGATTCAACCATTGTGAATTCAGCAATCCCCATCACAATAGCTAAGATTCGAGGACGAATCTTCTTAAAGAAAGGGGGTCTGATACGAACCGGATCGTGCCATAATCAAGGCACGACACGGGGCAAGGACTATGCCCAGAAAAGGGTAACATCAAAATGAAGATGCCGTCGTTTCAAGGAAAGAACGACCCAGAACTCTACTTGGAATGGGAGAAGAAAGTGGAGCACATCTTTGAGTGCCACAACTACTCCGAAGAGAAGAAGGTAAAACTGGCCGTAATTGAATTCACCGATTATGCTTTAAACTGGTGGGATCAATTAGTGGTAGGACGGAGAAGAAACGGAGAAAGGCCGATTGACAGTTGGGAGGAAATGAAGGCTCTCATGAGGAAGCGTTTCATCCCTAGTCACTACTATAGGGAACTCTATCAAAGGTTGCAAAGACTCAACCAAGGATATAAATCGGTTGATGACTATTATAAGGAGATGGAGGTGACTATGGTTAGGGCCAATGTCGAGGAGGATAGGGAGGCCACCATGGCTCGCTTTGTGAGCGGTTTAAATCCGGAGATAGCCAATGTTGTTGAACTTCATCACTATGTGGAGTTAGAGGATATGGTACACATGGCTATAAAGGTGGAGAGGCAACTAAGAAAAAGGGGTGTTCGGTCATTTCCACCCAAGACAAGTACTTCGGCACAAAAACCGAATCCCACTACACCTTGGAAAGCAAGTTGGAAGAAAGAAGAGGGCACTAGCTCTAAGCCAAGGTTCGATTCCAACAAAGGCAAAGAAGTTGAGCTTAGTAAGGATAAAGGTATCCTCGAGAACCCTACTCGTAATCGTGACATTAAATGTTTTCGTTGTCTTGGTAGGGGCCACTATGCATCCCATTGTCCAAACAAGAGAGTCATGATTGTTCAAGCAAATGGAGAGGTTGGAATGGATGATGAGAGTGAGGATGAGGAGATGCCACTAAAGGAAGCTAGTGATGAGGAGGTAGGACCCGTAGAGGGGGAGGCTCTTATGATTAGGAGAACTTTGAGCGCTCAACTAAAGGATGAGGGTATTGATCAACAAAGAGAGAACATCTTTCACACCAAGTGTCATGTGAGTGGAAAGGTGTGCAATATGATCATTGATGGAGGAAGTTGTACAAATGTAGCTAGCACTACCTTAGTTGGGAAACTAGGGTTAGCCACCATCAAACACCCGAAGCCCTATAAATTGCAATGGTTGAATGAATCTGGGGTAGTAAAGGTTGATCAACAAGTTTTGGTGTCCTTCTCCATTGGGAAGTACAAGGATGAAGTTATGTGTGACGTTGTTCCGATGCAAGCCGGACATATATTGCTAGGGAGGCCTTGGCAATATGATAGGAGAGTCATTCATGATGGATTTAAGAACAAGTACTCATTTGAGAAGGAGGGGAAAAAGATTACTCTCGTACCTTTGACTCCAAAACAGGTTTTTGAGGAGCAAGTGCGGATGAGTAAGGATAAGGGCAAGGATGAAAAAACGGAAGTGGAGGAAGTTAAATCAAGTTTTTATGCAAGGGAGCACGATTTAAAAAGAGCCATTTTGGCAAAACAACTTGTACTTGTACTTTTGTACAAGGAAGTTCATTTTTCTAACGAGCTTGACAAAACTTTGCCAAGTGTGACTGTTTCCTTGTTACAGGAATTTGAAGACGTGTTTCCAGATGAGATTCCAGATGGATTACCACCAATCCGGGGAATCGAGCACCAAATAGACTTTGTGCCTGGTGCGTCACTTCCAAACAGGCCCGCCTACAGAGCCAACCCCGAGGACACCAAGGAAATTCAACGGCAGGTTGAAGAGTTCTTGTCCAAAGGACAAGTGAGGGAAAGCCTAAGTCCATGTGCGGTACCCGTGTTAGTCGTGCCTAAGAAGGATGGAACCACCCGGATGTGCGTTGATTGTCGAGCGATCAACAATATCACGGTAAAGTATCGACATCCCATTCCTAGGTTAGATGACATGCTTGATGAACTATATGGTGCATGCATATTTTCTAAGATAGATTTGAAAAGTGGTTACCACCAAATTAGAATGAAGGAAGGTGACGAATGGAAAACCGCTTTCAAAACTAAATATGGACTGTATGAATGGTTAGTCATGCCATTTGGGCTATCTAACGCCCCTAGTACCTTTATGAGGCTTATGAACCATGTCTTACGTGCTTACATTGGAAAATTCGTAGTTGTTTACTTTGATGACATACTCATTTATAGTAAAGACTTAGAAGAGCATGTATTACATTTACGGTTTGTGCTTGAACTACTAAGAAAAGAAAAACTTTATGCTAATCTAAAAAAGTGTTGTTTTTGCATGGAAAAGTTAGTCTTTCTTGGATTTGTTGTTAGCTCTAAGGGTATAGAAGTTGACTCTGAAAAGGTCAAGGCGATTAGGGATTGGCCCTCGCCTAAATCTGTTACTGATGTTCGCAGTTTTCATGGTTTAGCTAGTTTTTACCGCAAGTTTGTGAAGGATTTTAGTACACTAGCTGCTCCTCTGACCGAGGTCATCAAGAAAACTGTCAGATTCAAATGGGGTGCTGAGCAAGAGAAAGCATTCAAACTGTTAAAGGATAAGTTAATTTCTGCCCCTGTATTATCTTTGCCTGATTTTACTAAAACATTTGAAGTTGAATGCGATGCTTCAGGTGTTGGCATAGGTGCAGTTTTAATGCAGGAGAAACGACCAGTTGCCTTTTTCAGCGAGAAGCTTGGAGGAGCAACCCTGAATTACCCAACATACGACAAAGAACTCTACGCATTGGTGAGAACTCTAGAGACGTGGCAGCATTATCTTTGGCCAAAGGAATTCGTCATCCACACCGATCACGAGTCCTTGAAGCATCTGAAGAGCCAGAGAAAATTGAATAGACGACATGCAAAATGGATGGAATACATCGAGACCTTCCCTTATGTTATTCAATATAAGCGAGGTAAAGAAAATGTTGTTGCTGATGCATTATCTCGAAGGTATACACTACTTTCTGCTTTGAATGCTAGGTTGTTAGGATTTGAGCACATAAAAGAGATGTATGCTGATGATGATGATTTTTCTGTCATTTTTAATGCATGTTTCAAAACTGCTTTTGGAAAGTTTTACAAGTTAGATGGGTATTTGTTTAAAGAAAATCTTTTGTGCGTACCCAACTGTTCAATGCGAGAGTTGTTAGTGAGAGAGGCCCATGGAGGAGGTCTTATGGGACACTTCGGTGTTAAAAAGACCCTAGATGTTCTACACGAACATTTCTTCTGGCCGAAGATGAGGCGGGATGTAGAGCGCATATGCTCTAGGTGCCTCACTTGTAGGCTAGCGAAGTCCAGAGTCCTACCTCAAGGACTGTATACACCCCTACCGGTGCCTAGTTCACCTTGGGTGGATATTTCCATGGACTTTATCTTGGGTTTGCCTAGATCTAGGGGCGGAAGAGATTCCATTTTTGTAGTTATTGACAGGTTTTCAAAAATGGCACATTTTATCGCGTGTCACAAAACCGATGATGCAACTAACATTGCTAATCTTTTTTTTAGAGAGATTGTACGGTTGCATGGGGTTCCAAAAAGTATAATTTCCGATAGGGATGTTAAATTCCTAAGCTATTTTTGGAAAACTCTATGGGCCAAGTTGGGGACGAAACTTTTGTTTTCTACTACTTGTCATCCCCAAACTGATGGCCAAACAGAGGTAGTAAATCGAACTTTATCTACTCTGTTACGAACGGTCATTCAGAAAAATTTGAAAAATTGGGAGGATTGTTTGCCTTTTATTGAATTTGCTTATAATAGGAGTGTGCATTCCACTACTAACCATACGCCTTTTGAAATTGTTTATGGTTTTAACCCACTCACTCCTATGGATTTATTGCCTTTACCTGTTTCAGTTAGAACAGATTTTACAGGTGCCAAGAAAACTGAAATGGTAAAGAAACTACATGAAAGCATTCACGAGCGCATTGAGAAAAAGAATAAAGAATTTGCGTTCAAGGCCAACAAAGGGCGACGTAGGGTCATTTTCGAACCCGGTGATTGGGTTTGGGTACATATGCGAAAGGAACGGTTTCCCGAAAAGCGGAAATCCAAACTACAACCTCGGGGGGATGGGCCATTCCAAGTACTCGAGCGCATCAACGACAATGCCTACAAGCTCGACCTTCCTGGTGAGTATAGTGTTAGAGCGTCTTTCAATGTTTCTGACCTTTCTCTTTTTGATAATACAGATGAAGATTCGAGGTCGAATCCTTTTCAAGAGAGGGGGAATGATACGAATAATGCGCCACTTCAGCCCCTACGAATCCCCAATGGACCAATCACAAGATTGAAGGCCAAAAGAATTCAAGAAGCCTTGAATGGGCTCATTCAAGACTTGGAACAAGGTCAAGAGATGATGGGAAAAAGAGGTGAAGCTTGTGAGAGGCCTAGCATGGAGTTAAGGGCAGATTTTGGGAAGGAAGACCTGCGCCGCGGCATGGAAATATAGCCGCCGCGGCGAGTGACTTTCTGTTTTGGGAGAAGATCTGGACGAGGAAGCGCGCCGCGGCATAGAATTGGCGCGCCGCGGCAAGGATCGTTCTGTTTTGGTTGGAAGGGGGCGACAGGCGCGCGCGCGGGTCCTGGTAGATGTGCGCGCAGACGTGCTTCACTAGGCGCGCCGCGGCATGAGAATTGTCCGCCGCGGCCCGGGAGTTTCTGTTTTCCTCCGAGCAGTCCACAAAAAAGGCGCGCCGCGGCACAAGGAAACACCCGCCGCGGCCTGGGTCGACATTTCTTTAAAATTCTGACCATTGGATTAGAATCAATGGCTGAGATGTAATCTTTCTTTTAGGTTTTGTTGTACCCTATATAAAGACAATTTGTGGCAGCTATTTGGTAACTTTTGTTCATTAAATACAATTTTGATTTGAAAATCAAATTTGAGAGCTCCAAAGCTCATGCTTCTTCCCCAATCAAACTTATCAAAGGTTTTGCAATCCTTTGTGGCGTTTTCTCTCGTCTTGTTGCGTGGTGTGTAATATCCAGGTAAAAAGGTGAGTTCTTGCAGCCCAAAAATCTGTTTTCCTCTAGGGATTTGTATGCTTAGATTGTGTGAAATCTGAAAATCGTTTCTTTCGTAAGATTCGAGCTTTCTTGGTTCGCATCAGAACCAAAAAGGGATGGTTCAAGACCCAACAACAAATTGATAGGGATTCTAAGCACAAACCCACAGATTTTGGTAGCAAGAAACTCACCTCAACACATGGATATTACGCACCACGCACGGAGAAGAAGGCGAACGCCACAAAGGGATGCAAATCCTTTGATAAGTTCTTTGGCTCTCAATTTGTTCTCAAACAAATTTTCTCATAAAAATGAACAAAGGTTCTATTTGGGCTGCTACCCATGTCCTTATATAGTGTACAAATAAAACCTAAAAGAAAAGACAAGATCTGGGCCATTGGATTTGATCCAATGGTCAATATTACAAATTTTACATTTGCGCCGCGGCGGGCAAATATTCATGCCGCGGCGAGGAGGCTCGGATTACAAAAGTTAAAGTAGGCGGGCCTCGGCGGAGTAAATTCCATGCCACGGAGAGTAAATTCCTGTCCCGTCTTCGCGCGCGTATCCCAGCCTTCATGCCCAAAACAGAAACATCTGCACCGCGGCGCATATAATCCATGCCGCGGCGAGAACCACTTGCCAAAATTTCCAACAAAATAGAAAGTTGCTAGCCGCGGTGGGGGAATATCATGCCGCAGCGCAGCTCCAAAACTCAGCAACTCCACAATTAGCTCGGCACTCCTATGTTTCGCATGTTGGTGCCCTTGCTCGTGTTGTGGTGCGCCTTTCTACGCCCATATTTCACCCCTTCTTCGGCCGGGTCCATGATACGTGTCGGGCCTTGTTGGTGGAGCGATCTGGTTCGTATCATTCCCTCCCTCTTCAAGAGAATTCGACCTCGAATTCGGACCTTCATCATGGGGTAAGTTTTGTAGTCCATCCTCATTGTTCCCCTCATCATAAGGATCCTGCAAGAAAGAAAAGTTAGAAAATAGACATTCCTTTGTTTTTTTCTTTTCTTCCTTTTTTTTGGTTTGCCCCTTTTTCTCCTTGGGCATTTCATCTTTTTCTTTTCCCTTTCCCTTTTCTTGTTTTCCCTCGTTCTTGATCTTCAATTACTTCTTTCGGGGTAAGAGGGACAAGGGTTTTCTTACTTCCATCCTTCTCGAACGAGTACTTATTTTTATAACCGTCATAAGTCACCCGTCGATCATATTGCCAAGGCCGGCCCAATATTATATGCCCAATCTGCATTGGTACCACATCACATAATACAACATCTTGATAATTTCCCATAGCAAAGGATACCAAGACTTGATGTTCCACCTTCACCTCACCTTGATCATTCAACCATTGTAGTTTGTAAGGTGTGGGATGTTTGGTTGTGGGTAACCCTAACTTCTCAACTAGGGTAGTACTAGCAATGTTGGTACAACAACCCCCATCAATGATTAGGTTGCAGACTTTGCCATTCACGTGACATCTTGTGTGGAAAATGTTTCCTCGTTGTGAATCCATGTCACCTTCCTTTAAGCGATCCTTGGGCACTTGCCCTACCATAAGCAAGTCTCCTTTGACAGGAACTATCTCTTCCTCACTTGCTTCTTTCAATGGTGGCATCTCCTCACCATCACTCTCTTCATCAGTCGCCACCTCCCCATTGGCTTGCATGATCATTGCTTTCTTGTTCGGACATTGGGATGCATAATGGCCCTTTCCAAGACAACGAAAACAACTAACATCTCGATTTCGGGGAAAGGTTTCAACTTTTCCTTTTCCTTTATCCTTACTAGCCTCCATCTCTTTGCCCTTGTTGACTCAAAGCGGGGCTTGGAGCTAGTTCCTTCTTCTCTCTTAGAATCTTGTACCCAAGGTGTTGGAGTAATTGGCCTTTGTGGTTGCATCCGGTTGCTTCTTCTCTTGAATTGCCCTTCCACTTTGATTGCCATATGGACCATGTCTTCCAACTCCATATAATGATGAAGCTCCACAACATTGGCAATTTCCGAATTTAGCCCACTCAAAAATCGAGCCATTGTGGCTTCTCTATCCTCCTCAATGTTGGCCCTAACCATGGCTACCTCCATTTCCTTGTAATACTCATCAACCGATCGAAAGCCTTGATTGAGCCGTTGCAATCTCTGATAAAGCTCTCGGTAGTAGTGGCTCGGAACAAACCTCTTCCGCATGATTGCTTTCATATCCTCCCAACTACTTATCGGCCTTTCTCCATTCCTCCTTCTACCAACTACTAACTGATCCCACCAGTTCAAAGCATAGTCAGTAAACTCAATCACCGCCAATTTAACCTTTTTTTCATCGGAGTAGTTGTGGCATTCAAATATATGCTCCACCTTCTTCTCCAACTCAAAATATAGTTCCGGGTCATTCTTTCCTTGGAATGCCGGCATTTTCATCTTAATGTTTCCTAAGCTCCGATCAACTCCATCAAAAGGTTGGTGTGGGGGTCTCCTCATTCCTCCCCTCCTATGGCCACCTCTAGGCCCATATCTTCCTCCGAAGGGCATCCTCCCTTCATCATCATTATAATTCTCTCCAAAGCTATCTTCATCCAACTCCTCCACAAAATGGGCTCACCTATTAGGTCGTTCTACATCAGGAGCGACTTGTGATTGGCCAGTTCGGGATGCGAAGTTGATACGAACCGGATCGTGCCATAATCAAGGCACGACACGGGGCAAGGACTATGCCAATAAAAGGGTCAAATATCGGCGCAAAAAGGCACGCCACAAACACGAGCTAGGGCGCGAACATGTTAGCCATGGAAGTGCCAGCTAATTTGTGGAAATTCAGAATTTTGGAGCTGCGCCGCGGCATGGCTTTTATGCGCCGCGGCACGGGACTTTCTGCTTTGGTAGAATTTTGTACGAGGCATGCTCGCCGCGGCATGAAATATGTGCGCCGCGGCGCCGATGTTTCTGTTTTGGGCGTGAAGGCTGGGAGACGTGCGCGCAGGACGAGCAGACGCGCGCGCAAGTGTGGGCAGAGGTGCGCGCAGAGGACCAGGGACGTGCGGGCCGCGGCATGGCTTTTGGGTGCCGCGGCACAGACCTCTCGGGTTGAAGTGCAAGGTTCCTCGCCTCGGCATGGAATTTGTCCGCCGCGGCCCGCATACTTTTACTTTAGTGATCCGAGCCTCCTCACCGCGGCATGAATAATTGCCCGCCGCGGCGCCAATGTAAAATTTGTATTTTCAACCATTGGATCAAATCCAATGGCTCATATTTTGTCTTTTCTTTTAGGTTTTTGTGTGAGCCCTATTTAAGGACATTTGGGCAGCTCATTTTGTAACTTTTGTTCATTTATGAAATTTGTTAGAAAACAAATTGTGAGAGCCCATGAGCTCCTTGCTTGATTGCAAGCCAACCCCCCAAGAACTTATCAAAGGTCTTTGCACCCCTTTGTGGCGTTCGCCCTCTCCTCCGTGCGTGGTGCGTAATATCCATGTGTGTAGATGAGTTTCCTGCAGCCAATCTGTGTTTTGCTTGGATTTCTCCTCCCAATTTGGTTGTTGGGTCTTGGACCGTTCTCTTTCGGTTCTCTAGCCTCGTAGCTAGGCGGGTCGATAGGAATCGCGTCCCTTGGTTCGCATCACGTTGGAAGTTTATTCTGAATAGCACGCCATAGCAAAATAGAACGTGAGGGCGGAATATAATGAGCCCAGATGGCCTTACCCTAGATCTTGTGTTCCCCAACCACACGTAGTGAATCATAAGCTTCACTGGTTGTAACATCTCCCTTAAATGAGTGTGTCCAAACTCTGATGTCCGAACCAATGCCAACAACTGTTGACTGAATTTCTGAGGGAATATCTGGATAAGAGTCTTTGAAGGATTGCGGCAAATTCCAACAATCTTCACGGATGTAGTCCCCCACTAGTGAATGTATCAGAGGGTCCATTGGTGGATTATCTATCTTGTCATTTAGTGGAATACCTAACCAATTGTCTGTCCAAAACTTAACCGTAGAATTCCTTCCAACTAACCAGCTGGACTCCTCCAAGAGGGTTAAATAGTGAGGTCGCAAACCAGGCCAGATTGATGAGCAGATATAATAGTTCAGTGGAGAGCCATTTTTTGTTAGATATCTGCTACGTAAGTAAAGCAGAGTGTTAGAGCTCCCTGTGATTACCCTCCATGCGAACTTTCTTAACATGGCCTCATTTAGGAGACGAATATCTCTCAAACCAAGACCTCTTTCATCTATTGGACGACAACAGTCTTTCCAAGCCACTTGAATCTGTATGATTGTATCAGTTTTTCCCGACCAAAAGAAATTGCGAATGATTTTTGTTAGGTCTTGAAGGACTGTTTTTGGCCATTTATATATCTGAAATGAGTGAAGAAGTGTACCCTGAATGATCGAAGAAATCAAGCAACGCCGTCCTGCCAAAGAAATAGTCAGCCCATTCCAGGCCTCAATTTTCACATGAATTTTATCTGCTAAGCTCTGAAACCAACACTTTTTCGGAGCCCCCTGGAAGAGATTGATGCCCAAGTAAGACAAGGATGATCTTCTAGTACGCATGCCAGATAAATTCCAAAGTGATGAAATGTTGTTCAGTGTAACACCTTTACCAAAGTAGATAAAAGATTTTTCTAAATTTATCATTTGACCCGAAAGGCGACTATACAAGGAAAAAGCTTCAGTTAGCACTTGAATGTTCGTCTCACTTGTACGACCAAAAATAAGAAGGTCATATGCATATAAAAAGTGCGTTGGCGCACGAGTTCCTCTAGGTGGAGAGATTGGGAGTAAATGCCCTGTATCAACCAATTTTTGAAGGTATCTGCTGAGGAAATCTTCAACTATGCAAAATAATAATGGGGACAAAGGATCCCCCTGTCGGACGCCTCTAGAACAAGAAAATAGCCCCTAGGTGAACCATTAACCATAATTGAGATTCTCGCTGATGCAAATATATCTCGAATCCAGCCCAAAAAAATGTTGTCGAAACCAAAGCATAGTGTCAAAATCCCAACGCATGTGTCAAAAGCTTTGTGAATGTCAATTTTCAGAGCGATGTTATCTTGTCGGCTAGAAAGCTGCATAGCGTTAAAACATTCAGAAGCACCCGCTATGCAATCGCCAATGTTTTGGCCTGGAATGAATCCAAATTGATTTTGAGATAGAATACGACTGCATATATGTCCTAATCTGCCAGCAATAATCTTTGTTATTAACTTGAACATAAAGTTGCCTAAAACAATAGGCCTATACTAATCAATAGAGCTTGCTTGTTGGTGCTTGGGTATAAGAATTAAGAAATTGGAGTTTAGTCCCGGGTGTATTCGACCTGTTTTAAAATAATCTTGTACCGCTCGTACAATATCTGTATTGATAATATCCCAGCACTGCTGAAAAAATTTACTAGTAAACCCATCTGGTCTTGGGGCACTCATTGGATCAAATTCAAAAATTGTAGCTCGTATGTCTTCTGATGATGGTATGCGTCGTAAACTTTGATTATCCACAGAGGTGACCAGTGAGAGCACCACTAACTCTATGGGAGCAAGATCTGTCATTCCACCTATCTGACTTGAGAAAAGATTTTCATAGTAATTCAAAATATGAGTGGCTATTACCTCTGGATCATTAGTTATTTCTCCATTAATATCCAAGTGTCTCAAAGGTTTTTGTGCTCTTAAACGACAAAGTAGTGAGTGAAAAAAAGTGGAGTTTCGATCGCCACCTTTCAGCCATTTTAATCTGATCTTTTCTCTTAGAAAGATATCTTGCTGGCGTAACAGTCTATCTAAGTCAGCGTGAGCATCAGACTCCAGTTGCAATAGTTCTTCGGAGAAAGAATCATCATTATAGCGCTGTTGAATGTCAACCAGTGTATCTGTTGCAGTTGCAATATTTTGATTTAAATTACTAAAGACAGTTTTGTTCCATGTCTTGAGAACCAATTTAAGAGCCTTAAGTTTGCCAGTAACAATACCCATAGCGCTAGCCTGGATTGGCACCGACCAAGTGGCACGCACTAAATCCATAAATCTAGGATGTTCGAGCCACATACCATGAAATCTGAACGGCCTTGGACCGCCATTCCATGTTATAGAAGCCGTGAGTAAAAGCGGATGGTGATCTGAGCAGTGTCTAGGAAGGGTACAATAGGAAACCGTAGACCAAGAGTCTAGAAAGGATTCTGAACACAACCCACGATCTAATCTTGATCGCATTTAAGATAGTCCACCTTTACAGTAAGTGCAAAAGGCCCCTTTAGTGTCAATTTCAACCAAGTTACAAGAAGAGATCATAGCACTAAAATCTTCGATAGAGGTATTGGTACGAGTCAGGCCAGTAGTTTCATGGGATCTAAGAACAGCATTAAAGTCCCCTATCACTAGCCAAGGAGCTTGAGTATCTGAAATCGCCCTTAGTGAGTCCCAGAGGTCCCTTCTTCTAACATATGTTCCCTTACCATAAATAAATGTTAAAAGAAAGATTTTTGAATTTGCTGTGTAAGTGACCGTTATATGTTGTAGGTGTTGTATAAAAATTGTTGTATTACCTGCCACTGCAGGGGCTGCAAAGAGCCAAAGTTTGCTAACCGTTGTGGAGTTGAGCCGATGAAGGTATAACCCAAGTTTTGCCAAAAGCGATCATGAATGGTTTTAAGATCAGACATTGGTTCTGCTATACAAAGAAAATCTGGTTTTTCCTTTTGCAAAAATTTCGTAGGGTATTTCGTGTGTTCTTATTGGAAATACCTCTACAATTCCAGTAAAGTACTATCATGTTGAGTTGCTATCAGAGTCCCCTATGATGGTTGTGTATCTCATAGGTTGGAGACGTGGACTAGCTGATCGAGCACGCCAATTTTTGCCAGTTACAACTTGCCAACCTAATTCTTCCTTATTTTTGGCATAATCTTGTTTCATTTTCTGCATACGCTTACTGAGGTCGGCTACGGAGACTGAAGAAGAAGGAAGAAGGGAAAGAGCAGGCAAGGTGAGTCTCGATTTAGCAAGAGGGGGTAAGGATCTTATGTTAGGGATGTCTGTAGTACCAGATGTGTTTACAGTAGATCCTGTGGGAATAGTTAAAACTGCTGCATGCAAATCTGCAGTATGAAAGACATCAAGTGAGGTTGTAGTGGCCAGTCTCGTGGAGTCGGTAATGGTTAAATCTGTGGAAGATGTAGTAGTTAGATCCGTAGATTTGGCAATATTTATTAAGGGAGTAGTAGATGTGGTTGATGTAACTGCTTCGTCAGGTGGTAAGGTTACTGTAGGAAGAGACGGGGTAGTAATATTTGTATCGATAGTATGAAGAGCATCAAAAGCATTACTTCCCATAACCGTATTGACAGTTGGAGTGACTTAGGCCTATAAATTTGTTTCTGTCGTGAGTGTACTTGAGGCCTATTTGTTTGTGTCTCGTTGTGTTTTTCTGCGGTAACATTGGCATTTTTCCTGCATTTAAAGGCTGCATGTCCCATCGAGGAGCATAGATTACAAAAGTCTGGCACATTTTCATAAAACAAATCCACAAAAATCTTAAGTGACTCCACTTCCACCATTACCTATTCTTCAAGCTTGCGTGCCAGATCGATATCAATTAAAAGTCTAGCATACTGACCCAACTCGCCATTGAGTGTGGCGTTGTCAATTTTTAGTGGGACACCAATGGCTCTTGCAATTTGTGCAAGAATTTGTTTGTCCCAAAATTCCCATGGCAAATTATAGAAACGAACCTAAACTTGAGCATTGGTAGATTTTTGAGTGTGCGGGTTAAAATTGGGTGTCCGCGGTTGAACCCGAAAAATACCTGGCTTAACATTGATTGGCGCATTAGCCTTAACTTTGGCCTAATCCTCAGGGGTGTGTAATAAAATATGGTAGAAACCACGGCCCAAAGCGATAAGTTTCCAATTTGAAGATAAGTTCCAGATTGTTTTCAGCCCGGTTTTTAGATCACCCTGACTCCAGGGTTTGTCTCCTTTAGAAAGGATTAGTCGGCCAATTAAAGAGAACTTGCAGAGATTCAAACGAGTTTGATAGACTTTTGGATCTAAGGTAACACATGCAATATCTCCATTCTTTGTTGGGTTCGGTATCACACATGACTCAATAAAAATGTTTGTGGAATTTTTGTCGATGGCTTGAATATTGCTATTTGTCTTTGACGGGGGGTATTTCATAAGGTTAAATAAGTAGATTTGAAATATTATCACAAATAGCCTGAGCATAACTTTTTTGTGGTTGGCTTTGTGTGGGAGGATTGGGTGATGTCTTAAACATGGCTGCATGGCTCGGATAATTTTCCGAGGAAGTAGTACCCAATGAATGGTTATGATTTTGTTTATTTACAAGATTTGTCATAAGATCAAATCCTTAAACACAACAGGTTATAAATATTAAATCAATGGGGATTGAATACAACCTGAACTTAAAATCATATCGAGGTCAACAAATATGTAAAGAATACACCACAGCAGAACTACCTGGGTATGCTGGTGAGTGTGACGGATATGATTGTTGCAAATCTGATATGTACTCAACTTTGAAATATGTAGATCTGGTAGCCAAGATGCACGAAACTGATGTAATATTTAGATCTGGTAGCCTGGTTTCAAGATGCACTGGTGGCTGGGTAGATCAGTTTTCTATGGGCAATGGTGGCTAGGCAGATCAGTTCTCTATGGGTGATGGTGTCTGTGGGATGTGGGCGATGGGCAGATCAGTTCTCTATGGGCGATGGTGGCTATGGGCGATGGGCAGATGGTGGTTGTGGGCGATGGGCAGATCAGATCTCTATGGGCGATGGTGGCTGTGGCCGTGGGCGATGGTGTCTGTGGCTGGTGGTTGTGGCTGTGGGCGATGGGCAGATCAGCGATTTGTGTAAAAGATATTATATTTCAACAAAGAATATAGAACTTGAATATTAGTCTCCAAAACTCTCAAAAAATTAAACGTTTGTTAGGAAAGTCTTTTAACATGCATCACAAAATAGTTAAATATATACTTACCGCAATTGTGTCAATTGAAATAAATAACAATGTGCCTTACCATTTTTATTGATAGTCAAAGAAGTTAAGCGCGAGGAATATCAACCATTATGCCTAAGGGTGTTTAAAAAATTCAATCATCCTACCAATCCGACCAATTCAATTTGATCCGTTAATTTTTGAGACATATTTAAAATCAAATAATACAAAAAAATACCAGATCCTTTTTTTATAAAGGACAAGAAATTTTTTTTTCTCTCTCTCTCTCTCTGTTTTTTTTAGAACAAGAAAAATAAATTTAATAGCAAGAAACAAAAATAAAGGGATAGATTAACCTGATTTAGAGCCTTGCTCTGATACCAAATGATATGAACCTCACCTAGAGAAGTGTGATCCGAAGATCAATGTTGTGATCCTCACTAGGATTGTTCTAAATCAGATTGTAATTTGAAAAGAAAATGAGAACCGCGACCCGCAACCCGCTATCTATAATGAGATAGGAACCTTGGTGAAGCGACCCAAATTGCGTCACAAAGAAGGCATGACACGCATCAAGGATCATGCCATGAAAAAGGTCAAAAGTTTGTGCAAAGTGGCATGCCACATCACGAGCAAGTGTGAAAGCACATGGGTTATGGTGGTGACAAGCTCAATTGAAAAATTCCAAAATTTAAAGCAACGCTACGGCATGTATTTATGGGCGTTGCGGCACAATATTTTCTGTTTTGGTCGAAGGAGTCATTGCCAAGCATATGCGCCGCAGCATGTCATTGTGGGCGCCACAGCACAAGACGTTCTATTTTGTTGAGGAAGCATGAGCGCTGCGGCACAAGCAGACAAGCACGCTCATATGAATCATATGGCACTACCACCACTAAGCATCCCGAACGAACCGATCACGAGGTCGAAGGCAAGACAACTCAGGAAGCTTTGAACGGACTTGTCCAAGAGTTGATACAAGGCCAAGTGATACGAATCGGAACCCATCCCGAAGACGGCCTGACACGAGCCTAGGGCCGCCTTGAGAAGGGCCTCAAGATAGTGCAAAATCGCATGCAACATCAAAAACAAGCATGCAAGCACAAAGGAAGTGGAGAAGACAAGTGCAAGTGGCAATTCCAAAAATTGGAGCTGCGCCGTGGAATGGATTTTGTGCGACGCGGCACAAGAGTTTCTGCTTTGGACGTTGGATTTGTCACACAAGCGCGCCGCGGCATGGCATTTGGGTGCCGCGGCACAAGGCATTCTGTTTTGAGGAATGAGGCAACATGCGCGCTGCGGCATGAGAAAGTGGCGCCGCAGCGAGGAGGTTTCTGTGTTGGCACGAAGATGCATGCGCGCCACGGCATGAGATTCCATGGGACGCGGTATGACGAGGACAAGGGCAGACGTGCGCGAGCTAACATGCCAGACCTGCGCGCTGACACGGACAAGCGCGCTTGACAGCCAGACCTGCGCGCAGATCCTGAATGTGAGCGCCGCGGCATGAACATTTGTGCGCCGCAGCATGGCTATGCGCAAGGCAGACAGAACCAGGCTCGCCGCGGCATGACTATTTCCCCGCCGCGGCACAGATTCAAATTGTTGTAATTTTGGGCCATTGGATCCAAATCAAGGGCTAGGATTTCTTTTGGCATTTTTAGGTTTTCCTTTGTATCTATATATATGTATAGCAGCTGCCCATTGTAGGGAGACACATGAATTTTTATCAATGAAAATATTTTGAAGTGATTTCAAAATTTGAGAGCACAAGTGCTTTTCTTGTTCTATCAAGAAACTTATCAAAGGAATTAGCAACCCTTTGTGGCGTTTCGCCTTGTCTCGACTCGTGGTGCGTATATCCATGTGTGGAGGTAAGTTCCTTGCTACCAAAGTCTAGTGTTTCTCGTAGAATTTGCGTGCTAATATTGGTTCGGGTTTCTATCCGTATTTCTTGTGGTTGCCAAACCGCGTGATTTGGAGGTCATAGGAGTCGTGGTGAGCGGTTCGCATCATTTGGTATCAGAGCTCTAGGTTGTAATTCTAGACTCCTATCCTTTGTTGTCATTTTCGTTTACAAAAAAAAAAAAAAATCTGTGCACTTTGCAAAATCTGTGTGTTCTTCATTTTCCAGAATTTTTCTTGTTGTTCTTGCAAAAATTCTGATTGTATTGTGTTCCTGGAATTGTTTCTGTTTTGTGTTGTTGTTTCCTGTTTGTTTCCTCTGATTTTCTGGAAATTTTCTGCTTGTTGTTGAAAATTTCAGATTGTGTGTTCTTGTTCCTGCAATTTTTGGCTGTTGTTGAAAATTTCAGATTGTGTTTTGTTGTTTCTGAATTTCTGAGCTGTTTTGGAAAGGTTTTCGTGTTGAAAATTTTTCTGAAAAACTTGTTCGTAACAAAAAGGGCATTTTGGTAATTTTACTGTGCTCTCGTGTTTTTGTTTGTATCTTGTGTTTTTGTTCGTATCTCGTGTTTTTGTTAGTGTTTTAATTTCCAACAGTTTATAAAAAAAAAAGGGTGAAAATTTCATTTTCGAGAAATTTTTACAAAGTTGTTTTTTTTTTTTTTAATAAGTCAATGGGTAATCGAAATCAGTAGGTGCACCAGGTTGCCCCATCAGAATGGAAAGCAGTCCTTAGCACCCTCTTCATTTTCCTACCACCCACAAATATTATTAAATAAATAAAATTTAGGATTACATAACTTTGCATCAGCAAAACCTATAAGAATGTCTGCCGACCAAATCTGAAATAGTAAAATGACGCGCAAATGATGGTACATCCCACCACCAAGTCGCGGAACAAATACTAGGTGATCTGGAAGCCAAGCTGTCAGCCGCAGAATTACCTTCTCTGTAGATATGAGAACAGTGAAAATCCATGCTTGCAATTCGATCCAAACAATCTGTCCAGGATGAGAGCCATCGCCATGGCACCATTTTAGATTTATTGCGGAATAAGTTTACCACATACTCAGAGTCAGACTCCAACCAAATCTTCTTCCATCCAAACCTGTCTGCATATTGTATTGCATGAATAGCCCCTGCTAATTCAGCCTCATAGGCATAAGAAATCCCTAAAGGAGCACAGAAACAGCCTTTGACAAAAGATCTAGACGTTCGAAAAATTCCCGCACAACCTGCAAGACCAGGTGCCCCAAACGCTGCCCCATCTGTGTTTACCTTTAACCATCCTGGAGGAGGAGGATGCCAATTAACTTCAATCACCTTTGGGGATCTTGATGGTATACCATGAACTCGTAAACGACTTAGTATCTGCAAATCATTCATAGTGTTTCGCATTGCACCATTTTTCATTAATCCTGCTTCTCTAATAAAACGCCAAAGAGTAGTAAGAGATGAACGTAGAGGAATCTCAATCCCATCATAGCAGCAATTATTCCTGGTTGTCCAAATAATCCAAATAACAGAAACAATGCTTGATTTCCATAAATTACGGATTTGAGATCCAAAGTTTCTACCCATAGCATCTCTCCACAAATCTAACAGTGTCTTGTCCGTGCAGGGGCGCAATCCAAAAAAATAGGCAATGAGGTCCCAGAGGGCTCCAGCAAAAGGACACGTTAAAAAGAGATGTGAGATTGTTTCTTCTGATCTACCACATATAAAGCAGCGTGAAGGGATGGAAAAACCCCTTTTTTTGACAACGCAATCAGTTGGAACCTTTCCTTGGATAACTCTCCAAAAAAGCATAGAGCGGGATGGAGGAATAGATGGGGACCAGACCTCTTTACCCCAACTTTTAGCATGCCCCACTGATCTCAAAGAATCATAAGCATCACGAGTCGAAACATCTCCTTTAACAGAACAAGTCCAAACTCGAGTATCTTTAGTACCTGCAATTATCGAGTTAATTTCTGTGGCTACATCCGGATAAGAGTCAACAAAAGTTTGCGGTAAACGCCAACCATCTTCTGTCTGAAATTGACCAACCAGAGCATTTAAGGGCAGATCAATAGGAGCTTCAGGAATTCTCTCTATTAAAGGCGAGCCAAGCCAATTGTCTGTCCAGAAACGAACCCGTGAACTCTTACCTATCAACCAACGAGATTCGTCAATCAAAGCTAGGAAATGGGTTCTCAAGCCAGACCAAATAGACGAGCAAATATGATATCCTCTGGGAGTATCATTCCTATTAAGAAATCTCCTCCGTAAGTATGTCAAGGTGTGAGATGTTCCTTCAATTAGCCGCCAAGCAAATTTTTTCAACATGGCTTCATTTAAAGTTTTCAAATCTCTCAAACCAAGACCCCCTTCAGCAAGAGGACGGCAGCATTCTTTCCAAGCGACTTGAACTAATTTCAATTTGTCCGTATGGCCAGTCCAGAAAAAATTTCGGATGACTTTAGTTAGCTCATCAATAACCTTTTTTGGCCATTTATAAATTTGAAAAGAATGAAGGAAAGTACTCTGGATAATCGATGCAATCAAGCAGCGACGACCTGCTAGAGAAAGAGATAAACCTTTCCAAGAATCTAATCGAAGTTTAATCCGATCAGCCAAACCCTGAAACCAGCATCGACGTGGTGCACCACGAAAAAGAGTCACCCCCAAATAGCTCATAGAATCACCCCCTAAACGCATACCTGAAAGTTCTTGAAAATTCTGAATTTTACTTCTCGACACTCCCTTGCCGAAATAGATTCTTGATTTTTCAAAGTTAACCAATTGTCCCGATAAGACACCATAAAGCTGAAGAGCTTTAGATATATTTTGGATATTTTGAGAACTAGCCCTTGCAAAGATGATCAAATCATCTGCATAGAGGAAATGGGTAGGAGCTTTAATACCATGAGGAGAAGAGATATGGGCAAGTCGACCATCTTCAGACATGATAGATAGATATCTGCTAAGAAAATCACTTGCTATGCAAAAAAGCAGCGGAGATAAAGGATCACCCTGTCGCACCCCTCTAGAGCAAGGAAAATAACCTTTAGGGGAGCCATGCACGAGAACAGAGATTCTTGCAGAGTTAAAAATACCTTGTATCCAATCAAGAAAAATCTCATCAAAGCCAAAGCTCTTCATTACCTCAATAATAAAGTCCCATCTTATCGTATCAAAAGCCTTCCGAATATCGATTTTAAGAGCAAGATTTCCCCCACGACTACGAATATCTAAAGCATTGAAGCATTCAGATGCCCCTGCCATGCAATCCCCAATACTGCGTTTTGGAACAAAACCAAATTGATTTGAAGAAAGAATACGAGAGCAGATAATCCCAAGACGAGTAGCTATTATTCTCGTGATAATCTTAAACATGAAATTTCCAAGTGCAACAGGTCTGTATTCATCCACCCGACTTGCATGATCAATCTTAGGTATCAAGGTGATAAAACTAGAATTAAGCCCGTTATGCATCCTCCCTGTACGAAAATAATCCTGTATTGCTTTAACAACATCAGAACTAACAATGTCCCAGCAATGTTGGAAAAAACGACCAGAATATCCATCTGGTCCAGGAGCACTCAAGGGATCCATATCAAACACCATCATTTTTATTTCCTCGCTAGTTGGAATTTTCCTCAAAGAAACATTATCCTCTCGAGTAACCAGTTTTGGAACTATTGAAGCAATTGCCGAAAAATCTGGAGGATCCCCCCTCAATGGCTCTGAAAACATCCTCTCATAATATCCCACAATATGACTTGCAATAGCATCCGAATCATGACAAATATCACCATCAATCTCCAGATGAGATAGGGGCTTTTTAGCCTTTAAGCGACGAAACATCAAGTGATAAAAAGGTGTATTCCTGTCACCATCCTTAAGCCACTTTAATCTGATCTTTTCTTTGAGGAAGGTGTCCTGTTGTTTTAATAGCCTATCCAAATCAACCATGGCATCAGACTCGATCTGAAAAGTTTCTTCGTTGAAGTTCTCATCATTATATCTTTTTTGAATATCAGCCAGTTTAGACTTAGCTATTTCAATATTACGATCAAGATTACCAAACACCTCCTTATTCCAAGATTTTAAGGACATTTTTAGGCTTTTGAGTTTGCTGATTACTACCCCCATAGGGCTAGAATGAACTGTAGTTGACCAAACTGAGCGTACTAAATCCAAAAAACCCGGGTGATCAAGCCACATACTATGAAATCGAAAAGGACGAGGTCCTAAAGGCCTAGTGGTACCAGCACAAAGCAAAAGTGGATGATGATCAGATTTGTGTCTCGGAAGAGTACAACATGAAACTTGATTCCAAGCATCCAAAAAGGAGCTAGTACACAATCCCCTGTCAAGACGCGATCGGGTCCGAGAGATTCCACCCTTAAAGTAAGTGAAGAAAGAACCCTTTACATCAATGTCAATCAAATCACAGTAAGAAATTGCAGCAGTAAAATCTTGAATGGAAAGATTTGCATGAGAGGATCCAGTGGTCTCATGGGCACCCATAATGGCATTAAAATCTCCAATTACCAACCAAGAAGCATGTAGTTCTGATAAAACCATTAAAGAATCCCAAAGAGTTCTTCTTTTGATATAAGTACCACTTCCATAAACAAAAGTTAACAGATGAGTAGTAGAGTTATTAGTGTAAGTAACACTAATATGTTGATGGTCTTTAATCAAGACAGAAGTATTCAGTGCTACATCAGGTGAAGCAAAAAGCCAAATTTTAGGATTGGAGGGAGTATTAGCACAAATAAAAGTGTATCCGAGAGAGCGCCAGAACCGACCCTCAAGAGCTCGAATACTAGTCATGGGTTCAGCTAAGCAAACATAATCAGGTTTTTCTTTCCGACAAAAATTGTGTAGAGCTTGTTGGGCATCTTTATTGGCTATACCCCTACAATTCCAGTAAAACACTATCATGGTAGATCATGATTTGGAACACCACTATAAGGTGTATTATTTGCAGAAGAAGATGTTGGACTTTTAGACCTTCCTTTCTTACCAGTAACCAAATGCCATTGTTCTTTGTCACTAGTCAATTCATTATCAGTAAGATAAGCTTTCTTAAGCCTCATCATTCTTTGTTCAAGTTCCATCATGTTCACAGTGTTATGAATAACTCTGGAAGCAGTACCACTGAAATTGCAGTCAACAGTAAGAGGCTTCAAAACCTTGGTATTGTCGATCACTGAATCCAATTGAATAGAATCTTTTGCATCCGTAACCAAAGTAGAAGTATTACTAGTATTTCCATAATCAACATCATTGGAGGTAGATAAAGCTTCACATGTAGTAAGAGAGACTACTGTAGAATCCTTAGACAACATAAGTTCAGGGGTTACAACAGAGATTGGACGAACATTAAAGGTGTCCGTAGGCAGAGAGGTGGAAGTGTTCAACGGAGGAGTTGACAAAGTATTCAAAAGAGGAGCAGTACCCGCATTATTACCTGTAATATTATCATTCTCTATAATATTAAGTGCAGAGAAAGCATTACTAACCGGAATGGTTGCAGAATTAGCAGATTCTTTAGGCCGATAAATTTTTTGAATTTTTGGTGCAGCATTTGGTGCAGCATTTGGTGGATGAACACTCTTGGGAGGATTATTTTTCCTACATTTGGATGCATCATGTCCTACCGAAGAACAGAAGGTGCAGAAATCTGGGACGTTCTCATAAAATAAATCAACAAAGATCTTTAGAGGACCCACTTCAACCCTTACTTGTTCATCAAAATTTGCAGAAATATCAATATCAATCAAAACCCTTGCAAATTTTCCCATTTCTCCATTTAGGGTTGCATTATCAATTTTTAAAGGAGCACCAATAGTACGAGCAATATTTGTGAGAATTTGCTTATCCCAAAATTCCCAAGGTAAATTGTAGAAACGAACCCACACCTGAGCAATGGTTGTCTTTTGATACATAGGGTTAAAATTTGGCATCCATGGTTGAACCCTGAAAATACCTGGCTTTAAATTTATAGGAGCATTTGCCCAAACCCTAGCTTTATCTTCGGAAGTATGTAATAACATATGATAATAACCCTTTCCCAAAGAAATAAGCTTCCAATTAGTTGGTAATTTCCAAATTGCCGTTAACCGCGACTTTAAATCACCCTGAGTCCATGGCTTATCTCCCTTAGAAAGGATTATTCGACCAATCAAAGAAAACTTACATAAATCCAAGCGGGATTGATACAAGTCTGGATCCACAGTGACGCATGCCATAGCACCATTTCTCTCTGGAAGGGCATCAGAAGTTTCAATCACAATATTTGTGAGTGAATTAGAAGTTACCTCGGCGTAACTTTTTTTATGATTAGTTTTTGGACTAGAACTATCCATTTTTCCAAAAACAACAGGATAACAAATCCCTATTCTTGTTTTTTACCAGATATCCTTATGCCATAAGCCAATATCACAATTCAGGTAGATTACTGCAAGCATTTCAGAAAAGTACTCACAAAATCAAGCTAATAGGCAACCTTTAATTTAGGTACATTACCACAATCAGGAAGGACAAGAGTTGAATGGTGGATCTCTGGTGGATCTGGTCTTCACGCAGGTGGATCTGTTCTTATTGCCGGTGGCGCATGTGGAGTTGGTGGAGCTTGCCTGTGGTGCTGGTGGAGCTGGTGGATCTTGGAGTTGGTGGAGCTGGTGGATCTTGACGGTGGTGGAGCTGGTAGAGCTGGTGGAGTTGGTGAAGCTGGTGGAGACGGTGATGGCGCTGGTGGAGCTGATGGATCTTGACGCTGATGGCGCTGGTGAAGCTGGTGGAGCCGGTGATGGCGCTGGTGGAGCTGATGGTTCTTGACGCTGGTGGAGACGCTGATGTCGCTGGTGAAGCTGGTGGAGACGGTGATGGAACTGGTGGAGACGGTTCTGCGCGAGCTGGTTCTGCGGAAGTGAGATCTGCGCGAGCTGGTGGAGCTGGTTCGATCTGCGTGCGCGAGCTGGTTCTCTGGTTCGATCTCCTGGTTCTCTGCGTGCGCGAGCTGGTTCTAAAGTATTGTTATTTATTCCTTTCGGGTCTAAAATTGTTTGAATCAATTTATTCCTTTTTCATTGAGTTAGAAACTCCAAACACTTTGAGTTAGTTCCTTACTTGCCTTGAATTGGATATTACAACTACAAGTGGGGTGAGTGTGGAATTCTACCTTGGGTTGAAAGTTTCGGAAGTTTGATTCGCTAAAGAACGAGGAAGTGCTTGAGCAATCAATCCGAGTGATTAAACACGTGAGGTAACGAAGTGAATTTTTCTATTCTTAAATTTGATTAACTAATTCTCTGTGTGTGAAAGTTGTGGAATCATGTCTGACAGGGCCAATTTAGAAGAGCGTCCGGATACCGCATTTTTGTTGCGTGCATTGCAACAGTCCATGGAACGGTTGAATGCCGTCATGGTAAATCTTGATGAGCGGGTAGAACGGCAAGAAGCTACGGTTGCCAACTTACAACAAAGAGCACCCTAAGAGGCTCCGGAAGCTAGGAGACCGAATAGGAGACCCTTAGTAGATGAGGAGAACTGGGATGAAGAGTTTGAGAATGAAGAAAGGAGGATGCCCTATGGAGGAAGGAATGAATATAGGGGAGGAAGAAATGGTCGTATCGAAAAGTGAGAACAAAACTATACCTCTTGAATTTAAAAAAAAAAGTGAGAGAAAATATCTCACGAACATATCTCGTGAAAATATCTCACGAAAATGTCTCATGAAAATATCTCGCTAGATATTTTTATATAAAAAAAAGAAAGAAAAGAGAATATTTTCGGGATTTATGAAAAAAAAAAAAGAAGAGAAAAGAGAGCGAATTCTTAATTTTTCAAGAATTTACGAATTTTTTTTCGTTTTAGCGTCGTTCATTTAGACAGATCGTTTTTTTGTTTGTTTACATTTTATAAGTTTGAATTTGTTAAATTGAACTTGTTTCCAAAATTCATAGAGTTAGAGTGTCAAAACACTTCGAGTTGGTTTCGTTTGTGCTTAACTTTGGATATTACGAACTATGAACTGTTGAGGACGGGAACTCTATAATTGTGTGAAAAACTTGGACAGTTAGGTTTTTGTTTGTACTCTATATAAAGACAATTTGTAGCAGCTGAACTTTTTTTTTTTTTTTCTTATAAGCAAATGGGAGACTGGAATCAATAGGCGCACCAGAATGCCCTATCAGAATGGAAAGCAATTCTTAGCACCCTCTTCCTCTTCCAACCACCCACAAATTTTATTAAATAAATAAAAAGTAACGATTACAATACAATGCATCAGCAGAACCTATATGAAGGTTTGCCGACCATATCAGAAATAGTAAAGTGACGCGCAAAAGATGGTACATCCCACCACCAAGTCGCAGAACAAAAACTAGAAGATCTAGAAGCCAAACTATCTGCAGCTGAATTACCTTCCCGATAGATATGAGAGCAGTGGAAGTCCATGTTTGCAATTCTATCCAAACAATCAGTCCAGGGTGAGATCCATCGCCATGGCACCATATGAGATCTATTGTTAAATAAGTTTACCACATACGTAGAGTCAGACTCCAACCAAATCTTTTTCCAGCCAAACCTGTCTGCATATTTTATTGCATGAATAGCCCCTGCTAGTTCAGCCTCATAGGCGTAGGAAATTCCTAAAGGAGCGTAGAAACAGCCCTTGACAAAAGATCTTGAGGTTCGAAAAATTCCCGCACAACCTGAAAGATCAGGTGCTCCGAACGCAGTCCCATCCGTGTTTACCTTTAACCAACCTGGAGGAGGAGGATGCCAGTTAACTTCAATCACTTTTGGTGATCTTGACGGTATACCACAAACTCGCAATCGATTGAGTATCTGCAAGTCATTCATAGTGTTTCTCATTGCACTAGTTTGTATTAAGCCTGCTTCTCTAATAAAATGCCAAACCGTAGTAAGAGATGAGCGTAAAGGGATCTCAATTCCATCATAGCAGCGATTATTTCTAGTTGTCCAAATAACCCAAATAACAGAGATAATGCCTGATTTCCATAAATTCGGTATTTGAGGTCCCAAATCCCTACCCATAGCATCCTTCCACAACTCCAAAAGTGACGTGTCTGTGCGGGGGCGTAAACCAAAAAAAATAGGCAATTAGGTCCCAGAGAGCCCCAGCAAAAGTACACGTTAAGAAAAGATGAGAGATTGTTTCTTCTGTTCTACCACAAATAAAGCAACGTGAAGAGAAGGAAAAACCCCTTTTTTTGACCACGTAATCAGTGGGAACCTTTTCTTGAATGACTCTCCAAAATAGCATAGAGCGAGATGGAGGAATAAATGAGGACCAAATGATACGAACCGGATCCCCTCCCGAAGTCGGCCCGACACGCGCCGAGAGCCGGGCCTTGAGAAGGGCTTCAAGAAGGTGCAAAATGGCATGCAACATCAAAAAACAAGCATGCAAGCACCATAGAAGAGAAGGAGAAGAGTGCAAGGGGCAATCCCAAAATTTGGAGCGGCGCTGCGGCATAGATATTGTGCGCCGCTGCGAGGAGGGTTCTGCATTGGAGGGTGGAATTGTCACACATGCGCGCCGCGGCATGGATTTGGTGCGCCGCGGCACAGGGCGTTCTATTTTGGATTGAGGGAAACATGCGCGCCGCGGCATGGATTTTGTGCGCCGCGGCGAGGAGGTTTCTGTTTTGGACAGAGGGTGCATGCGCGCCGCGGCATGACGAGGACTGGACGAGACGTGCGCGCACTGACATGCCAGACCTGCGCGCTAACACGGACATGCGCGCTGCGGCATGAACTTTTGTGCGCCGCGGCGAGGCTTCACGTAGGGCAAACAGAACAGGGTGCGCTGCGGCATGAATAATTCCCCGCCGCGGCGAGGATTCAAAATGTTGTAATTTTTGGATCATTGGATCCAGATCAATGGCTAGGATTTCTTGAGACCATTTTTAGGTTTTCTTGTATCTATATATATGTAAGGCAGCTGCCATTGTAACACAATTAATCAATTAATCAAAAACATGAGTTTTCATCAATGAAAAACAATTTGGAGTGATTTCAAATTGAGAGAGAGCACAAGTGCTTCTCTTGTTCTATCAAGAAACTTATCAAAGGAACTAGCAACCCTTTGTGGCGTTTCGCCTTGTCTCGGCTCGTGGTGCGTATATCCAAGGGTGGAGGCGAGTTCTTTGCTACCATAGTCGAGCGTTCTTCGTAGAATCTGCGTGCTAACATTGTTGTCGGGTCATTGTCCGTATTTCTTGTGGTTGCCAAGCCGCGTGATTTGGAGGTCATAGGAGTCGTGGCGAGCGGTTCGCATCATTTGGTATCAGAGCTCTAGGTTGTAATTCTAGACTCCTATCTTTTATTGTCATTTTCATTATACCAAAAAAAAAAAAAAAAATTCTGTGCACTTTGCAAATTCTGTGTGTTCTTCATTTTTCCAGAATTTTTCTTGTTGTTCTTGCAAAAATTCTGTTTGTGTTGTGTTCCTGGAATCGTTTCTGATTTGTGTTGTCATTTTCGTTTACAAAAACAACATCTGTGCATTTTTTTCAAATTCTGTGTGTTCTTCACTTTTCCAGAATTTTTCATCTTGTTCTTGCAAAAATTCTGATTGTATTGTGTTTCTGAAATCAATCCTGATTTGTATTGTTGTTTCCTGTTTTGTGTTTCTGATTTTCTGGAAATTTTTTGTTGTGTTGAAAATTTCAGAATTGTGTTTTGTGTTTCTGATTTTCTGGAATTATTCTGCTGTTGTTGGAAATTTCTGATTGTGTTTTTGTGTTTCCTGAATTTCTGTTGTGATTTGGAAAGGTTTTCGTGTTGAAATTTTTTTTGAAAAATCTGTTCGTAACGAAAAGGGTATTTTGGTAATTTTACCTTGTTCTCGTACTGTTTTCGTGTAAGGGCATTTTGGTAATTTTACCGTGCTCTCGTAATTTTGTCTTGTTTCGTGTTTTGTTCGTGTTTTACGTTCCAAACAGTTTCTATATAAAAAAAAAAAAAAAAAGGTGAAGATTTCTTTTCCAGGAAATTTTTACAAAGTCGTTATTTGATTCCTCTCGAGTCTAAATTTTTGTTTGAATTAAATTATTCCTTTTTCATTGAGTTAGAACTCCAAACACTTTGAGTTAGTTCTTTGCTTGCCTTGAATTGGATATTGCGCCACTAGTGGGTGAGTGTGGAATTCTACCTCGGGTTGAAAGTTTCGGAAATTGACTTTCCATAGAACGAGAAGTGCTTGAGCAATCAATCCGAGCGAATAAACACGTGAGGTAACAAAGTGAATTTTTCTGTTCTTAAGTTGTTTAACTAATTCTCTGTGTGCGAAAGTTGTGGAATTATGTCTAACAGGAGCAACTCCGAAGAGCGCCCGGATACCGCATCTTTGTTGCGTGCAATGCAACAGTCCATGGAACGGTTGAGTGCCGTCATGGTAAATCTTGATGAGCGGGTAGAACGGCAAGAAGCGGCGGTTGCTAACTTACAACGAAGAGCACCCGAATAGGCTCCGGAGGTTAGGAGACCAAATAGGAGGCCTTTAGTGGATGAGGAGAATTGGGATGAAGAATTTGATAATGGAGAAAGGAGGATGCCTTATGGAGGAAGGGATGAATATCGGGGAGGAAGAAATGGTCGGGAAGGTTTGTGGAGACCCCCACCTCGGCCCTATGACGGGGTTGACCGGAATTTGGACAACATCAAAATGAAGATGCCTACATTCCAAGGAAAGAATGATCCGCAGTTGTACTTGGAATGGGAGAAACGAGTTGAGCATGTTTTTGATTGTCACCAATATTCCGAGGAGAAGAAAGTGAAGTTGGCAGTAATTGAGTTTAGCGATTACGCTTTGAACTGGTGGGACCAATTGGTGGTCTCAAGGAGGAGGAATGGAGAGAGGCCCATTGAAAGTTGGGGTGAGATGAAGGTCATTATGCGGAAGCGGTTTGTCCCAAGCCACTACTACCGGGAACTCTATCAGAAACTGCAAAGGCTTAATCAAGGTCATCGGTCCGTTGATGCATATTTCAAGGAGATGGAGATGACTATGGTGAGGGCAAGTGTGGACGAAGATAGGGAGGCCACCAAGGCTCGGTTCTTGAGCGGGTTGAATTCTAGCATTGCCAACATTGTGGAGTTGCATCATTATGTCGAGTTGGAGGATATGGTGCAAATGGCCATCAAAGTAGAAAGGCAATTGAAGAGGAGGAGTAGCCATACCATACCCGTAGAGAACAATCAGGACACCACTTTTCCGACACCAACACAGAACCCAATTCTGCCTTGGAAGTCTAATGGGAGGAAGGAAGGGGAAGGTAGCTCCAAGCCCAATTTTGAGAACAAGGGCAAAGAAAGGGAGATGAGGAGAGATAAGGGAAAGGATGAAGGAGGAACCGTCCATCGAAGTCGTGACATACATTGTTACCGTTGCCTTGGAAAGGGTCATTACGCTCATCAATGTCCGAACAAAAGGACAATGATCGTGCAAGCCAACGGGGAGGTGGCGACCGATGATGACAGTGATGAAGGGGAGAAGCCGTCATTGGAGGAGGATAATGACGAGGAAGTGCATCCAGTCACGGGAGAGTTGCTTGTAGTACGGCGGGCACCATTGGATCATTACCGAGAAGTTGACATGGAATCCCAAAGAGTTCATACTTTTTAGACGAGATGCCATGTGAGCGATAAGGTGTGCCAGTTAATAATTGATAGTGGGAGTTGCACCAACATTGCGAGCACAACTTTAGTTGAGAAGCTTGGGTTGACTACGAACAAGCATCCCCAACCGTACAGGCTACAGTGGCTAAATGACAGTGGAGAAGCGAAGGTTGAAAAGCAAGTACTTGTAACCTTTTCCATTGGTCGATATAAGGATGAGGTGATTTGTGACGTATTACCCATGCAAGCTGGGCATATATTGCTAGGGCGGCCATGGCAATACGATAGGAAGGTCACCTATGACGGATACAAGAACGAGTATTCCCTTGAGAGGGAAGGAAGGAAGTTTACTCTTTTGCCTATGACTCCACAACAAATGTCCAACAAGCTGTTAAGGGAAGTGGAGGAGAAAAAGGGAAAGAGGTTGGAAGGAGAGCCCAAGGAGGAGGAGGGGCACTCAAGGGGGAAGGAAGAAAGAAAAAGAACCCAACAATGTTTATATTCTAACTTTTCTTTCTTGCAGGGATCTTATGATGAAAAAAAAAACAAAGATGGCCTGCAAAACTTGCCCTATGACAAAGGTCCGAATTCGAGGTCGAATTCTTTCGAAGAAGGAGGGAATGATACGAACCGGACCCCCTCCCGAAGTCGGCCCGACACGCGCCGAGAGCCAGGCCTTGAGAAGGGCTTCAAGAAGGTGCAAAATGGCATGCAACATCAAAAAACAAGCATGCAAGCACCATGGAAGAGAAGGAGAAGAGTGCAAGTGGCAATCCCAAAATTTGGAGCGGCGCCGCGGCATAGATATTGTGCGCCGCGGCGAGGAGGGTGGAATTGTCACACATACGCGCCGCAGCATGGATTTGGTGCGCCGCGGCACAGGGCGTTCTGTTTTGGATTGACGGAAACATGCGCGCCGCGGCATGGATTTTGTGCGCCGCGGCGAGGAGGTTTCTGTTTTGGACCGAGGGTGCATGCGCGCCGCGGCATGAAATTCCATGCGCCGCGGCATGACGAGGACTGGACGAGACGTGCGCGCACTGACATGCCAGACCTGCGCGCTGACACGGACATGCGCGCCTGACAGTCAGACCTGAGCGCAGATCCTGAATGTACGCGGCGCGGCATGAACTTTTGTGCGCCGCGGCGAGGCTTCACGTAGGGCAAACAGAACAGGGCGCGCCGCGGCATGAATAATTCCCCGCCGCGGCGAGGATTCAAAATGTTGTAATTTTTGGATCATTGGATCCAGATCAATGACTAGGATTTCTTGAGACCATTTTTAGGTTTTCTTGTATCTATGTATATGTAAGGCAGCTGCCATTGTAACACAATTAATCAATTAATCAAAAACATGAGTTTTCATCAATGAAAAACAATTTGGAGTGATTTCAAATTGAGAGAGAGCACAAGTGCTTCTCTTGTTCTATCAAGAAACTTATCAAAGGAACTAGCAACCCTTTGTGGCGTTTCGCCTTGTCTCGGCTCGTGGTGCGTATATCCAAGGGTGGAGGCGAGTTCTTTGCTACCATAGTCGAGCGTTCTTCGTAGAATCTGCGTGCTAACATTGTTGTCGGGTCATTGTCCGTATTTCTTGTGGTTGCCAAGCCGCGTGATTTGGAGGTCAAGTTTCCTCGCCGCGGCATGGAATTTACTCCGCCGCGGCCCGCCTACTTTATTTTTTACAATCCGAGCCTCCTCGCCGCGGCACACATATTTTCCCGCCGCAGCGCCAGTTTAAAAAGTGTAATTTGGACCATTGGATCAAATCCAATGGCTGTAAAGCTTTCTCTTTCTTTAGGTCTGTTTTGTACTCTATATAAGACAAATTGTAGCAACCCAAAAGGCAACTTTGTCATTTATGAAATATATTTGTTTTCTTCAAACAAATTTGAGAGCCAAAGCTCTTTGCTCAATTGCAACCAAGAACTTATCAAAGGATTTGCATCCCTTTGTGGCGTTCAACCTCTTCTCTGTGCGTGGTGCGTAATATCCTAGTGTGGAGGTGAGTTTTCCTGCAGCCAAATCTGTGTTTTTGCTTAGAAATCCCTACCAATATTGTTGTTGGGTCTTGAACCATTCTCTTTCGGTTCTCTAGCCTCGTAGCTAGTTGGGTCGATAGGAATCGTGTTGCGGGGTTCGCATCACTTATTCTTGTATCCATCATGTGTAACCCTCTTATCATATTGCCTAGGCCTTCCTAGCAACATGTGCCTGGCTTGCATTGGATGACGTACGTTACTTCATCCTTATACTTTCCAATGGAAAATGACACTAGTACTTGCTTGTTAACCTTCACTTCCTCACTATCATTTAACCATTATAGCTTGTACGTTTTCGAGTGTTTGATTATTGACAACCCCAAATTCTGAACTAAGGTAGTACTAGCCACATTTGTGCAACTCCCACCATCAATGATGACATTTCACACTTTAGAGTTCACATGACCCCTAGTGTGAAATATGTTCTCTCTTTGTTGCTCCACATCCTCATCCTTATATTGGATACTCAAGGATCTCATTATAAGTAGAGCCTCTTTTTCAACGGGCCCTATCTCCTCATCACTAGCTTCCTCTAGTGATGGCATCTCCTCATCCGTCTTAATATTGCCATTAGCTTGAGCGATTATTGTCTTTTTATTCGGACATTGGGATGTAATGTGACATCTTTCAAGACATCGAAAATACTTGACATCTCGGTATCGGGTTGGGTTCTCAACCTGACCCTTATCCTTACTAGTCTCCACTTCCTTGCCTTTGTTTGGTTCAAACCTTGGTTTGAAACTAGTTGCCTCATCCTATTTCCAACTCTTCCATGGTGTAGTAGGGGTTGGTTTTGGTGTTATTGGGTTTACCTTAGGTGGGAATGTACCATGTTGTCCAACTCTACATAGTGATGTAGCTCTACAACATTGGCAATTTCTTGGTTCAAACCACTAACAAACCTAGCCATTGTGGCTTCCCTATCCTCCTCTACATTTGCCCTAACCATGGCATCACCTTATCTTTATAATATTTTTCAACCGATCGAATTACTTGAGTGAGCTTTTGCAATTTCTGATATAGCTCTCGGTAGTAATGGCTTGGAATAAACCGCTTCGTCATGATAGCTTTCATATCCTCCCAGCTTTCAATTGGTCTTTCCCCATTCCTTCTCCTAGCTACAACCAGTTGATTCCACCAATAAAAAGCATAGTCAGTGAATTCAATTACTGCCAGCTTTACCTTCTTCTCATCTGAATAATTGTGACACTCAAAGATATGCTCAACCTTCTTCTCCCATTGATGCAAACCCCGCAATACGATTCCTACGACCCACAAACAACCAGACTTGAGAACCACAAGAAATTCGGTTCAAGACCTAACAACAATTTAGCATGCGATTTCTAAGCACAACAACAGATTTTTGGTAGCAAAATACTCACCTCAACACATGGATATTACTCTCCACGCACTAAGAAGAGAAGAAACACCACAAAGGGATGCAAATCTTTTGATAAGTTTTGGGTTGCAAATAGCAAGAGCTCTTGGGCCTTCGTCAAGGGGTAAGTTTTCTAGTCCATCCTTGTTGTGCTTCTCATCATAAGGATCCTGCAAGAAAGAAAAGTTAGAAAATAAACATTCTTTCATTTTTCTCCTTCCTTTTTTTTGGTGTGTCCACTCTTCTTTTTTGACTCCTCACCATTTTCTTTTTCTTTTCCCTTTCCCTTTTCTTGTTCTCCCATGTTTTTAATTCTCAAATGATCTTCAAGTACTTCTGATGCGAACCCCGCAACACGATTCCTATCGACCCAACTAGCTACGAGGCTAGAGAACCAAAAGAGAACGGATCAAGACCCAACAACAAATTGGTAGGGATTTCTAAGCACAAAACCACAGATTTTGGTAGCAAGAAACTCACCTCAACACATGAATATTACGCACCACGCACGGAGAAGAGGGTGAACGCCACAAAGGGATGCAAATCCTTTGATAAGTTCTTGGTTTGCATTGAAGCAAAGAGCATCTTGGGCTCTCAATTTGTTTTCAAACAAATTTCTCATAAAATGATCAAAGATTCTTATTTGGGCTGCTACCCTTGTCCTTATATAGTGTACAAATAAAACCTAAAAGAAAAGACAAGATCTGGGCCATTGGATTTGATCCAATGGTCAATATTACAAATTTTACATTTGCGCCGCGGCGGGCAAATATTCATGCGGCGGCGAGGAGGCTCGGATTACAAAAGTTAAAGTAGGCGGGCCGCGGCGGAGTAAATTCCATGCCGCAGCGAGGAACCAAAGCATCCAACCCGAGAGGTTTGTGCCGTGGCGCCCAAAAGCCATGCCGCGGTGCGCACGTCCTTGATCCTCTGCGTGCACACCTGATCTCTTGCGTGAATTCCTGTCCCGTCTGAGCGCGCGTATCCCAGCCTTCATGCCCAAAACAGAAACACCTGCTCCGCGGCGCATATAATCCATGCCGCGACGAGAACCTCTTGCCAAAATTTCCAACAAAACAGACGGGGGAATATCATGCCATGGCGCAGCTCGAAAACTTAGCAACTCCACAATTAGCTCGGCACTCCCATGTTTCGCATGTTGGTGCCCTTGCTCGTGTTGTGGTGCGCTTTTCAACGCCAATATTTCACCCACTTCTCGGCTTGGTCCATGATACGTGTCGGGACTTATTGGTGGCGCGATCTGGTTCGTATCATTCCCTCCCTCTTCAAGAGAATTCGACCTCGAATTCGGACCTTCATCATGGGGTAAGTTTTGTAGTCCATCCTTATTATTCCCCTCATCATAAGGATCCTGCAAGAAAGAAAAGTTAGAAAATAGACATTCCTTTGTTTTTTTCTTTTCTTCCTTTTTTTTTGGTTTGCCCCTTTTTCTCCTTGGGCATTTCATCTTTTTTTTTTTTCCTTTCCCTTTTCTTGTTCTCCCTCGTTCTTGATCTTCAATTGATCTTCAATTACTTCTTTCGGGGTAAGAGGGACAAGGGTTTTCTTACTTCCATCCTTCTCGAACGAGTACTTATTTTTATAACCGTCATAAGTCACCCGTCGATCATATTGCCAAGGCCGGCCCAATATTATATGCCCAATCTGCATTGGTACCACATCACATAATGCAACATCTTGATAATTTCCCATAGCAAAGGATACCAAGACTTGATGTTCCACCTTCACCTCACCTTGATCATTCAACCATTGTAGTTTGTAAGGTGTGGGATGTTCGATTGTGGGTAACCCTAATGTCTCAACTAGGGTAGTACTAGCAATGTTGGTACAACAACCCCCATCAATGATTAGGCTGCAGACTTTGTTATTCACGTGACATCTTGTGTGGAAAATGTTTCCTCTTTGTGAATCCATGTCACCTTCCTTTAAGTGATCCTTGGTGATGCGAACCCCGCAACACGATTCCTATCGACCCAACTAGCTACGAGGCTAGAGAACCAAGAAGAAACGGATCAAGACCCAACAACAATATTGGCATGGATTTTCTAAGCAAAACACAGATTTGGCTGCAGGAAACTCACCACCACACTTGGATATTACGCACCACGCACGGAGGAGAGGTTGAACGCCACAAAGGGATGCAAATCCTTTGATAAGTTCTTGGTTGCAATTAAGCAAAGAGCTTTGGCTCTCAAATTTGTTTGAAGCAAACAAAAATATTTCATAAAATGAGAAGTGTTACAAAGAGCTGCCACAAATTGTCTTTATATAGGATACAACAAAACCTAAAAGAAAAAATAAAATCCTAGCCATTGATTTTAATCCAATGGTGGAGATTTTAAAGAAATTTCGATCCATGCCGCGGCGGGTAATTCTTGTGCCGCGGCGCGCCCTCTTTTTGGACTGCTCGGAGAAAAACAGAACGGTCCGTGCCGCGGCGGAACAATTCTATGCCGCGGCGCGCTTCCACGTCCAGAATTCCTAACCAAGACAGAACGTTGCTCGCCGCGGCGCCATTAATCCATGCCGCGGCGCAGACCCTTTTTCTCCAATTCTGCCTCTAGCACATTGCTTGGCCTCTCACAAGCTATGTGCTCATCCCTTATCATCTGATGCGAACCGTTCGCCACGACTCCTATGACCTCCAAATCACGCGGCTTGGCAACCACAAGAAATACGGACAACAACCCAACAACAATATTGGAACACAAATCCTACGAGAAATTCCAGATTTTGATTGCACGAAAACTCACCTTAAACAAATGGATATTACGCACCACAAGCTAAGACGAGGTGAAACGCCACAAAGGGATTGCAAGCTCCTTTGATAAGTTTCGGTTGATAATGCACTTGGAGCTTTGAGCTCTCAAAGAACAAATTTGTGTTTCTCACAAAATGGAAATCAATTAATTGTGTTCAGCTGCTACAAAGGATCCTTATATAGTGTACAACAAAACCCTAAAACAAAAATCAAATCCTAGCCATTGATTTTTGATCCAATGGTTACCAAAACATGAAATTTAGTACTGTGCCACGGCGCACAAATTTACATGCCGCGGCGCGCAATGTTTTCCATTTATTCGGACCAAAACAGAACGTCTCTCGCCGCGGCACAGAAAACCCCCGCTGCGGCGCGCATCCAATTTCCAGCGCTCCACCAAAAACAGAAACTCCCTCGCCGCGGCATGCAATACCTGCGCCGCGGCGCGCTCCAGCTTCGCCATTTTGCATTTCAAGCAGAAACTCCCTCGCCGCGGCGTGCAATTCCTGTGCCGCGGCGCAAGTCAAATTGTTCCAATTTTGCCTCCAGCAGGTTGGTTGTTCTCCCACATGCCTCAACCTCCATTCCCATGCCCTCTTGACCTTTAATCGACTCTCGGACTAGTCCATTTAGAGCCTCTTCAAATTGTTTGGCTCTCGACCTCGTAATTGGCCCGTGCGGAATCTGGAGACGGTGTTGCGACGGTGGTTGTGACGAAAGATTCGTATCATTCCCTCCTTCTTGAAAAGGATTCGACCTCGAATCGTCACCTGCATAATCAAAAAGAGACAAATCAGCAACATTAAATGAAGCACTAACATTATACTCACCAGGAAGGTCAAGTTTGTAGGCGTTATCGTTGATGCGCTCGATTACTTGGAATGGCCCATCTCCTCTTGGTTGAAGTTTTGACCTCCGCTTCTCAGGAAAGCGCTCTTTCCTTAGGTGCACCCATACCCAATCTCCGGGTTCAAAAACAACTCGTCGCCTCCCCTTATTGGCTTTGAGGGCATTCTCTCTATTCTTTTTTGCAATGTTCTCACTAACCCGCTCATGTATCCTCTTGACCACCTCAGCCTTCCTTGCTCCTTCCAAGTTAGTTCTTTCTGAAATAGGTAAAGGTAACAAGTCCATAGGGGTTAGTGGATTAAAGCCATATACAACCTCAAACGGGGAGTAATCCGTGGTTGAGTGTACATTCCTATTGTAAGCAAATTCTACAAAAGGTAAACACTCCTCCCAGTTTTTCAAATTGTTTTTGATGATGGCACGTAACAAAGTAGACAATGTACGATTGACTACTTCCGTTTGGCCATCGGTTTGGGGGTGACAAGTAGTGGAGAACAAGAGTTTTGTCCCCAGCTTAGCCCATAAGGTCTTCCAAAAATAGCTAAGGAACTTAACGTCCCTATCCGACACTATACTCTTGGGAACTCCATGAAGCCGCACAATTTCTTTGAAAAACAGATCGGCTACATTAGTTGCATTGTCGGTTTTGTGACATGCAATAAAATGTGCCATTTTTGAAAATCTATCAACAACTACAAAAATGGAGTCCTTTCCCCCCTTAGACCTAGGTAACCCCAAAATAAAGTCCATTGAGATATCCACCCACGGTGAGTCTGGCACCGGTAAGGGCGTATACAATCCTTGAGGAAGGACTTTGGACTTAGCTTGCCTACATGTAATGCATCGGGAGCACATTCTCCCTACATCACGCCTCATCTTGGGCCAATAGAAATGTTCTCGTAGAACATCCAAAGTTTTGGTAACACCAAAGTGTCCCATTAGGCCTCCCCCATGAGCCTCCTTCACTAACAACTCCCTCATAGAGCAATTAGGTATGCACAAAAGTTGTTCCCTAAACAGATACCCATCTAACAGGTAATATTTCTCACAGGCAGATTTTTGACACGCATTGTACAAAGCAGAAAACTCATCATCATCAGCATATATTCCTTTAATGTACTCAAACCCTAATAGTCTAGCATTTAGAGTAGAGAGTAAGGTATACCTTCTTGACAAAGCATCCGCTACAATGTTTTCCTTACCTCGCTTATATTGAATAATATAAGGAAAGGTTTCAATGAATTCCATCCACCTCGCGTGTCGTCGGTTCAACTTTCCTTGGCTCCTCAAATGCTTCAAGGATTCGTGATCCGTGTGGATAACGAACTCTTTCGGCCACAGGTAATGCTGCCAAGTTTCCAATGTTCTGACCAAAGCATAGAGCTCCTTGTCGTATGTTGGGTAGTTAAGGGACGCTCCTCCAAGCTTTTCACTGAAATAGGCTATCGGTCGTTTTTCCTGCATCAAAACAGCCCCTATGCCTATACCTGATGCATCACACTCAACTTCAAAAGTTTTAGTAAAATCAGGTAAGGATAAAACAGGTGCAGTACACAACTTATCCTTTAACAGATTAAAAGCATTTTCTTGTTCTTTTTCCCATTTAAATCCCACTGTTTTCTTGATGATCTCAGTGAGAGGTGCGGCGATAGTGCTAAAATCTCTAACGAATCTACGATAGAAATTAGCTAAGCCATGAAAACTACGTACCTCTGTAACAGTTTTAGGCGAGGGCCAATCCCTAATCGCCTTGACCTTCTCAAGGTCAACCTCTATACCCTTAGAGGTAACAACAAACCCCAAAAAGACTATCCTTTCCATGCAAAAATGACACTTGTTCAAGTTGGCATAGAGTTTTTCCTTTCTGAGCAATTCTAGCACACACCTTAAATGTTTCACATGCTCTTCTAAGTTTTTACTATAAATGAGTATATCATCAAAGTAAACAACTACAAATTTCCCAATATAAGCACGCAACACATGATTCATAAGTCTCATAAAAGTGCTAGGGGCGTTAGCTAGCCCAAATGGCATGACCAACCATTCATACAGTCCGTACTTAGTTTTGAAAGCAGTTTTCCATTCATCACCTTCTTTCATCCTAATCTGATGATAACCACTTTTCAAATCAATTTTGGAAAATATGCATGCACCATGTAATTCATCAAGCATGTCATCTAGTCTAGGAATAGGATGTCGATATTTTACCGTAATATTGTTGATTGCTCGACAATCAACGCACATTCGGCTGGATCCATCCTTCTTAGGTACTAGCAATACTGGTACTGCACACGGACTCATGCTCTCTCTTACTTGTCCCTTGGACAAGAACTCTTCAACTTGTCGCTGAATCTCCCGAGTGTCTTCCGGGTTGGTCCTGTAAGCGGGTCGGTTTGGAAGCGAAGCACCCGGAATGAGATCAATTTGATGCTCGATCCCCCTAATTGGCGGTACTCCATCCGGGATCTCCTCCGGAAACACATCAACAAATTCCTGCAACAAAGAAACAGTTTCACTTGGCAAAGGTTTGTCAAGTGAGTTAGATGAAAAATTGACCTCCTTGTACATGAGTACAAGCACCGGTCGTTTTGCCAAAATGGCTCTTTTTATGTCATGTTCCCGTGCATAAAAATTTGTTTTCTTTGTTTCCACCACTTCCTCTTGTTCCTCCCTTTCCTTATTCCCCTTCTCCTTGTTGATCCTCAATTGATCCTCATATACTTGCTTCGGAGTCAAGGGTGCTAGGGTGATCTTTTTACCCTCCTTCTCAAATGAATATTTGTTCCTAAATCCGTCATGGGTAACCTTCCTATCATATTGCCAAGGTCTACCGAGCAATATGTGTCCTGCTTGCATTTGTACCACATCACACATGACTTCATCCTTGTACTTTCCAATCGAGAAGGACACTAGCACTTGCTTGTTAACCCTCACTTCCCCACTATCATTCAACCATTGCAATTTGTAGGGCTTCGGGTGTTTGAGCTTTGTTAACCCTAGTTTCTCTACTAAGGTAGTGCTAGCCACATTGGTGCAACTCCCACCATCTATAATCAAATTACACACCTTGGAGTTCACATGGCACCTCGTGTGAAAAATATTTTCCCTTTGCAACTCCACATCATCATCCCGGTGTTGGATATTCAAAGATCTCATTATGACTAAGGCCTCTCCTTCAACCGGCCCAATCTCTTCCTCACTAGCTTCCTCTAGCGGGGGCATTTCCTCCTCTTCACTTTCTTCCTCAGATTCTATATCTCCATTAGCCAAGGCAATCATGGCTTTATTGTTAGGGCATTGACTAGCAATGTGTCCTCGCCCAAGACACCGAAAACATACCATCTCTCGGTTCTTAATTGGGACCTCAACATTGGCTTTTCCTTTGCCAACCTCCACTTCCTTACCCTTATAAGAATCAACCCTAGGTTTGGAGCTAGCCTCCCCTTCCTTCCTCCAATTGGGATTCCATGGTGAGGTAAGGTTGGGTTTAGGTACCGGAAAGGCGGGTCTTGGTACCGAGTAAGCGGGTCTTGTAGGCATCATAGAACTACCCCTCCTCTTCAATTGCCTCTCCACCTTTATAGCCATTTGCACCATATCATCCAATTCCACATAATGATGCAACTCCACAATGTTGGAAATGTTGGAATTCAGCCCACTCATAAATCGAGCCATGGTCGCCTCTCTATCCTCCTCCACATTGGCCCTTACCAAGGTCATCTCCATTTCTTTGAAGTATTCATCCACTGATTTGGTTCCTTGGTTAAGTCTTTGAAGCTTTTGATAGAGATCCCGGTAGTAATGACTCGGGACGAACCGTTTTCTCATGATAGCCTTCATCTCCCTCCAACTATCAATGGCTCTCTCACCACTCCTCCTCCTAAGGACCACTAGTTGATCCCACCAATTCAAGGCATAATCACTAAACTCGATTACCGCCAACTTCACCTTCTTTTCTTCGGAGTAATTATGACACTCAAAAACATGTTCTACCTTCTTCTCCCATTCTAAGTACAACTCTGGATCATTCTTGCCTTGGAATGTTGGCATCTTAATCTTTATGTTGCCCAAATTCCGATCAACCCCGTCATAGGGCCGAGGTGGGGGTCTCCACATACCACCCCGTCCATTTCTTCCTCCTCCATGCCCATTCCTACCACCATAGGGTATCCTCCTATCTTCATATTCATATTCTTCCTCCCAATTTTCTTCATTCAACTCCTCCTCCACTATAGGTCTCCTATTAGGTCTCCTAATTTTCGGATCCTCTTGGGGTGCTCGTTGTAACAAAGTGGCGGTCGTAGCCTCTTGTCTTTCTACCCGATCACTTAGGTTTACCATGACGGCATTCATCCGTTCCATGGATTGTTGCAACGCTCGCAATAAGAATGCAGTATCCGGGTGTTCTTCTGAACTGTTCCTGTCAGACATTTTCACAACAACCTTCGCAAGCAGAGAATTAGTTTATCAAATAAAAACCGAAAATATACTTCTTTACCTCACGTGTTTCAATCACTCGGGTTTGATTGCTCAAACACTCCTTGTCCTTTAACAAACCAAAACCTCAAGAAATCCTCCAACCACCAATAGCGTTCCACACACACTCAAGTAGCTTGCAATATCCAATTAAGGCTAAACAAGAAACTAACTCAAAGTGTTTGGTAAACTCTAACTCAATGATACGGAATATTTCTTTCAAGCAATTCAAATCAAACTCGTGAAGAATCAACGAGTATAAAACAAGAATTTGTAATTCTTTCCTTGTGCTTCAAATTTCTCAATTTTTTTTTTTTTTTTTTTTTTTAACTTTCGGAAATTTCAACACGAGCAATTCACGAAACTTTTGCTAAATGACCACAATGCCCTTCGGAAATTTCAACACGAACTGTTCACGAAACTTTTGCTAAATGACCAAAATGCCCTTCACTTAACGAACAGTTTTTTTTTTTTTTTTTTTTAGAAAAATTTTTCAACACGAAAAACCTTCCACACACAACCGGAATTTCAGGAATAGCAAACACAATCTGAAATTTTTCAACAACAGCCAAAATTTTTCAGAATTCAAGAACACAATTTGAAATTTCCAACAACAAGCAGAAATTTTCAGAAAAATCAGAATCAACAACAGAAACAAGAACAACAATTCAGAAATTGACAGATTTTAAGAAGAAACAATCAAGAAACACAACACAATTCAGAATTTTGCAGGAACAACAAGAAAAATTCTGGAAAATGAAGAACACAATCTGATTTTGCAGAAATGCCCAGAATTTTTTTTTTTTTTTTTTTTTATAGCAGAAAACAAAACACAAAGGGATAGGAATCTAGAGTCACAACCTAGGCTCTGATACCAAATGATGCGAACCGTTCGCCACGACTCCTATGACCTCCAAATCACGCGGCTTGGCAACCACAAGAAATACGGACAACAACCCAACAACAATATTGGAACACAAATCCTACGAGAAATTCCAGATTTTGATTGCACGAAAACTCACCTTAAACAAATGGATATTACGCACCACAAGCTAAGACGAGGTGAAACGCCACAAAGGGATTGCAAGCTCCTTTGATAAGTTTCGGTTGATAATGCACTTGGAGCTTTGAGCTCTCAAAGAACAAATTTGTGTTTCTCACAAAATGGAAATCAATTAATTGTGTTCAGCTGCTACAAAGGATCCTTATATAGTGTACAACAAAACCCTAAAACAAAAATCAAATCCTAGCCATTGATTTTTGATCCAATGGTTACCAAAACATGAAATTTAGTACTGTGCCGCGGCGCACAAATTTACATGCCGCGGCGCGCAATGTTTTCCATTTATTCGGACCAAAACAGAACGTCTCTCGCCGCGGCACAGAAAACCCCCGCCGCGGCGCGCATCCAATTTCCAGCGCTCCACCAAAAACAGAAACTCCCTCGCCGCGGCATGCAATACCTGCGCCGCGGCGCGCTCCAGCTTCGCCATTTTGCATTTCAAGCAGAAACTCCCTCGCCGCGGCGTGCAATTCCTGTGCCGCGGCGCAAGTCAAATTGTTCCAATTTTGCCTCCAGCAGGTTGGTTGTTCTCCCACATGCCTCAACCTCCATTCCCATGCCCTCTTGACCTTTAATCGACTCTCGGACTAGTCCATTTAGAGCCTCTTCAAATTGTTTGGCTCTCGACCTCGTAATTGGCTCGTGCGGAATCTGGAGACGGTGTTGCGACGGTGGTTGTGACGAAAGATTCGTATCATCATCCCTTGGCCTTGTAATAGCTCTTGGATAAGTCCACTCAAGGCTTCCTTGAGTTGTCTCGCCTTCGACCTTGTGATTGGCCCGTTCGGGATACGAAGTGGTGGTAGCGCTACATGATTCGTATCATTCCCCCCCTCTTGAAAAGGATTCGACCTCGAATCTTCACCTGCATAATCGAAAGGAGAGAGATCAGAAACATTAAAAGATGCGCTAATATTATACTCACCTGGAAGGTCGAGTTTGTAGGCATTATCATTGATACGTTCGAGTACTTGGAATGGCCCATCCCCCCGAGGTTGTAGTTTGGACTTTCGCTTTTCGGGAAACCGTTCCTTCCGCATATGTACCCAAACCCAATCGCCGGGTTCAAAAATGATCCTACGTCGCCCTTTGTTAGCCTTGAACGCAAATTCTTCATTCTTTTTCTCGATGCGCTCGTGAATGCTCTCATGTAGTTTCTTCACCATTTCAGCTTTCTTAGCACCTGTCAAATCTGTCCTAACTGAAACAGGTAAAGGCAATAAATCCATAGGCGTGAGTGGGTTAAAACCATATACAATTTCAAAAGGTGTATGGTTAGTAGTGGAATGCACACTCCTATTATAAGCAAATTCAATAAAAGGCAAACAATCCTCCCAATTTTTGAAATTCTTTTGAATGACCGTCCGTAACAGAGTAGATAAAGTTCGATTAACTACCTCTGTTTGGCCATCAGTTTGGGGATGACAAGTAGTAGAAAACAAAAGCTTCGTCCCCAACTTAGCCCATAGAGTTTTCCAAAAATAACTTAGGAATTTGACATCCCTGTCAGAAATTATACTTTTTGGAACCCCATGCAACCGTACAATCTCTTTAAAAAAAAGATTAGCAATGTTAGTTGCATCATCGGTTTTGTGACACGCAATAAAATGTGCCATTTTTGAAAACCTGTCAACAACTACAAAAATGGAATCTCTTCCGCCCCTAGACCTAGGCAAACTGATACGAATCTTTCGTCACAACCACCGTCGCAACACCGACTCCAGATTCCGCACGGGCCAATTACGAGGTCGAGAGCCAAACAATTTGAAGAGGCTTTAAATGGACTAGTCCGAGAGTCGATTAAAGGTCAAGAGGGCATGGGAATGGAGGTTGAGGCATGTGGGAGGACAACCAACCTGCTGGAGGCAAAATTGGAACAATTTGACTTGCGCCGCGGCACAAGTATTGCATGCCGCAGCGAGGGAGTTTCTGCTTGAAATGCAAAATGGCGAAGCTGGAGCGCGCCGCGGCGCAGGTAGTGCATGCCGCGGCGAGGGAGTTTCTGTTTTTGGTGGAGCGCTGGAAATTGGATGCGCGCCGCGGCGGGGGTTTTCTATGCCGCGGCGAGAGACGTTCTGTTTTGGTCCGAATAAATGGAAAACATTGCGCGCCGCGGCATGTAAATTTGTGCGCCGCGGCACAGTATTAAATTTCATGTTTTTATAACCATTGGATCAAAATCAATGGCTAGGATTTGATTTTTGTTTTAGGGTTTTGTTGTACACTATATAAGGATCCTTTGTAGCAGCTGAACACAATTAATTGATTTCCATTTTGTGAGAAACACAAATTTGTTCTTTGAGAGCTCAAAGCTCCAAGTGCATTATCAACCGAAACTTATCAAAGGAGCTTGCAATCCCTTTGTGGCGTTTCACCTCGTCTTAGCTTGTGGTGCGTAATATCCATTTGTTTAAGGTGAGTTTTCGTGCAATCAAAATCTGGAATTTCTCGTAGGATTTGTGTTCCAATATTGTTGTTGGGTTGTTGTCCGTATTTCTTGTGGTTGCCAAGCCGCGTGATTTGGAGGTCATAGGAGTCGTGGCGAACGGTTCGCATCACAAACCCAAAACAAAGTCCATAGAGATATCCACCCAAGGTGAACTAGGCACCGGTAGGGGTGTATACAGTCCTTGAGGTAGGACTCTGGACTTCGCTTGCCTACACGTGATGCACTTAAAACAAATCCTCTCTACATCACGCCTCATCTTAGGCCAAAAGAAATGTTCCCGCAGAACATCCATGGTCTTGGCCACACCGAAGTGTCCCATTAGACCTCCACCATGGGCCTCTCTAACTAGCAACTCTCTCATAGAGCAGTTGGGTATACATAAATGGTTTTCCCTATATAGATACCCATTGAACAAATAAAATTTCTCAAAACCAGACTGATGACATGCATGATATACAACAGAAAAATCATCATCATCAGCATACAGTTCCTTAACATACTCAAACCCTAATAATCTAGCATTTAGAGTAGAGAGTAAGGTATACCTTCTTGACAAAGCATCTGCGACAATATTTTCCTTACCTCGCTTATATTGAATAATATAAGGAAAGGTTTCGATGAACTCCATCCATCTTGCATGCCGCCTATTCAACTTTCCTTGGCTCTTTAAATGCTTCAAGGACTCGTGATCTGTGTGGATGACGAATTCTTTCGGCCATAGATAGTGCTGCCAAGTCTCCAGGGTCCTAAACAAAGCGTAGAGCTCCTTGTCATACGTTGGGTAGTTCAGGGAGGCTCCTCCGAGCTTCTCACTGAAATAGGCGATAGGTCGCTTTTCCTGCATTAAAACAGCTCCTATACCTATACCTGAAGCATCACACTCAACTTCAAAGGTTTTAGTAAAATCAGGCAAAGATAAAACAGGTGCAGTACATAATTTACCTTTCAATAAATTAAAAGCTGTTTCTTGTTCTATTCCCCATCTAAAACCTACAGTTTTCTTAATCACCTCGGTTAGAGGTGCGGCTATGGTGCTAAAGTCTCTAACAAATCTTCGATAGAAACTAGCCAAGCCATGGAAGCTGCGAACCTCCGTAACGGACTTAGGCGAGGGCCAATCCCTAATCGCCTTGACCTTTTCCTTATCTACTTCTATTCCCTCAGCACTTACAACAAAACCAAGAAAAACTAGCTTGCTCATGCAAAAACAGCACTTCTTTAAATTAGCATACAGTTTTTCTCTTCTCAAAATTTCAAGCACAGCACGTAAATGTTCAACATGCTCTTCTAATTTCTTGCTGTAAATGAGAATATCATCGAAATAGACAACCACAAATTTTCCAATTAAAGACCGTAAAACATGGTTCATTTGATGCGAACGGGTCCTCCGGCAAGCCGGCCCGCCGCAACAGTGCTAGCAGCACGTCGCCCCCAACCCATCTCAGGCCACAGTTTGGACACTGGCGAGCGGATATTACTCACCGCCGCCCCCACAGGATGTTACACACCCATGAGTTGACAGTCCTCCCCACAGCGCTGCAGGTTGTTTACTCCAAGGCTCGAACCCTTGAAGTACTTGATATCATGTGCTGATACCACCATTAGGCTGCAGGCCTGGTGCGATACCATGGTGCGTAACATCCATGGGTCTGGTTGGTGCCAGATCACATTGGTGCGTAACATCCAATGGCGTGCCAAAAGAGCATCCTTTTTATGATGCGAACGGGTCCTCCGGCAAGCCGGCCCGCCGCAACAGTGCTAGCAGCACGTCGCCCCCAACCCATCTCAGGCCACAGTTTGGACACTGGCGTCGCGGATATTACTCACCGCCGCCCCACAGGCACCAACCCATGGTTGACAGTCCTCCCCACAGCGCTGCAGGTTGTTTACCCCAAGGCTCGAACCCTTGAAGTACTTGATATCATGTGCTGATACCATCCATTGAGCTGCAGCTCAGTGGGTGGTACCATGTGCTGGTATCAAGCAGGTCTGGGGATCGAATCCTGGCTTGAACAACCTACTTGGGGATAAAACTCCAAGAGAGCTGGTTGGGGGGAGCGGTCTGCAGGCCTGGTGCGATACCATGGTGCGTAACATCCATGGGTCTGGTTGGTGCCAGATCACATTGGTGCGTAACATCCAATGGCGTGCCAAAAGAGCATCCTTTTTAATGATGCGAACGGGACCTCCGGTTAACCGGCCCGCCGCAACAGCCCTGCAGAGCGTCGCCCCCAACCATTATCTCAGGCATGATTAATGCACTGCAGGTTGTTCCTACCAGGTTTCGAACCCTGATAAGCTTTGATATCATGTGCTGATACCACCATTAGGCTGCAGCCTAATGGTGGTATCAGCACATGATATCAAAGCTTATCAGGGTTCGAAACCTGGTAGGAACAACCTGCAGTGCATTAATCATGCCTGAGATAATGGTTGGGGGCGACGCTCTGCAGGGCTGTTGCGGCGGGCCGGTTAACCGGAGGTCCCGTTCGCATCATCATTAATCTCATAAAAGTACTGGGTGCGTTAGATAACCCGAAAGGCATAACTAACCACTCATACAACCCATGTTTCGTTTTAAAAGCGGTTTTCCATTCATCCCCTTCTTTCATTCTTATTTGATGATACCCACTTTTAAGGTCAATTTTTGAAAAGATGCTAGAGCCATGCAATTCATCTAACATGTCATCTAATCTAGGAATTGGGTGACGATATTTTACCGTAATGTTGTTGACGGCTAGGCAATCAACACACATACGACTTGACCCATCCTTCTTAGGCACAAGTAGCACTGGCACTGCACAAGGGCTTAAGCTTTCCCTGACTTGCCCCCTAGTCAAGAATTCTTCGACCTGCTTCTGGATCTCCTTGGTATCGTCCGGGTTGGTACGATAAGCCGGTCGGTTTGGAAGAGATGCTCCAGGAATGAAGTCAATCTGATGCTCAATCCCTCGCAATGGTGGCACACCATCCGGGATCTCTTCAGGAAACACATCTTCATATTCCTGTAACAAAGAAACAAAAACACTTGGCAACGCATTGTCAAGTTCATCAGTAGATAAATAAGTCTCTTTATACGAGAGTATAAGAACAGACCTTTTCGCCGAGACGGCGTGTTCTACATCACTTGCCTTTGCATAAAATTTTCAACTTTTTTTTCGGTTTCTTTTTCTCTCTCTCCACTCTTCTCTCCTACTACACTCGTCTCTCCCAATTTCTCCTTTTTTTCTCTCACCATCTTTTTTTGGTCCTCAAAGACTTGCTTAGGAGTTAAGGGTGCAAGTGTAATCCTTTTTCCTTTCCACTCAAAGGAATACTTATTATTGAATCCATCATGTGTAGCCCTCCTATCATATTGCCATGGTCTTCCAAGCAATATATGTCCGGCTTGCATAGGGACCACATCACACATGATCTCATCCTTGTATTTTCCAATAGCAAAGGATACTAGTACTTGCTTGCTAACCTTTACTTCCCCGCTATCATTCAACCATTGGAGCTTGTAGGGTTTCGGGTGTTTAAGCGTTGGCAACCCTAGCTTCTCAACTAAGGTGGTACTAGCCACATTGGTACAACTCCCACCATCAATGATGACATTGCACACTTTAGAGTTCACATGACACCTCGTGTGAAATATGTTCTCTCGTTGTTGCTCCGCATCCTCATTCTTATATTGGATACTCAAGGATCTCATTATCACTAGAGCCTCTCCCTCCACGGGCCCTATTTCCTCATCACTAGCTTCCTCTAGCAATGGCATCTCCTCATCATCGCTATCCTCATCCGTTTCAATGTCGCCATTGGCTTGAGCGATCATCACCTTTTTATTCGGACATTGGGATGCAATGTGTCCGGTTCCAAGACACCTAAAACACTTGATGTCTCGGTATCGGATCGGGTTTTCAATCTTACCCTTATCCTTGCTAGTCTCCAATTCCTTGCCCTTATTCAATTCAAACCTAGGCTTGGAGCTAGTTGCTTCATCTTTCTTCCAATTTTTCCATGGTGTGGTAGGGGTGGGTTTTGATGTAGTTGGGTTAACCTTAGGTGGGAAAGTGCGGCTGCTCTTCTTTCTCAATTGCCTCTCCACCTTGATTGCCATATGAACCATGTCCTCTAACTCTACATAGTGATGTAGCTCCACAATATTGGCAATGTCTTGGTTCAAACCACTAACAAACCTAGCCATGGTGGCTTCCCTATCCTCCTCAATATTGGCTCTAACCATGGTCATCTCCATATCCTTGTAATAATCATCTACCGACCTAAATCCTTGAGTGAGTCTTTGCAACCTCTGATATAGCTCTCGGTAGTAATGGCTCGGAATAAACCGCTTCCTCATGATAGCTTTCATGTCCTCCCAACTATCAATCGGTCTTTCCCCATTCCTCCTCCTAGCTACAACTAGTTGATCCCACCAATTTAAAGCATAGTCGGTGAATTCTATTACGGCCAACTTAACTTTCTTTTCGTCCGAGTAGTTGTGGCACGCAAAGATATGTTCAACTTTCTTCTCCCATTCTAAGTAAAGTTCCGGGTCATTCTTTCCTTGGAATGCCGGCATTTTCATTTTAATACTATCCAAGCTCCTATCAACCCCATCATAGGGTCGTTGTGGGGGTCTCCTAAAACCTCCCCGACCATGGCCACCTCTAGGCCCATGGCGTCCTCCAAAGGGCATCCTCCCTTCTCCCTCATATACATCCTCCCCAAAACTATCCTCCTCAGACTCCTCATCAATATGGACCCTCCTATTAGGCCTTCCTACATTAGGAGCATTTTGCGGTGCTTCTTGCCGCAAGTTGGCGATAGTGGCCTCTTGTCTCTCTAACCGCTCATTCACATTGACCATGACGGCATTCATCCGTTCCATGGACTGTTATAACGCCCTCATCATAAAAGTGGTGTCGGGACGTTCCTCCGAGCTATTCCTGTTAGACATACTTAATAGCACTAATCCAAGCAAACAATTAGCAATTAATAAACTTAAAACTTTCACTCGTTACCTCACGGGTTTGCACTCGAATTTGATTGCCCAAGCGCTCGAAGCCTTATGACAAACCAAACCAACCAAGGTTTCCACCCAAAGTAGAGTTCTCGTCCGCAACAATCCGTAGTTTGCAATATCCAATGTTAAGCACAAAGGAAACTAACTCGAAGTGTTTTGAAACTCTAACTCTATTAGTTCAGAAACAAGTTCAATTTGACAAATTCAACTCATAAAATGCAAACAAGCAAGAAAACGATCCGTCAAAGCGTAAATGACGCTAAAACGAAAGAAATTTCGTAAATTCTCGGAAAATCAAGAATTCACTCTCTTTTCTCTTTTTTTTTTTTTTTTTTTTTTATATTGTCCGAATTATCCCTTTTTTTTTTTTATAAAAAAAAATATCTAGCGAGATATTTTCGGGAGATATTTTCACGAGATATTTTCGGGAGATATTTTCCCGAGATATTTTCGGAAGATATTTTTTTTTTTTTTTTTAAATAAAGAGAAAAACGTTTGGCTCTCACTTTTCAAGACGAAAAACGCATGTGAGATTACCAAAATACCCCTCTTCCACAAAAATGATTTTTGGGGGAATTTTTCAACATGAAATCTTCTCCAAATTCAATCAAGATAAGAGGGAAACAACAACACCAATCAAGTTAATCCAGGAAATGCAATAAACACATAGAAACATAGAAGAACACAGATTTTTTTTTTTTTGTGAAGAATTTTCTTGTTGCTATGAAATAGAAATTGACAAAAATTAAGATAGGAATCTAGAGTCTCAACCTAGAGCTCTGATACCAAATGATGCGAACCCCGCAACACGATTCCTATCGACCCACCTAGCTACGAGGCTAGAGAACCAAGAAGAAATGGATCAAGACCCAACAACAAATTGATAGGGATCTCTAAACACAAACCCACAGATTTTTGGTAGCAGGAAACTCACCTCCACACTTGGATATTACGCACCACGCACGGAGAAGAGGTTGAACGCCACAAAGGGATGCAAATCCTTTGATAAGTTCTTGGTTGCAATTAAGCAAAGAGCTTTGGCTCTCAAATTTGTTTGAAGCAAACAAAAATATTTCATAAAAATGATAAGAGTTACAAAGAGCTGCCACAATTTGTCTTTATATAGGGTACAACAAAACCTAAAAGAAAAAATAAAATCCTAGCCATTGATTTTAATCCAATGGTGGTGATTTTAAAGAAATTTCGATCCATGCCGCGGCGGGTAATTCTTGTGCCGCGGCGCGCCCCCTTTTTGGACTGCTCGGAGAAAAACAGAACGGTCTGTGCCGCGGCGGAACAATTCTATGCCGCGGCGCGCTTCCACGTCCAGAATTCCTAACCAAAATAGAAAGTTGCTCGCCGCGGCGCCATTAATCCATGCCGCGGCGCAGACCCTTTTCCTCCAATTCTGCCTCTAGCACATTGCATGGCCTCTCGCAAGCTATGTGCTCATCCCTCATCATCCCTTGGCCTTGTAATAGCTCTTGGATAAGTCCACTCAAGGCTTCCTTGAGTTGTCTCACCTTCGACCTTGTGATTGGCCCGTTCGGGATGCGAAGTGGTGGTAGCGCTAAATGATTCGTATCATCGGGGGGATGGGCCATTCCAAGTACTCGAACGTATCAACGACAATGCCTACAAGCTCGACCTTCCAGGTGAATACAATATTAGCGCATCTTTTAACGTTTCTGATCTTTCTCCTTTCGACTATGCAGGAGAAGATTCGAGGTCGAATCCTTTTCAAGATGGGGGGAATGATACGAATCACTTGGCGCTACCACCACTTCGCATCCCGAGCGGGCCAATCACGAGGTCGAAGGCGAGGCAACTCAAGGAAGCCTTGAGCGGACTTGTCCAAGAGCTATTACAAGGCCAAGGGATGATGAGGGATGAGCACATAGCTTGTGAGAGGCCAAGCAATGTGATAGAGGCAGAATTGGAAGAAAAGGTTCTGCGCCGCGGCATGGATTAATGGGCGCCGCGGCGAGAGGTCCTCTGTTTTGGGAAGATTTTTGGCGAGGCAAGCGCGCCGCGGCATGAAATTATTGCGCCGCGGCCCAGAAGGTTCTGTTTTGGCGTGGCAACTGGACAAGCGCGCGCGCGGAGGTGGGCAGATGTGCGCGCAGGGCTGGACGAGTGTGCGCGCCGCGGCATGGAATTTGTGCGCCGCGGCCCAGACCTCTCGGGTTGATGTCAAGTTTCCTCGCCGCGGCATGGAATTTACTCCGCCGCGGCCCGCCTACTTTACTTTTTGTAATCCGAGCCTCCTCGCCGCGGCACACTTATTTCCCCGCCGCGGCGCCAGTTTAAATGATGTAATTTGGACCATTGGATCAAATCCAATGGCTGTAAAGCTTTCTCTTTCCTTAGGTCTGTTTTGTACCCTATATAAGACAAATTGTAGCAGCCCAAAAGGCAACTTTTGTCATTTATGAAATATATTTGTTTTCTTCAAACAAATTTGAGAGCCAAAGCTCTTTGCTCAATTGCAACCAAGAACTTATCAAAGGATTTGCATCCCTTTGTGGCGTTCAACCTCTTCTCCGTGCGTGGTGCGTAATATCCAAGTGTGGAGGTGAGTTTTCCTGCAGCCAAATCTGTGTTTTTGCTTAGAAATCCCTACCAATATTGTTGTTGGGTCTTGAACCATTCTCTTTCGGTTCTCTAGCCTCGTAGCTAGTTGGGTCGATAGGAATCGTGTTGCGGGGTTCGCATCACTATAACTAGTTGATCCCACCAATTTAAAGTGTAGTCGGTGAATTCTATTACTGCCAACTTAACCTTCTTCTCATCTGAGTAATTGTGGCACTCAAAGATATGCTCAACCTTCTTGACGCGAATCGAACGACACGACTCCTATGACCCCCAAGCTACGAGGCTTGGTAACCACAAGAAATACGGCCCAAGACCCGACACCAATATTAGCATGCAAATCCTACGAGAAAACCAAGACTTTTGGTTGGAAGAACTCACCTTAACGAATGGATATCACCCACCACGAATCAAGACGAGGCGAAACGCCACAAAGGGTCGCAAATTCCTTTGATAAGTTTCTTGATAGAACAAGAGAAGCTCTTGGCTCTCAATTTTGAAAATCCATTCAAAATATTTTCATTGATTAATGATCTGATTGTCCCCTTTTGGGCAGCTGCTACAATATATTTATAGTTACAAATGAAACCTAAAAATGTTAAAGAAATCCTAGCCATTGAATTGTGATCCAATGGCCCAAAATTACAACAAATTTAAACTGTGCCGCGGCTGGGAAATATTCATGCCGCAACGCACACTGTTCTGTTTGCCTTACGCATAGCCGGGCCGCAGCGCACAAAACTTCATGCCGAGGCGCGCACATTGGGGGTTTACGCACAGGTCTGGCGTGTCAGGCGCGCTTGTCTGTGTCAGCACACAGGTTGCTTGTGTCAGCCCGCGCACGTCTGCTTGTGTCTTCGTCATGCCGCGGCACGCATGCTTCTTCGTCCCAAAACAGAATGCCCCTCGCTACGGCGCCACATTCTCATGCTGTGGCGCGCATGTTTTCCTTAGCCCCAAAACAGATTGGCCTGTGCCGCAGCGCCCAAATATCATGCTGCGGCGCGCATGCTTGGCAAGTTCTTCGTCCAAAATAGAATCCCTAAGGCTGCGGCGCCAGAAACTCATGCCGCAGCGCAGCCCCAAATTTTGGAATTGCCAATCAGACTTGTCTTCACCAAATCCCATGTGCTTGCAACTTGTTTGGGATGTTGCATGCCCTTTTGCGCTTCCTTTTGACCCCTCTCATGGCACAATCCTAAGCTCGTGTCGTGCCTTTTTTTTGGCGCGATTTGGTTCGTATCACTTCTTTTCCCATTCAAGGTAAAGTTTAGGGTCGTTCTTTCCTTGAAAAGTTGGCATCTTCATCTTGATGCTATCCAAACTTCTATCAACCCCATCATAGGGTCATTATGGGGGTCTCCTCATTCCTCCCCAACCATGGCCACCTCTAGGCCCATGTCTTCCTCCTAAGGGTATCCTCCCTTCATCCTCCTAATAATTCTCTCCAAAACTATCATCCTCCAACTCCTCCTCAATAAAGGCTCTCCTATTAGGCCTTCCTACATTTGGAGCGTTTTACGGTGCCTCTTGCCGCAAGTTGGCGATAGTTGCCTCTTGTCGTTCCATCCACTCATTCATATTTACCATGACGACATTCATCCGTTCCATGGATTGTTGTAGTGCCCTCATCATAAAAGCGGTATCGGGTCTTTCCTCGGAATTGTTCCTGTCAAACATTTTTAACAACAACTAACACGAACAAACAATTAGCATTTAACAAAAATTGGAAATTTCACTCGTTACCTCACTTGTTTTGACACTCGAATTTGATTGCCCAAGTGCTCGAAGCCCTTTAGCAAACCAAACCGTCCAAGTTTCCACACAATTATAAAGTTCCCGTCCTCAACAGTTCGTAGTTCGCAATATCCAAAGTTAAGTACTAAGGAAACTAACTCGAAGTGTTTTGCAACTCTAACTCGATGAATTTTGGAAACAAGTTCAATTTAGCAAATTCAAACTCATAAAATGTAAACAAACAAAGAAACAATCCGTCAGAGTGTGAACGACGCTAAAACGAAAGAAATTTCGGTAAATTCTTGGAAAATTAAGAATTCACTCTCTTTTTTCTCTTTTTTTGTTTATTTATATAAATCCCAAAAATATTCTCTTTTCTTTTCTTTTTTTTATATTTAAAAATATCTAGCAAGATATTTTCACGAGATATTTTCGTGAGATATTTTCTCACTTTTTTTTAATTCAAGAGGTATAGTTTTGTCCTCACTTTTTGATACAAACAAAACACGAGAGATTACCAAAATACCCTCTAGTTTACGAAAACGATTTTAGAAAAATTTTCAGAACGAAAACCTCTCCAAATCAATTCAGAATAAGAAGGAAACAACAATACCACTCAATTTAGTCCTGGAAATGCAATAAACAAGTAGAAACAAAGAAGAACACAGATTTTTTTTTGAAGAAATTTTCTTGTTTGCTATGGAATCAAAAATGACAAAAAAATAAGATAGGAATCTAGAGTCACAACCTGGAGCTCTGATACCAAATGATACGAATCTCGCAACACGATTCCTACAACCCACAAGCAACAAGACTTGAGAACTACAAGAAATTCAGTTCAAGACCCAACAACAAATTAGCATGCAATTTCTAAGTACAACAACAGATTTTTGGTAGCAAAATACTCACCTCAACACATGGATATTACTCACCAAGAAGAGAAGAAACGCCACAAAGGGATTCAAATCCTTTGATAAGTTTTGGGTTGCAAATTGCAAAGAGTTCTTGAGCTCTCAAATTTGATTGGAGAATCAAAATTATCATTAATGAACAAAAGTTGTTCTCAACTGCTAAATATGTCCTATTTATAGATTACAACAAAAACCTAAAAGTTAGAAATGATCCTAGCCTTTGGATTTGATCCAATGGTCAAAATTACAAAAAACCATACTGTGCCGCGACGTGTAAAACAATTGTGCCGCGACGAGGAGGCTCGGGAAGCAAATTAAAAATAGGCGGGCCGAGGCGGAGGAAAATCCATGCCGCAGCTGGGAACACACAAATGCAAATAGAGAAGCTTGTGCCGAGGCACCCCAAAGCCATGCCACGTTGCGCACACTCGTCCAACTCTGCCTGCACGTCTGCCCACACTCACGCGTTTGCCCAGCCTTCATGCCAAAAACAGGAACGCTCGGGCCGCGGTGCCCTACATGCTTGCCGCGGCTTGCATCCATTGCAAAATTCCCAGCCAAAATAGAGTGTCTTGTGCAGCGGCGCCCATAATTCATGCGGCGGCGTAGCCCCAAATTCAGATTTTCCTCCTTTTGGCTTGACACTTCCATGCCTTACATGCTTGCATGTTTGCTCATGTTGTGGCATGCCTTTATGTGCTAATATCCCACCCCTTTCTTGGCCTTGTCCATGATACGAGTCGTGCCTTGTTTGCAGCGTGATCTGGTTTGTATCACCCATTCAAGGTAAAGATCAGGATCGTTCTTTCCTTGAAAGGTTGGCATTTTCATCTTAATGCTACCCAAATTTCTATCAACCCCATCATAGGGTCGAGGTGGGGGTCTCCTCATTCTTCCCCTACCATGGCCACCTTTAGGCCCATGTCTACCTCATAAGGGTATCCTCCCTTCTTCCACATCGTAATCCTCTCCAAGACTATCCTCCTGCAACTCCTTCTCAACATAGGCTCTCCTATTAGGCCTTCCTACATTCGGAGCTTCTTACGGTGCCTCTTGCCACAAGTTGGCAATAGTTACTTCTTGTCTCTCCATCCACTCATTCATGTTTACCATGACGGCATTCATCTGTTTCATGGATTGTTGTAGCACCTTCATCATAAAATCAGTGTCGAGCCTTTCCTCAGAACTATTCCTGTCAGACATTTTTCAAAAACTACTAACACAAACAAACTGTTAGCAATGACAAAAATTGTTGATACGAACCTAACAACATGATTCCTACGACCCACAAGAGACAAAGACTTGAGAACCACAAGAGAGTTCAGTCCTAGACCTAACACAAATTAGCATGCATTTTCTAAGCACAACAACAGTTTTTTTTGGTAGCAAAATACTCACCTCAACACATGGATATTACGCACCACGCACTAAGAAGAGAAGAAATCCCACAAAGGGATGCAAATCCTTTGATAAGTTTGGGTTGCAAAATGCAAGGAGCTCTTGGGCTCTCAATTTTGATTTGTGAATCAAAAATATCATTAATGACAAAAAGTTGTTTTTTCAGCTGCTACAATTTGTCTTTATATAGAGTACAAACAAAAACCTAAAGTAGGAAATGATACGAACCAGATCGCGCCACTAATAAGGCCCGACACGTATCACGGACCAAGCCGAGAAGGGGGTGAAATAACTGCGTAGAAAGGCGCACCACAACACGAGCAAGGGCACCAACATGCGAAACAAGGGAGTGCCGAGCTAATTGTGGAGTTGCTGAGTTTTGGAGCTGCGCCGCGGCATGATATTCCCCCGCCGCGGCTAGCAACTTTCTGCTTTGGTAGGATTTTGGACGAGGCATTCTCGCCGCGGCATGAAATATGTGCGCCGCGGCGCAGGTGTTTCTGTTTTGGGCATGAAGGCTGGGATACGCGCGCGCAGACGGAGCAGGCATGCGCGCAAGTGTGGGCAGGTGTGCGCGCAGAGGACCATGGACGTGCGCGCCGCGGCATGGCTTTTGGGCGCCGCGGCACAAGCCTCTCGGGTTGAAGGCCAAGGTTCCTCGCCGCGGCATGGAATTTACTCCGCCGCGGCCCGCCTACTTTTACTTTTGTGATCCGAGCCTCCTCGCCGCGGCATTAATATTTGCCCGCCGCGGCGCAAGTGTAAAAATTGTAATATTGACCATTGGATCAAATCCAATGGCTCAGATCTTGTCTTTTCTTTTAGGTTTTTGTGTGAGCCCTATTTAAAGACATTTGGACAGCTCATTTTGTAATCTTTGATCATTTATGAAATTTGTTAGAAAACAAATTGAGAGCCCTTGAGCTCCTTGCTTCCATGCAAGCCAAACCAAGAACTTATCAAAGGTATTTGCACCCCTTTGTGGCGTTCACCCTCTCCTCCGTGCGTGGTGCGTAATATCCATGTGTGTAGGTGAGTTTCCTGCAGCCAAATCTGGTTGTGTTGCTTAGATTTCTCCTCCCAATATTGTTGTTGGGTCTTGGACCGTTTCTTTTGGTTCTCTAGCCTCGTAGCTAGTAGGGTCGATAGGAATCGTGTTGCGGGGTTCGCATCATTTGGTATCAGAGCTCTAGGTTGAGACTCTAGATTCCTATCTTAAATTTCTGTCATTTTTGTTTCATAGCAACAAGAAAAATTCCTTCAAAAAAATTATGTGTTCTTCTATGTTTCTATGTGTTTAATGCATTTCCTGGAATAACCTGTGTGATGTTGTTGTTTGCTTCTTATCTTGGTTGAATTTGGAGAGGATTTTGTGTTGGAAATTTTCCCCAAAATTCGTTTTGTGGAAGAGGGGTATTTTGGTAATCTCACATGTGTTTTTCTTCTTGAAAAGTGAGAGCCAAACATTTTCTCTTTATTTAAAAAAAAAAAATATCTTCCGAAAAATATCTCCCGAAAATATCTCGAAAAATATCTCACGAAAATATCTCGTGAAAATATCTCCCGAAAATATCTCGCTAGATATTTTATAAAAAAAAAAAAAAAAGAGAAAAGCGAAAAAGAGAGTGAATTCTTGATTTCCCGAGAATTTGCGAAATTTCGTCGTTTCAGCGTCGTTTGCGCTTTATCGGATCGTTTCTTTGTTTGTTTGCATTTTTTCGGATTGGATTTGCTAAATCGAACTTCTTTCCAAACTCATAGAGTTAGGGTTTCAAAACACATTGAGTTAGTTTCCTTTGTTCCATACATTTGGATATTGCAAGCTACACTTGTTGAGTGTGAAATTCTACAATTGTGTGGAAGACTTGGACGGTTTGGTTTGTCATAGGGCTTCGAGCGCTACGGCAATCAAATTCGAGTGTAAACACGTGAGGTAACGAGTAAAAATTCCAATTTGTTGATTGTTAATTGTTTGTTTGTGTTAGTTGTTGTAAACATGTCTGACAGGAATAGCTCAGAGGAAAGGCCCGACACAACTTTTATGATGAGGGCATTACAACAATCCATGGAACGGATGAGTGCCGTCATGGTTAACATAAATGAATGAATGGAACGTCAAGAAGCAACTATCGCCAACTTAGGGCAAGAGGCACCACAAGTCGCTCCTAATGTAGGAAGACCTAATAGGAGAGCCCATTTTGTGGAAGAGTTGGATGAAGATAGTTTTGGAGAGAACTATAATGAAGATGAAGGGAGGATGCCCTTTGGAAGACGACATGGGCCTAGAGGTGACCATGATCGGGGAGGAATAAGGAGATACCCACACCAACCTTATAATGAGGTTGATCGGAGCTTGGGAAGTATCAAGATGAAAATGCCGTCATTCCAAGGAAAGAATGACCCGGAACTTTATTTAGAGTGGGAGAAGAAGGTTGAGCATATCTTTGCTTGCCACAACTACTCCGAAGAGAAAAGGGTTAAACTGGGGGTGATCGAGTTTACTGACTACGCTTTGAACTGGTGGGATCAGTTGGTAGTTGGAAGAAGGAGAAATGGAGAAAGACCGATAAGTAGTTGGGAAGATATGAAGCCATCATGCGGAAGAGATTTGTTCCGAGCCACTACTACCGAGAGCTTTATCAGAAATTGCAACGACTTCATCAAGGCTTTCGATCGGTTGATGAGTATTACAAGGAAATGGAGGTAGCCATGGTTAGGGCTAGCCTTGAGGAGGATAGAGAGGCCACTATGGCTCGGTTTCTGAGTGGGCTAAATCCGGAAATTGCCAATGTTGTGGAGCTTCATCATTATGTGGAGTTGGAAGACATGGTCCACATGGCAATCAAAGTGGAAGCGCAATTCAAGAGAAGAAATAACCGGATGCAACCACCAAGGCCAATTTCTCCAACACCTTGGGTACAAGATTTTAGGAGAGAAGAAGGAACTAGCTCCAAGCCCCGCTTTGAAGTCAACAAGGGCAAAGAGATGGAGACTAGTAAAGATAAAGGAAAAGGTAAGGTTGAAACCTTTCCCCGAAATTGAGATGTGAGTTGTTTTCGCTGTCTTGGAAAAGGTCATTATGCGTCCCAATGTCCGAACAAGAAAGCAATGATCATGCAAGCAAATGGGGAGGTGGAGACTGATGAAGAGAGTGATGGTGAGGAGATGCCACCATTGGAAGAAGCAAGTGCGGAAGAGATAGTTCCGGTGAAAGGAGACTTGCTTATGGTAGGGCGAGTGCCCAAGTGATGCGAACCAAGAAAGCTCGAATCTTACGAAGAAACGATTTTCAGATTTCACACAATCTAAGCATACAAATCCCTAGAGGAAAACAGATTTTGGGGCTGCAAGAACTCACCTTTTTACCTGGATATTACACACCACGCAACAAGACGAGAGAAAACGCCACAAAGGATTGCAAAACCTTTGATAAGTTTGATTGGGGAAGAAGCATGAGCTTTGGAGCTCTCAAATTTGATTTCAAAATCAAAATTGTATTTAATGAACAAAGTTGCAAAATAGCTGCCACAAATTGTCTTTATATAGGGTACAACAAAACCTAAAAGAAAGATTACATCTCAGCCATTGATTCTAATCCAATGGTGAGAATTTTAAAGAAATGTCGACCCATGCCGCGGCGGGAGTTTTCTTGTGCCGCGGCGCGCCTTTTTTGTGGACTGCTCGGAGGAAAACAGAAACTCCCGGGCCGTGGCGGACAATTCTCATGCCGCGGCGCGCCTAGTGAAGCACGTCTGCGCGCACATCTGCCAGAACCCGCGCGCGCGCCTGTCGCCCCCTTCCAACAAAAACAGAACGATCCTTGCCGCGGCGCGCCAAATCTATGCCGCGGCGCACTTCCTCGTCCAGATCTTCTCCCAAAACAGAAAGTCGCTCGCCGCGGCGGCTATATTTCCATGCCGCGGCGCAGGTCTTCCTTCCCAAAATCTGCCCTTATCACCATGCTAGGCCACTCACAAGCTTCACCTCTTTTTCCCATCATCTCTTGACCTTGTTCCAAGTCTTGAATGAGCCCATTCAAGGCTTCTTGAATTCTTTTGGCCTTCAATCTTGTGATTGGTCCATTGGGGATTCGTAGGGGCTGAAGTGGCGCATTACTCGTATCATTCCCCCTCTCTTGACAAGGATTCGACCTCGAATCTTCATCTGTATTATCAAAAAGAGAAAGGTCAGAAACATTGAAAGACGCGCTAACACTATACTCACCTGGAAGGTCGAGCTTGTAGGCATTGTCGTTGATGCGCTCGAGTACTTGGAATGGCCCATCCCCCCGAGGTTGTAGTTTGGACTTTCGCTTTTCGGGAAACCGCTCCTTTCGCATATGTACCCAAACCCAATCACCGGGTTCGAAAATGACCCTACGTCGCCCTTTGTTGGCCTTGAACGCAAATTCTTTATTCTTTTTCTCAATGCGCTCGTGAATGCTTTCATGTAGTTTCTTTACCATTTCAGCTTTCTTGGCACCTGTCAAATCTGTTCTAACTGAAACAGGTAAAGGCAATAAATCCATAGGAGTGAGTGGGTTAAAACCATAAACAATTTCAAAAGGCGTATGGTTAGTAGTGGAATGTACACTCCTATTATAAGCAAATTCAATAAAAGGCAAACAATCCTCCCAATTTTTAAAATTTTTCTGAATGACCGTTCGTAACAGAGTAGATAAAGTTCGATTTACTACCTCTGTTTGGCCATCAGTTTGGGGATGACAAGTAGTAGAAAACAAAAGTTTCGTCCCCAACTTGGCCCATAGAGTTTTCCAAAAATAACTTAGGAATTTAACATCCCTATCGAAAATTATACTTTTTGGAACCCCATGCAACCGTACAATCTCTCTAAAAAAAAGATTAGCAATGTTAGTTGCATCATCGGTTTTGTGACACGAGATAAAATGTGCCATTTTTGAAAACCTGTCAACAACTACAAAAATGGAATCTCTTCCACCCCTAGATCTAGGCAAACCCAAGATAAAGTCCATGGAAATATCCACCCAAGGTGAACTAGGCACCGGTAGGGGTGTATACAGTCCTTGAGGTAGGACTCTGGACTTCGCTTGCCTACAAGTGAGGCACCTAGAGCATATGCGCTCTACATCCCGCCTCATCTTCGGCCAGAAGAAATGTTCGTGTAGAACATCTAGGGTCTTTTTAACACCGAAGTGTCCCATAAGACCTCCTCCATGGGCCTCTCTCACTAACAACTCTCGCATTGAACAGTTGGGTACGCACAAAAGATTTTCTTTAAACAAATACCCATCTAACTTGTAAAACTTTCCAAAAGCAGTTTTGAAACATGCATTAAAAATGACAAAAAAATCATCATCATCAGCATACATCTCTTTTATGTGCTCAAATCCTAACAACCTAGCATTCAAAGCAGAAAGTAGTGTATACCTTCGAGATAATGCATCAGCAACAACATTTTCTTTACCTCGCTTATATTGAATAACATAAGGGAAGGTCTCGATGTATTCCATCCATTTTGCATGTCGTCTATTCAATTTTCTCTGGCTCTTCAGATGCTTCAAGGACTCGTGATCGGTGTGGATGACGAATTCCTTTGGCCAAAGATAATGCTGCCACGTCTCTAGAGTTCTCACCAATGCGTAGAGCTCTTTGTCGTATGTTGGGTAATTCAGGGTTGCTCCTCCAAGCTTCTCGCTGAAAAAGGCAACTGGTCGTTTCTCCTGCATTAAAACTGCACCTATGCCAACACCTGAAGCATCGCATTCAACTTCAAATGTTTTAGTAAAATCAGGCAAAGATAATACAGGAGCAGAAATTAACTTATCCTTTAACAGTTTGAATGCTTTCTCTTGCTCAGCACCCCATTTGAATCCGACAGTTTTCTTGATGACCTCGGTCAGAGGAGCAGCTAGTGTACTAAAATCCTTCACAAACCTGCGGTAAAAACTAGCTAAACCATGAAAACTGCGAACATCAGTAACAAATTTAGGCGAGGGCCAATCTGATGCGAACCAAGGGACGCGATTCCTATCGACCCACCTAGCTACGAGGCTAGGGAACCAAGAAGAAGCGGATCAAGACCCAACAACAATATTGGCATGGATTTCTAAGCAAAACACAGATTTGGCTGCAGGAAACTCACCACCACACTTGGATATTACGCACCACGCGCGGAGGAGAGGGCGAACGCCACAAAGGAGTGCAAATGCCTTTGATAAGTTCTTGGTTTGGCTTGAAATCAAGCAAGGAGCTCAATGGCTCTCACAATTTGTTTTCTAACAAATTTCATTAAATGATCAAAGATACAAACAAGAGCTGCCCAAATGTCCTTAAATAGGGCTCTCACAAAAACCTAAAAGAAAAGACAAAATATGAGCCATTGGATTTGATCCAATGGTTGAAAATACAAATTTTACATTGGCGCCGCGGCGGGCATTTATTCATGCCGCGGCGAGGAGGCTCGGATCACAACAGCAATAGTAGGCGGGCCGCGGCGGACAAAATCCATGCCGCGGCGAGGAACCTTGCACTTCAACCTGAGAGGTCTGTGCCGCGGCGCCCAAAAGCCATGCCGCGGCGCGCACGTCTCTGGTCCTCTGCGCGCACCTCTGCCCACACTTGCGCGCGCGTCTGCTCGTCCTGCGCGCACGTCTCCCAGCCTGCATACCCAAAACAGAAACATCGGCGCCGCGGCGCACATATTTCATGCCGCGGCGAGAATGCCTCGTCCAGAATTCCACCAAAACAGAAACACCCGTGCCGCGGCGGGGGATTGTCATGCCGCGGCGCAGCTCCAAAACTAGCAATTCCAAAAATTAGCTTGGCACTCCCATGGCTAACATGTTTGCGCCTTGGCTCGTGTTCGTGGGGCGCCTTTCTACGCCGTTATTCCACCCCCTTCTCGGCTTGGTCCATGACACGAGTCGGGCCTTATTAGTGGCGCGATCCGGTTCGTATCATTCCCTCCCTCTTCAAGAGAATTCGACCTCGAATTCGGACCTTCATCATGGGGTAAGTGTAGGAGTCCATCTCGGTTCTGCTCCTCATCATAATAGCCCTGCAAGAAAGAAAAGTAAGAAAATAGACATTCTTTCATTTTTTTCTTTTCCTCCTTTTTTTTGTTTGCCCACTTTTCTCCTTGGGCATTTCTTCTTTTTCTTTTTCCTTTCCCTTTTCTTGTTCTCCCTTGTTCTTGATCTTCAATTGATCCTCAACCACTTCTTTCGGGGTAAGGGGGATAAGGGTTATCTTGCTTCCATCCTTGTCGAACGAGTACTTATTTTTATATCCGTCATAAGTCACCCGTCGATCATATTGCCAAGGCCGGCCCAAAATCATATGCCCAACCTGCACCGCTACCACATCACACAATACAACATCTTGATAATTTCCCATAGCAAAGGGTACCAAGACTTGATGTTCCACTTTCACCTCACCCTGATCATTCAACCATTGAAGTTTGTAAGGAGTGGGATGTTTGGTTGTGGGTAGCCCTAACTTCTCAACTAGGGTAGTACTAGCTATGTTGGTACAACAACCCCCATCGATAATTAGGCTGCAGACTTTGCCATTCACGTGACACCGTGTATGGAAAATGTTTCCCCGTTGTGAATCCATGTCACTTTCCTTGGAGCGATCCTTGGGCACTCGCCCTATCATAAGCAAGTCTCCTTTCACCGGAACTATTTCTTCCGCACTTGCTTCTTCCAATGGTGGCATCTTGATACGAATCATGTAGCGCTACCACCACTTCGTATCCCGAATGGGCCAATCACGAGGTCGAAGGTGAGGCAACTCAAGGACGCCTTGAGTGGACTTATCCAAGAGCTATTACAAGGCCAAGGGATGATGAGGGATGAGCACATGGCTTGTGAGAGGCCAAGCAATGTGCTAGAGGCAGAATTGGAGAAAACGGATCTGCGCCGCGGCATGGAATAATGGCGCCGCGGCGAGCAACGTTCTGCTTTGATTAGGATTCTGGACGTGGGAGCGCACCGCGGCATAGAATTGTTCCGCCGCGGCACGGACCGTTCTGTTTTTCTCTGAGCAGTCCAAAAAGAGGGCGCGCCGCGGCACAAGAAACACCCGCCGCGGCATGGATCGATTTGTGCTTGTAATTACCACCATTGGATTAGAATCAATGGCTAGGATTTTATATTTTCTTTTAGGTTTTCTTGTACACTATATAAAGACATATTGTAGCAGCTCTTGGGACACTTCCCATTTTTATGAAAAATACTTGTTTGTTGCAAACAAATTTGAGAGCCAAAGCTCTCCTTGCTTAATTGCAAACCAAGAACTTATCAAAGGATTTGCATCCCTTTGTGGCGTTCAACCTCTTCTCCGTGCGTGGTGCGTAATATCCAAGTGTGGAGGTGAGTTTCCTGCAGCCAAATCTGTGTTTTGCCAAGAAATCCTTACCAATTTTGTTGTTGGGTCTTGAATCGTTTCTTCTTGGTTCTCTAGCCTCGTAGCTAGTTGGGTCGATAGGAATCGTGTTGCGGGGTTCGCATCATTTGGTATCAGAGCTCTAGGTTGAGACTCTAGATTCCTATCTTAAATTTCTGTCATTTTTTGTTTCATAGCAACAAGAAAAATTCCTTCAAAAAAATTCTGTGTTCTTCTATGATTCTATGTGTTTATTGCAATTCCTGGAATAATCTGATTGATGTTGTTGTTTCCCTCTTATCTTGATTGAATTTGGAGAAGATTTCATGTTGAAAAATTCCCCCAAAATTCGTTTTTGTGGGAGAGGGGTATTTTGGTAATCTCACATGTGATTCTCGTTTTGAAAAAGTGAGAGCCAAATGTTTTCTCTGCATTTTATAAAAAAAAAAAAAAAAAATATCTTCCGAAAATATCTCCCGAAAATATCTCGGAAAATATCTCACGAAAATATCTCGTGAAAATATCCCCCGAGAAATATCTCGTTAGATATTTATAAAAAAAAAAAAAAAAAAGAGAAAAGAGAGTAAATTCTTGATTTTTCCGAGGATTTACGGAATTTCTTCGTTTTAGCGTCGTTTACGCTTAACGGATCGTTTCTTTGTTTGTTTACATAATTACGAGTTTGAATTTGTTAAATTGAACTTGATTCCGAACTAATAGAGTTAGAGTTTCAAAACACTTCGAGTTAGTTTCCTTTGTGCTTAACATTGGATATTGCAAACTACGGGTTGTTGAGGACGAAAACTCTACTTTGGGTGGAAATCTTGGTTGGTTTGGTTTGTCATAAGGCTTCGAGCGCTTGGGCAATCACATTCGAGTGTAAACACGTGAGGTAACGAGTGAAAGTTCCACTTTGTTAATTGCTAATTTGTTTGTTTGTTTAGTATCATTGAATATGTCTAACAGGAATAGCTCCGAGGAAGGGCCCGATACGACTTTTATGATGAGGGCGTTACAACAGTCCATGGAACGGATGAATGCTGTCATGGTCAATGTGAATGAGCGGTTAGAGAGACAAGAGGCCACTATCGCCAACATGCGGCAAGAAGCACCGCAAAACGCTCCTAATATAGAAAGGCCTAATAGAAGGGTCCATATTGATGAGGAGTCTGAGGCGGATAGTTTTGGTGAGGATGTTTATGAGGGAGAAGGGAGGATGCCCTTTGGAGGACGCCATGGGCCTAGAGGAGGCCATGGTCGGGGAGGTTTTAGGAGACCCCCACAACGACCCAATGACGGGGTTGATAGGAGCTTGGATAGCATTAAAATGAGAATGCCGGCATTCCAAGGAAAGAATGACCCGGAACTCTATTTGGAGTGGGAAAAGAAGGTTGAGCATATCTTTGCGTGCCACAATTATTCGGATGAAAAAAAGGTTAAGTTGGCCGTACTAGAATTCACCGACTATGCTTTAAATTGGTGGGATCAACTAGTTATTGCTAGGAGGAGAAATGGTGAAAGACCGATTGATAGTTGGGAGAATATGAAGGCTATCATGAGAAAACGGTTTATTCCAAGCCATTACTACCGAGAGCTATATCAGAAGTTGCAAAGGCTCACTCAAGGATTTAGGTCGGTAGATGATTATTACAAGGATATGGAGATGACCATGGTTAGAGCCAATATTGAGGAGGATAGGGAAGCCACCATGGCTAGGTTTGTTAGTGGTTTGAACCAAGAGATTGCCAATATTGTGGAGCTACATCACTATGTAGAGTTAGAGGACATGGTCCATATGGCAATCAAGGTGGAGAGGCAATTGAGGAAGAAGAGCAGCCGCACTTTCCCACCTAAGGTTAACCCAACTACATCAAAACCCACCCCTACCACACCATGGAAAAATTGGAAGAAAGATGAAGCGACTAGCTCCAAGCCTAGGTTTGAATTGAATAAGGGCAAGGAAGTGGAGACTAGTAGGGATAAGGGTAAGGTTGAAAACCCGATCCGATACCGAGATGTCAAGTGTTTTAGGTGTCTTGGAACCGGACACATTGCATCCCAATGTCCGAATAAAAAGGTCATGATCGTCCAAGCCAATGGCGACATTGAAACGGATAGGGATAGTGATGAAGAAGAAATGCCATTACTAGAAGAAGCTAGTGATGAGGAAATAGGGCCCGTGGAGGGAGAGGCTCTAGTGGTAATGAGATCCTTGAGTATCCAATATAAGGATGAGGATGCGGAGCAACAACGAGAGAACATATTTCACACAAGGTGTCATGTGAACTCTAAAGTGTGTAATGTCATCATTGATGGTGGGAGTTGCGCCAACGTGGCTAGTACTACCTTAGTTGAAAAGCTAGGGTTGCCAATGATCAAACACCCGAAACCCTACAAGCTACAATGGTTGAATGATAGCGGGGAAGTAAAGGTTAGCAAACAGGTACTAGTATCCTTTGCCATTGGAAAGTACAAGGATGAAGTATTGTGCGATGTAGTCCCCATGCAAGCTGGGCATATATTGCTTGGGAGACCATGGCAATATGATCGGAGGGCTACACATGATGGGTACAATAATAAGTATTCATTTGAGTGGAAAGGAAAAAGGATTACACTTGCACCCTTATCTCCTAAGCAAGTTTTTGAGGACCAAAAGAAGATGGTTAAAGAAAAAAAGGAGAGAGTGGGAGAAAAGAGTGAGGGAGAGAAGAGTGGAGAGAGAGAAAAAGAAACCGAAAAAAAGGTTGAAAATTTTTACGCAAAGGCAAGTGATGTAGAACACGCCGTCTTGGCGAAGAGGTCTGTTCTTATACTCTTGTATAAGGAGACTTATTTATCTACTAATGAACTTGACAATGCGTTGCCAAGTGTTTTTGTTTCTTTGTTACAGGAATATGAAGACGTGTTTCCTGAAGAGATCCCGGACGGTGCGCCACCATTGCGAGGGATTGAGCATCAGATTGACTTCATTCCTGGAGCGTCTCTTCCAAACCGACCGGCTTATCGTACCAATCCGGACGATACTAAGGAGATCCAGAAGCAGGTCGAAGAATTCTTGACTAGAGGGCAAGTCAGAGAAAGCTTAAGCCCTTGTGCAGTGCCAGTGCTACTTGTACCTAAGAAGGATGGGTCAAGTCGTATGTGTGTTGATTGTCGAGCCGTCAACAACATTACGGTAAAGTATCGTCACCCAATTCCTAGGTTAGATGACATGTTAGATGAATTGCATGGCTCTAGCATATTTTCAAAAATTGACCTTAAAAGCGGGTATCATCAAATAAGGATGAGGGAAGGAGATGAATGGAAAACCGCTTTTAAAACAAAACATGGGTTGTATGAGTGGTTAGTTATGCCTTTCGGGTTATCTAATGCACCAAGTACTTTTATGAGATTAATGAACCATGTTTTACGACCTTTAATTGGAAAATTTGTGGTTGTCTATTTCGATGATATTCTCATTTACAGCAAAAATTTAGAAGAGCATGTTGAACATTTACGTGCTGTGCTTGAAATTTTGAGAAGAGAAAAACTGTATGCTAATTTAAAGAAGTGCTGTTTTTGTATGAGCAAGCTGGTTTTTCTTGGTTTTGTTGTGAGTGCTGAGGGAATAGAAGTAGATAAGGAGAAGGTCAAGGCGATTAGGGATTGGCCCTCGCCTAAGTCCGTTACGGAGGTTCGCAGCTTCCATGGCTTGGCTAGTTTCTATCGAAGGTTTATTAGAGACTTTAGCACTGTAGCCGCACCTCTAACCGAGGTGATTAAGAAAACTGTAGGTTTTAGATGGGGAGTAGGACAAGAGACAGCTTTTAATTTATTGAAAGATAAATTATGTACTGCACCTGTTTTATCTTTGCCTGATTTTACTAAAACCTTTGAAGTTGAGTGTGATGCTTCAGGTATAGGTATAGGGGCTGTTTTAATGCAAGAAAAGCGACCTATATCCTATTTCAGTGAGAAGCTCGGAGGAGCCATCCTGAAATACCCAACGTATGACAAGGAGCTCTACGCTTTGGTTAGGACCCTGGAGACTTGGCAGCACTATCTATGGCCGAAAGAATTCGTCATCCACACGGATCATGAATCCTTGAAGCACTTAAAGAGCCAAGGGAAGTTGAATAGGCGACATGCAAGGTGGATGGAGTTCATCGAAACATTTCCTTATATTATTCAATATAAGCGAGGTAAGGAAAATGTTGTCGCAGATGCTTTGTCGAGAAGGTATACCTTACTTTCTACTTTAAATGCTAGATTACTAGGGTTTGAGTATGTTAAAGAACTGTATGCTGATGATGATGATTTTTCTGCTATATATCATGCATGTCATAAGTCTGGTTTTGAGAAATTTTATTTGTCCAATGGGTATCTATACAGGGAAAACCATTTATGTATACCCAACTGCTCTATGAGAGAGTTATTGGTGAGAGAGGCCCATGGTGGAGGTTTAATGGGACACTTCGGTGTGGCCAAGACCATGGATGTTCTGCGGGAACATTTCTTTTGGCCTAAGATGAGACGTGATGTAGAGAGGATTTGCTTTAAGTGCATCACGTGTAGGCAAGCAAAGTCCAGAGTCCTACCTCAAGGACTATATACACCCCTACCGGTGCCTAGTTCACCTTGGGTGGATATCTCGATGGACTTTATTTTGGGGTTGCCTAGATCTAGGGGCGGGAGAGATTCTATTTTTGTAGTTGTTGACAGGTTTTCAAAAATGGCACATTTCATTGCGTGTCACAAAACCGATGATGCAACTAACATTGCCAATCTTTTTTTTAAAGAGATTGTACGGTTGCATGGAGTTCCAAAAAGTATAATCTTTGATAGGGATGTTAAATTTCTAAGTTATTTTTGGAAAACTCTATGGGCTAAGTTGGGGACGAAGCTTTTGTTTTCTACTACTTGTCATCCCCAAACTGATGGCCAAACAGAGGTAGTTAATCGAACTTTATCTACTCTGTTACGAACGGTCATTCAAAAAAATTTGAAAAATTGGGAGGATTGTTTGCCTTTTATTGAATTTGCTTATAATAGGAGTGTGCATTCCACTACTAACCATACGCCTTTTGATATTGTATATGGTTTTAACCCACTCACTCCTATGGATTTATTGCCTTTACCTGTTTCAGTTAGGACGGATTTGACAGGTGCCAAGAAAGCTGAAATGGTGAAGAAACTACATGAGAGCATTCACGAGCGCATTGAAAAAAAGAATGAAGAAGTTGCGTTCAAGGCTAACAAAGGGAGGTAGGATCATTTTTGAACCCGGTGATTGGGTTTGGGTACATATGCGGAAGGAACGGTTTCCCGAAAAGCGAAAGTCCAAACTACAACCTCGGGGGGATGGGCCATTCCAAGTACTCGAACGTATCAACGACAATGCCTACAAGCTCGACCTTCCAGGTGAGTATAATATTAGCGCATCTTTTAATGTTTCTGATCTCTCTCCTTTCGATTATGCAGGTGAAGATTCGAGGTCGAATCCTTTTCAAGAGGGGGGGAATGATACGAATCATGTAGCGCTACCACCACTTCGTATCCCGAATGGGCCAATCACGAGGTCGAAGGTGAGGCAACTCAAGGACGCCTTGAGTGGACTTATCCAAGAGCTATTACAAGGCCAAGGGATGATGAGGGATGAGCACATGGCTTGTGAGAGGCCAAGCAATGTGCTAGAGGCAGAATTGGAGAAAACGGATCTGCGCCGCGGCATGGAATAATGGCGCCGCGGCGAGCAACGTTCTGCTTTGATTAGGAATTCTGGACGTGGGAGCGCGCCGCGGCATAGAATTGTTCCGCCGCGGCACGGACCGTTCTGTTTTTCTCCGAGCAGTCCAAAAAGAGGGCGCGCCGCGGCACAAGAAACACCCGCCGCGGCATGGATCGATTTGTGCTTGTAATTACCACCATTGGATTAGAATCAATGGCTAGGATTTTATATTTTCTTTTAGGTTTTCTTGTACACTATATAAAGACATATTGTAGCAGCTCTTGGGACACTTCCCATTTTTATGAAAAGTACTTGTTTGTTGCAAACAAATTTGAGAGCCAAAGCTCTCCTTGCTTAATTGCAAACCAAGAACTTATCAAAGGATTTGCATCCCTTTGTGGCGTTCAACCTCTTCTCCGTGCGTGGTGCGTAATATCCAAGTGTGGAGGTGAGTTTCCTGCAGCCAAATCTGTGTTTTGCCAAGAAATCCTTACCAATTTTGTTGTTGGGTCTTGAATCGTTTCTTCTTGGTTCTCTAGCCTCGTAGCTAGTTGGGTCGATAGGAATCGTGTTGCGGGGTTCGCATCACATCTCCTCACCATCACTCTCTTCATCAGTCTCCACCTCCCCATTGGCTTGTAAGATCATTGCTTTCTTGTTCGGACATTGGGATGCATAATGACCCTTTCCAAGACAACGAAAACAACTCACATCCCGATTTCGGGGAAAGGTTTCAACCTTACCTTTTCCTTTATCTTTACTAGCCTCCATCTCTTTGCCCTTGTTAACTTCAAAGCGGGGCTTGGAGCTAGTTCCTTCTTCTCTCCTGAAATCTTGTACCCAAGGTGTTGGAGAAATTGGCCTTGGTGGTTGCATCCGGTTACTTCTTCTCTTGAATTGCGCTTCCACTTTGATTGCCATGTGGACCATGTCTTCCAATTCCACATAATGGTGAAGCTCAACAACATTGGCAATTTCCGGATTTAGCCCACTCAGAAACCGAGCCATAGTGGCCTCTCTATCCTCCTCAAGGCTAGCTCTGACCATGGCTACCTCCATTTCCTTGTAATACTCATCAACCGATCGAAAGCCTTGATGAAGTCGTTGCAATTTCTGATAAAGCTCTCGGTAGTAGTGGCTCGGAACAAATCTCTTCCGCATAATGGCTTTCATGTCTTCCCAACTACTTATCGGTCGTTCTCCATTTCTCCTTCTCCCAACTTCCAACTGATCCCACCAGTTCAACGCGTAGTCAGTAAATTCGATTACCGCCAATTTGACCTTTTTCTCATCGGAGTAGTTGTGGCAAGCAAAGACATGCTCAACCTTCTTCTCCCACTCTAAATAAGATTCCGGGTCATTCTTTCCTTGGAACGACGGCATTTTTATTTTGATACTTCCCAAGCTCCGATCAACCTCATCATAAGGTTGGCGTGGGTATCTCCTTATTCCTCCCCGATCATGGCCACCTCTAGGCCCATGTCGTCTTCCAAAGGGCATCCTCCCTTCATCTTCATTATAGTTCTCTCCAAAACTATCTTCATCCAACTCTTCCTCAAAAAGGGCTCTCCTATTAGGTCTTCCTACATTAGGAGCGACTTGTGGTGCCTCTTGCCCTAAGTTGGCGATAGTTGCTTCTTGACGTTCCATTCGTTCATTCATGTTAACCATAACGGCGTTCATCCGTTCCAAGGATTGTTGTAATGCCCTCATCATAAAAGTTGTATCGGGCCTTTCCTCTGAGCTATTCCTGTCAGACATGTTTACAACAACTAACACAGACAAACAGTTAACAATCAACAAATTGGAACTTTTACTCGTTACCTCACGTGTTTACACTCGAATTTGATTGCCGTAGCGCTCGAAGCCCTATGACAAGCCAAACCGTCCAAGTCTTCCACACAATTTGTAGAATTTCACACTCAACAAGTGTAGCTTACAATATCCAAATGTATGGAACAATGGAAACTAACTCAATGTGTTTTGAAACCCTAACTCTATGAGTTTGGAAAGAAGTTCGATTTAGCAAATTCAATCCGAAAAACGCAAACAAACAAAGAACGATCCGTTAAAGCGCAAATGACGCTAAAACGAAGAAATTTCGTAAATTCTCGGGAAATCAAGAATTCACTCTCTTTTCTCTCTTTTTTTTTTTTTTTTTAACCGAAATATCCTCTTCCTTTTTTTTTTTTTTTTTTCTAAATTATTATATATATATATATATATTTTTTTTTTTTTATAAAATATCTAACGAGATATTTTCGGGAGATATTTTCGGAAGATATATTTTTTTTTTTTTTTTAAAATAAAGAGAAAAATGATGGCTCTCACTTTTCAAGAGGAAAAATCACATGTGAGATTACCAAAATACCCCTCTTCACAAAAACGAATTTTGGGGAAAATTTCCAACACAAAATCCTCTCCAAATTCAACCAAAATAAAAATCAAACAACAACATCACACAGGTTATTCCAGGAAATGCATTAAACACATAGAAACATAGAAGAACACAGAATTTTTTTGAAGGAATTTTTCTTGTTGCTATGAAACAAAAAATGACAGAAATTTAAGATAGGAATCTAGAGTCTCAACCTAGAGCTCTGATACCAAATGATGCGAACCAAGGGACGCGATTCCTATCGACCCACCTAGCTACGAGGCTAGGGAACCAAGAAGAAGCGGATCAAGACCCAACAACAATATTGGCATGGATTTCTAAGCAAAACACAGATTTGGCTGCAGGAAACTCACCACCACACTTGGATATTACGCACCACGCGCGGAGGAGAGGGCGAATGCCACAAAGGAGTGCAAATGCCTTTGATAAGTTCTTGGTTTGGCTTGAAATCAAGCAAGGAGCTCAATGGCTCTCACAATTTGTTTTCTAACAAATTTCATTAAATGATCAAAGATACAAACAAGAGCTGCCCAAATGTCCTTAAATAGGGCTCTCACAAAAACCTAAAAGAAAAGACAAAATATGAGCCATTGGATTTGATCCAATGGTTGAAAATACAAATTTTACATTGGCGCCGCGGCGGGCATTTATTCATGCCGCGGCGAGGAGGCTCGGATCACAACAGCAATAGTAGGCGGGCCGCGGCGGACAAAATCCATGCCGCGGCGAGGAACCTTGCACTTCAACCCGAGAGGTCTGTGCCGCGGCGCCCAAAAGCCATGCCGCGGCGCGCACGTCTCTGGTCCTCTGCGCACCTCTGCCCACACTTGCGCGCGCGTCTGCTCGTCCTGCGCGCACGTCTCCCAGCCTGCATACCCAAAACAGAAACATCGGCGCCGCGGCGCACATATTTCATGCCGCGGCGAGAATGCCTCGTCCAGAATTCTACCAAAACAGAAACACCCGTGCCGCGGCGGGGGATTGTCATGCCGCGGCGCAGCTCCAAAACTAGCAATTCCACAAATTAGCTTGGCACTCCCATGGCTAACATGTTTGCGCCTTGGCTCGTGTTCGTGGGGCGCCTTTCTACGCCGTTATTCCACCCCCTTCTCGGCTTGGTCCATGACACGAGTCGGGCCTTATTAGTGGCGCGATCCGGTTCGTATCACAATCCCTAATCGCCTTGACTTTTTCAGAGTCAACTTCTATACCCTTAGAGCTAACAACAAATCCAAGAAAGACTAACTTTTCCATGCAAAAACAACACTTTTTCAGATTAGCATAAAGTTTTTCTTTTCTTAGCAGTTCAAGCACAAACCGTAAATGTAATACATGCTCTTCTAAGTCTTTACTATAAATGAGTATGTCATCTGATACGAACCAGATCGCGCCACCAACAAGGCCCGACACGTATCATGGACCCGGCCGAAGAGGGGGTGAAATATAGGCGCAAAAGGCACGCCACAAACACGAGCAAGGGCGCAAGCATGTTTGCCATGGAAGTGCCAAGCTAATTTGTGGAAATTCAAGTGTTGGAGCTGCGCCGCGGCATGACAATTCCCCGCCGCGGTGAACGAGTTTCTGTTTTGGTGGAATTCTGGACGAGGCATTCTCGCCGCGGCATGAAATATGTGCGCCGCGGCGCCGATGTTTCTGTTTTGGGCGTGAAGGCTGGGAGACGTGCGCGCAGGACGAGCAGACGCGCGCGCAAGTGTGGGCAGAGGTGCGCGCAGAGGACCAGGGACGTGCGCGCCGCGGCATGGCTTTTGGGCGCCGCGGCACAGACCTCTCGGGTTGAAGTGCAAGGTTCCTCGCCGCGGCATGGAATTTGTCCGCCGCGGCACGCCTACTATCACGTTTGTACTCCGAGCCTCCTCGCCGCGGCATGAATAAATGCCCGCCGCGGCGCAAGTGTAAAAATGTGTAATATTGACCATTGGATCAAATCCAATGGCCCAGATCTTGTCTTTTCTTTTTAGGTTTTGTGTGAGCCCTATTTAAAGACATTTGGGCAGCTCTTGTTTGCATCTTTGATCAATTAATGAAATTTGTTAGAAAACAAATTGAGAGCCATTGAGCTCCTTGCTTCCATGCAAGCCAAACCAAGAACTTATCAAAGGAAGTTGCACCCCTTTGTGGCGTTCGCCCTCTCCTCCGTGCGTGGTGCGTAATATCCATGTGTGTAGGTGAGTTTCCTGCAGCCAATCTGTTGTTTTGCTTGGATTTCTCCTCCCAATATTGTTGTTGGGTCTTGGACCGTTTCTCTCGGTTCTCTAGCCTCGTAGCTAGGCGGGTCGATAGGAATCGTGTTGCGGGGTTCGCATCATTTGGTATCAGAGCTCTAGGTTGAGACTCTAGATTCCTATCTTAATTTTTGTCAATTTCTATTTCATAGCAACAAGAAAATTCTTCACAAAAAAAAATCTGTGTTCTTCTATGTTTCTATGTGTTTATTGCTTTTCCTGGATTAACTTGATTGGTGTTGTTGTTTCCCTCTTATCTTGATTGAATTTGGAGAGGATTTTGTGTTGGAAGTTTTCCCCAAAATTCGTTTTTGTGAGAGAGGGGTATTTTGGTAATCTCACATGTGATTCTCGTTTTGAAAAAGTGAGAGCCAAACGTAGGGGCTGAAGTGGCGCATTACTCGTATCACCAAGGATCACCTCAAGGAAAGTGACATGGATTCACAACGAGGAAACATTTTCAATACACGATGTCACGTGTGATACGAACCAGATCGCGCCACTAACAAGGCCTGACTCGTATCATGGACCAAGCCGAGAAGGGGGTGAAATAACGGCGTAGAAAGGCGCCCCACAAACACGAGCTAGGGCGCAAACATGTTAGCCATGAAGTGCCAAGCTAATTTGTGGATTTTCAGGATTTTGGAGCTGCGCCGCGGCATGATAATCCCCCGCCGCGGCGACCAAGTTTCTGTTTTAGTGGAATTTTTGACGAGGCATTCTCGCCGCGGCATGAAATATGTGCGCCGTGGGGCCGATGTTTCTGTTTAACCATTTTAAGGCTCACTTCTGATTGTAATGAGTAAAGGAATTTTTCCTTTTCAATAACCTTTTCTTTGAGGTTATTTATTTCTTGCCATTGTGGTTCTTCAGTAAATTGGAAGATTACTTCTTGTCCTTTGAGGTTGGTTTGGATACCTTTGTTGGTGACTATAAATGGGTATAACATACTTAGGAATGGTGTTCCTAGTATAACCATTCTGCTTAATTCTCTACTTAAGAGAAATGTGGTTTCAATACAAACTCCATTATTACATACTGTCGTATTGGATAGTTTGTATTTAATAGGCATACGACTACCATTAGCCGTATTTAATACCTGAGTTGTCTTTGTAAAATACCTAGTAGGTACTATTCCTTCACTTATACAATTAAGATCAGCACCTGAATCAATAAGGGCTTCAACTGTAAAGTGGTATTCTTTATTGATAACAATAGTTACTTTTGAGTACCATTTTTGATTGATAACTCTATTTAGAGTATTAATTTCTGATGAAATCTTTTCATCTTCTTCTGTTCCTTTAGAAGATTCTGCTAATCCTTCAAATCTTTGTTGAGGTTCTGACTCTAAGTCTTGTTCTTCTGATTGATAATTGTTATGTAGCTCGAGTATCTGAACTCGTCTAGTGAGATCTATAAGATCTTTATTAGTTTGGGATTCCATCCTTAGTTTAAGTTCTTTAAGTTCCGTCTTAGTTTGGTTGATCTCAGCTTTTAGATCGCTTATAGTGGGTTCTTTAGTGGTGGATGTCTGCTTAATTCTATTAAGAATTTCATTGAAAGAATATTGTTGATTGTTCTTCTGTAATTGCCTTTGTAGACCTTTACTGCTTTGAGCAGTGATAGGGACTCTTTCCTTGGCCTCTTCAATATAACGAGCCAGGGCTTTCCTTTTCTTTTCTGGATCTTCAATTTGTTCAATAAGATCCAAAATCATATTCTCATCCTTGGTGAGGACATTGATATTTAAGCCATTTAGTTTACAAAGGGCTTGGTAGGAATTGCATCCACAATCTTTTTCTTCAGTGGATATTGAAGAAGAAGATGAAGTGTAATCAAAGTCTTCTTCATTATCTTCACTACTTTCATCCTCTGAGTCAGAGGTTTGTTCGTTTAATATTTGGGCTATTTGCTCTTTTATCGAACTATCAATGGCTAAGGCATTGATTTTAGAAAAGGCTCTACAATTTGGGCTGTAGTGGCCTTTCTTTCCACATTTATAACATGTGGGCTCCTTTTGTTTTCTTTTAGTAGACTTGGGTTTTTCTTCGTAATTGGGCTTTTTAGTCCAAGTCTTCTTTTTTTTTGACTTTTGAGGTCTGTTTGACCATTTCTTTGTATAAGGCCTATTATATTTTTTGGCCTGCTCTTCTTTGTGTTTTTTATGGGCTTTAAGCCCAGATCCTTTTAGGATATTTTGATATCCGTATTGTTCACAAAAATCTCCAATGGCCTGTTTTCCATGGAGTTTTGCTTTATTGGCCTGGCGTTGTAGCTTAAGGTCTGTACAAAAGGCTAAACCTTCAGCTACTACTTCAGCAGCTAACTCGCCATATGTATAAATACCAAAAGGTATTGTACCATTATGTTTAGCTTTAAGCTTGGTACGTAGTTTCTCAGCAAATAGGGTAGGTAACCCTGAGATGAATCTTTCCTTCCAGAAATCACTGTTACAGTCTTCTCTTGTGAAGACTTTGGTAAAGAAAACATCTTTGTACCATCTAAAATGAGATAGAGTTGGGCATCTTAAGTTGGTCAATTGTTCATGGCCACTATCTTGCTGCAAGGTTTTTGATACGAACCGGATCGTGCCATAATCAAGGCACGACACGGGGCAAGGACTATGCCAATAAAAGGGTCAAATATCGGCGCAAAAAGGCCCGCCACAAACACGAGCTAGGGCGCAAACATGTTAGCCATGAAGTGCCAAGCTAATTTGTGGATTTTCAGGATTTTGGAGCTGCGCCGCGGCATGACAATCCCCCGCCGCGGCACGGGTGTTTCTGTTTTGGTGGGATTCTGGACGAGGCATTCTCGCCGCGGCATGAAATATGTGCGCCGCGGCGCCGATGTTTCTGTTTTGGGTATGCAGGCTGGGAGACGTGCGCGCAGGACGAGCAGACGCGCGCGCAAGTGTGGGCAGAGGTGCGCGCAGAGGACCAGAGACGTGCGCGCCGCGGCATGGCTTTTGGGCGCCGCGGCACAGACCTCTCGGGTTGAAGTGCAAGGTTCCTCGCCGCGGCATTGATTTTGTCCGCCGCGGCCCGCCTACTATTGCTGTTGTGATCCGAGCCTCCTCGCCGCGGCATGAATAAATGCCCGCCGCGGCGCCAATGTAAAATTTGTAATTTCAGCCCTTGGATCAAATCCAATGGCTCATATTTTGTCTTTTCTTTTAGGTTTTTGTGTGAGCCCTATAAATAGACATTTGGGCAGCCCATTTTGTGATCTTTGATCAATTAATGAAATTTGTTAGAAAACAAATTGAGAGCCATTGAGTTCCTTGCTTCCATGCAAGCCAAACCAAGAACTTATCAAAGGAAGTTGCACCCCTTTGTGGCGTTCGCCCTCTCCTCCGTGCGTGGTGCGTAATATCCATGTGTGTAGGTGAGTTTCCTGCAGCCAATCTGTTGTTTTGCTTGGATTTCTCCTCCCAATATTGTTGTTGGGTCTTGGACCGTTGCTTTCGGTTCTCTAGCCTCGTAGCTAGGTGGGTCGATAGGAATCGTGTTGCGGGGTTCGCATCAGTTTTTGAACCAACGAAGTGCGTTAGTAATGTACAGATTAGGGTATCGACACAATCCTCTATTGAGAGGATATCACCATTTTCATTTTGCTCTTGCTTTATAGCTTGCAAAATGGCTTGTCTTTCTGTGTATGAAAGGAAATGGTCCCACCAGCCTTGAAGCTGTCCTGTAAAACCGGCTATGATGGCTAAACAGGCCTGTTGGTCAGAATTGCCTGAGAATTTGACTGCGGCGGCGTACATTAGCATATTTTTAATGACTCGTACTATTTGATAGTCTGAGAGTCCATCAATGGTCCATTCACTAATGGTCGATCCGGAATAAACTGTTTTTGCCGGCAAATCTTCTTCAAAATTGAGATCCACTGGGGATGGCCTTGAGTAATAAGGCTTTGATTGGTAGGTTGGAATTGGTTTTTCCAACTTGTTGATCTGTGGCACCATTTGAGGTGTTGCATCTTTGAACAGAGTCTCGTTTTGAGAGTCTTGTAAGATTTCTAATGTTTTTTCAATCTCTTGGTCAGAGATTTGAGTTAAATCATTTTCTTCCATCATCTTGACGGATTTTCCCTTATCTTGTATGTCTAATTTAGACAATTTAGTGAGTAATTCTTCTAAGAATTCAGAATTTTGTTTTAAGTGAAACTCAGGTAATGGTTTCACAAAGGCAGGTTCAACCTTCTTCTTTTGAGAGGATGGTATTGTTGAAGATGATGAGGGTTTTTCCTCTATGCCTTTTATTGATTGCTCTATACGAGTCAATTGGGTTCCTACAGATTGTAGGTATAAATTGGTATAGTTGTTTTGTTCAACTACTTGATTAACTGAATCATTAGTAGCTGGTTCATCCTTTTGAGATGAGGTTGTTTTATAGGGTACTGCAGGAGCATTTTCAGAAATTATTAACGATGTTTCTGGAGGGTGGATTGCTACTACAGGTTCTCCTTTTTGTGGATGAAAAGTTTTGTAAAGTTTTTCCAAGGCTAAAATTTCTGGAACCTCTTCAGGCTCGCCTTTGGAGTATCCTGCAATGAACTGGAAGAAATCTAGTTTAGAAATCCTTTTTGTTTTCCTCATATAATTTAGAAATTCTTCATATTTGAAGAAATACATTTTTTGCAAATCTTTTTTAAGAGAGAAATATAATTTCTTCTTTTCTCTATTAAGAGGATTTGTAAGTGTTTCTAAAATCATGTTATCATATTCTTTCTGTCTACTCTTTTTAGAGTGTGATAACATCATTATATTAGAAAAACCTTGAGTGGGTTTAGATTCAAAACCCATTTCTGATAGGGTTGGACTATCAGGTCTTAAAGATTGCTCTTCTATAGATCGTTCAGATCTATCTGATGTGTAGACTGGGAGGCTAATCCCTGTGGGGAGTCTTTGGACTCCTTCAAACGTTTCTTTGCCCTTTGAGATAATAGATGGGCTTGGTGAGGCCAAGCTTATTGGGCTTAGTGAAACTCTTGGTGTTATTTGTACTGAAGGCCTTGGGCTTTCGTTGATTTTAACTCTTCTTTTAGAGTCAAATATTATTTCAATAGATCCATCATCATGTTCGATGATTTGGTCTAAATCTGTATTTTGAGGAACTGATGAGCTCCTGGTCTCTGTGGTACTTAGAGTCCATGACTCTGGTAGGGAGATTTGATCCCACTTGATCATTTTAGGAACTGCGAGTTTGGTTTTATCTGCGTTTGCTTGAAAAAGAGTTGTTTCTCCTTTAGGGTCTTTTACAAAAGACCTTAAATTTATGTCTGGGCAGATAGTATTCATTACTTAGAAATAAACTCTATAAATAAGAGCTATATTGCTGGTTCCTTCTTCCATGTCAAATCCATGGGTTTGAATATCCACTTTAAGGGATCTTAAGACGTTTGAGTCTTTTATTCTTACTGAAAAGTTTGGAAAGCAGTTGAAATATATAGGTCCAGCTGCTAGAGAAGATTCTATACATCCTAGTACAGAGTCTTTAAATTTATTATGTCGTTTATCTCTAACGCATAATAGGACTGAAGTATTTAGTCCTTCCCTTGTTAAGGGTTTAACAGCTATTTGGATTAATCCAATATGTAAATAATTAAATTGTTCTTTATATAGATTAATTATCTGTTTAGATAATAGAGCAATGTCTTTAGATTCTCCACTTGGTAAAGGGAGAGAGTCTTCTACAGTTTTTATGATATAGTTCGATTTGAACTTAAATATATGCTTATTATAAACTTGAGAAATACCATATTTAGGTATATTCCAATTTTGGAGTTGTTGCTCTATATCTTCAACTTTAATTACTTCTTTATTTTTAGAAGTAGAAGGCCTTAGAGCCTCAGAGTTGTTGCTGGATGATGATGATGAAGTTGATAAATTTGAAAAGCTTCTTGGTAGGTTTGCCATTAAAACAATTTAGTGAATCTTCAGAGATCAGACAAAGTGATGCGAACCCCGCAACACGATTCCTATCGACCCAACTAGCTACGAGGCTAGAGAACCAAGAAGAAACGATTCAAGACCCAACAACAAAATTGGTAAGGATTTCTTGGCAAAACACAGATTTGGCTGCAGGAAACTCACCTCCACACTTGGATATTACGCACCACGCACGGAGAAGAGGTTGAACGCCACAAAGGGATGCAAATCCTTTGATAAGTTCTTGGTTTGCAATTAAGCAAGGAGAGCTTTGGCTCTCAAATTTGTTTGCAACAAACAAGTATTTTTCATAAAAATGGGAAGTGTCCCAAGAGCTGCTACAATATGTCTTTATATAGTGTACAAGAAAACCTAAAAGAAAATATAAAATCCTAGCCATTGATTCTAATCCAATGGTGGTAATTACAAGCACAAATCGATCCATGCCGCGGCGGGTGTTTCTTGTGCCGCGGCGCGCCCTCTTTTTGGACTGCTCGGAGAAAAACAGAACGGTCCGTGCCGCGGCGGAACAATTCTATGCCGCGGCGCGCTCCCACGTCCAGAATTCCTAATCAAAGCAGAACGTTGCTCGCCGCGGCGCCATTATTCCATGCCGCGGCGCAGATCCGTTTTCTCCAATTCTGCCTCTAGCACATTGCTTGGCCTCTCACAAGCCATGTGCTCATCCCTCATCATCCCTTGGCCTTGTAATAGCTCTTGGATAAGTCCACTCAAGGCGTCCTTGAGTTGCCTCACCTTCGACCTCGTGATTGGCCCATTCGGGATACGAAGTGGTGGTAGCGCTACATGATTCGTATCATTCCCCCCCTCTTGAAAAGGATTCGACCTCGAATCTTCACCTGCATAATCGAAAGGAGAGAGATCAGAAACATTAAAAGATGCGCTAATATTATACTCACCTGGAAGGTCGAGCTTGTAGGCATTGTCGTTGATACGTTCGAGTACTTGGAATGGCCCATCCCCCCGAGGTTGTAGTTTGGACTTTCGCTTTTCGGGAAACCGTTCCTTCCGCATATGTACCCAAACCCAATCACCGGGTTCAAAAATGATCCTACGTCTCCCTTTGTTAGCCTTGAACGCAACTTCTTCATTCTTTTTTTCAATGCGCTCGTGAATGCTCTCATGTAGTTTCTTCACCATTTCAGCTTTCTTGGCACCTGTCAAATCCGTCCTAACTGAAACAGGTAAAGGCAATAAATCCATAGGAGTGAGTGGGTTAAAACCATATACAATATCAAAAGGCGTATGGTTAGTAGTGGAATGCACACTCCTATTATAAGCAAATTCAATAAAAGGCAAACAATCCTCCCAATTTTTCAAATTTTTTTGAATGACCGTTCGTAACAGAGTAGATAAAGTTCGATTAACTACCTCTGTTTGGCCATCAGTTTGGGGATGACAAGTAGTAGAAAACAAAAGCTTCGTCCCCAACTTAGCCCATAGAGTCTTCCAAAAATAACTTAGGAATTTGACATCCCTATCAGAAATTATACTTTTTGGAACTCCATGCAACCGTACAATCTCTTTAAAAAAAAGATTGGCAATGTTAGTTGCATCATCGGTTTTGTGACACGCAATGAAATGTGCCATTTTTGAAAACCTGTCAACAACTACAAAAATAGAATCTCTCCCGCCCCTAGATCTAGGCAACCCCAAAATAAAGTCCATCGAGATATCCACCCAAGGTGAACTAGGCACCGGTAGGGGTGTATATAGTCCTTGAGGTAGGACTCTGGACTTTGCTTGCCTACACGTGATGCACTTAAAGCAAATCCTCTCTACATCACGTCTCATCTTAGGCCAAAAGAAATGTTCCCGCAGAACATCCATGGTCTTGGCCACACCGAAGTGTCCCATTAAACCTCAACCATGGGCCTCTCTCACCAATAACTCTCTCATAGAGCAGTTGGGTATACATAAATGGTTTTCCCTGTATAGATACCCATTGGACAAATAAAATTTCTCAAAACCAGACTTATGACATGCATGATATATAGCAGAAAAATCATCATCATCAGCATACAGTTCTTTAACATACTCAAACCCTAGTAATCTAGCATTTAAAGTAGAAAGTAAGGTATACCTTCTCGACAAAGCATCTGCGACAACATTTTCCTTACCTCGCTTATATTGAATAATATAAGGAAATGTTTCAATGAACTCCATCCACCTTGCATGTCGCCTATTCAACTTCCCTTGGCTCTTTAAGTGCTTCAAGGATTCATGATCCGTGTGGATGACGAATTCTTTCGGCCATAGATAGTGCTGCCAAGTCTCCAGGGTCCTAACCAAAGCGTAGAGCTCCTTGTCATACGTTGGGTATTTCAGGGTGGCTCCTCCGAGCTTCTCACTGAAATAGGATATAGGTCGCTTTTCTTGCATTAAAACAGCCCCTATACCTATACCTGAAGCATCACACTCAACTTCAAAGGTTTTAGTAAAATCAGGCAAAGATAAAACAGGTGCAGTACATAATTTATCTTTCAATAAATTAAAAGCTGTCTCTTGTCCTACTCCCCATCTAAAACCTACAGTTTTCTTAATCACCTCGATTAGAGGTGCGGCTACAGTGCTAAAGTCTCTAATAAACCTTCGATAGAAACTAGCCAAGCCATGGAAGCTGCGAACCTCCGTAACGGACTTAGGCGAGGGCCAATCCCTAATCGCCTTGACCTTCTCCTTATCTACTTCTATTCCCTCAGCACTCACAACAAAACCAAGAAAAACCAGCTTGCTCATGCAAAAACAGCACTTCTTTAAATTAGCATACAGTTTTTCTCTTCTCAAAATTTCAAGCACAGCACGTAAATGTTCAACATGCTCTTCTAAATTTTTGCTGTAAATGAGAATATCATCGAAATAGACAACCACAAATTTTCCAATTAAAGGTCGTAAAACATGGTTCATTAATCTCATAAAAGTACTTGGTGCATTAGATAACCCGAAAGGCATAACTAACCACTCATACAACCCATGTTTTGTTTTAAAAGCGGTTTTCCATTCATCTCCTTCCCTCATCCTTATTTGATGATACCCGCTTTTAAGGTCAATTTTTGAAAATATGCTAGAGCCATGCAATTCATCTAACATGTCATCTAACCTAGGAATTGGGTGACGATACTTTACCGTAATGTTGTTGACGGCTCGACAATCAACACACATACGACTTGACCCATCCTTCTTAGGTACAAGTAGCACTGGCACTGCACAAGGGCTTATGATACGAATCATGTAGCGCTACCACCACTTCGTATCCCGAATGGGCCAATCACGAGGTCGAAGGTGAGGCAACTCAAGGACGCCTTGAGTGGACTTATCCAAGAGCTATTACAAGGCCAAGGGATGATGAGGGATGAGCACATGGCTTGTGAGAGGCCAAGCAATGTGCTAGAGGCAGAATTGGAGAAAACGGATCTGCGCCGCGGCATGGAATAATGGCGCCGCGGCGAGCAACGTTCTGCTTTGATTAGGAATTCTGGACGTGGGAGCGCGCCGCGGCATAGAATTGTTCCGCCGCGGCACGGACCGTTCTGTTTTTCTCCGAGCAGTCCAAAAAGAGGGCGCGCCGCGGCACAAGAAACACCCGCCGCGGCATGGATCGATTTGTGCTTGTAATTACCACCATTGGATTAGAATCAATGGCTAGGATTTTATATTTTCTTTTAGGTTTTCTTGTACACTATATAAAGACATATTGTAGCAGCTCTTGGGACACTTCCCATTTTTATGAAAAATACTTGTTTGTTGCAAACAAATTTGAGAGCCAAAGCTCTCCTTGCTTAATTGCAAACCAAGAACTTATCAAAGGATTTGCATCCCTTTGTGGCGTTCAACCTCTTCTCCGTGCGTGGTGCGTAATATCCAAGTGTGGAGGTGAGTTTCCTGCAGCCAAATCTGTGTTTTGCCAAGAAATCCTTACCAATTTTGTTGTTGGGTCTTGAATCGTTTCTTCTTGGTTCTCTAGCCTCGTAGCTAGTTGGGTCGATAGGAATCGTGTTGCGGGGTTCGCATCATTTGGTATCAGAGCTCTAGGTTGAGACTCTAGATTCCTATCTTAAATTTCTGTCATTTTTGTTTCATAGCAACAAAAAAATTCCTTCAAAAAAATTCTGTGTTCTTCTATGATTCTATGTGTTTATTGCAATTCCTGGAATAATCTGATTGATGATGTTGTTTCCCTCTTATCTTGATTGAATTTGGAGAAGATTTCATGTTGAAAAATTCCCCCAAAATTCGTTTTTGTGGGAGAGGGGTATTTTGGTAATCTCACATGTGATTCTCGTTTTGAAAAAGTGAGAGCCAAACGTTTTCTCTGCATTTTATAAAAAAAAAAAAAAATATCTTCCGAAAATATCTCGGAAAATATCTCACGAAAATATCTCGTGAAAATATCCCCCGAGAAATATCTCGTTAGATATTTATAAAAAAAAAAAAAAAAAAAAAGAAATTAATTTAAAGAGGATAATTCGGAAATTATATATAAAAAAAAAAAAAAAGAGAAAAGAGAGTAAATTCTTGATTTTTCCGAGGATTTACGGAATTTCTTCGTTTTAGCGTCGTTTACGCTTAACGGATCGTTTCTTTGTTTGTTTACATAATTACGAGTTTGAATTTGTTAAATTGAGCTTGATTCCGAACTAATAGAGTTAGAGTTTCAAAACACTTCGAGTTAGTTTCCTTTGTGCTTAACATTGGATATTGCAAACTACGGGTTGTTGAGGACGAAAACTCTACTTTGGGTGGAAATCTTGGTTGGTTTGGTTTGTCATAAGGCTTCGAGCGCTTGGGCAATCACATTCGAGTGTAAACACGTGAGGTAACGAGTGAAAGTTCCACTTTGTTAATTGCTAATTTGTTTGTTTGTTTAGTATCATTGAATATGTCTAACAGGAATAGCTCCGAGGAAGGGCCCGATACGACTTTTATGATGAGGGCGTTACAACAGTCCATGGAACGGATGAATGCCGTCATGGTCAATGTGAATGAGCGGTTAGAGAGACAAGAGGCCACTATCGCCAACATGCGGCAAGAAGCAACGCAAAACGCTCCTAATATAGAAAGGCCTAATAGAAGGGTCCATATTGATGAGGAGTCTGAGGCGGATAGTTTTGGTGAGGATGTTTATGAGGGAGAAGGGAGGATGCCCTTTGGAGGACGCCATGGGCCTAGAGGAGGCCATGGTCGGGGAGGTTTTAGGAGACCCCCACAACGACCCAATGACGGGGTTGATAGGAGCTTGGATAGCATTAAAATGAGAATGCCGGCATTCCAAGGAAAGAATGACCCGGAACTCTATTTGGAGTGGGAAAAGAAGGTTGAGCATATCTTTGCGTGCCACAATTATTCGGATGAAAAAAAGGTTAAGTTGGCCGTACTAGAATTCACCGACTATGCTTTAAATTGGTGGGATCAACTAGTTATTGCTAGGAGGAGAAATGGTGAAAGATCGATTGATAGTTGGGAGAATATGAAGGCTATCATGAGAAAACGGTTTATTCCAAGCCATTACTACCGAGAGCTATATCAGAAGTTGCAAAGGCTCACTCAAGGATTTAGGTCGGTAGATGATTATTACAAGGATATGGAGATGACCATGGTTAGAGCCAATATTGAGGAGGATAGGGAAGCCACCATGGCTAGGTTTGTTAGTGGTTTGAACCAAGAGATTGCCAATATTGTGGAGCTACATCACTATGTAGAGTTAGAGGACATGGTCCATATGGCAATCAAGGTGGAGAGGCAATTGAGGAAGAAGAGCAGCCGCACTTTCCCACCTAAGGTTAACCCAACTACATCAAAACCCACCCCTACCACACCATGGAAAAATTGGAAGAAAGATGAAGCGACTAGCTCCAAGCCTAGGTTTGAATTGAATAAGGGCAAGGAAGTGGAGACTAGTAGGGATAAGGGTAAGGTTGAAAACCCGATCCGATACCGAGATGTCAAGTGTTTTAGGTGTCTTGGAACCGGACACATTGCATCCCAATGTCCGAATAAAAAGGTCATGATCGTCCAAGCCAATGGCGACATTGAAACGGATAGGGATAGTGATGAAGAAGAAATGCCATTACTAGAAGAAGCTAGTGATGAGGAAATAGGGCCCGTGGAGGGAGAGGCTCTAGTGGTAATGAGATCCTTGAGTATCCAATATAAGGATGAAGATGCGGAGCAACAACGAGAGAACATATTTCACACAAGGTGTCATGTGAACTCTAAAGTGTGTAATGTCATCATTGATGGTGGGAGTTGCGCCAACGTGGCTAGTACTACCTTAGTTGAAAAGCTAGGGTTGCCAATGATCAAACACCCGAAACCCTACAAGCTACAATGGTTGAATGATAGCGGGGAAGTAAAGGTTAGCAAACAGGTACTAGTATCCTTTGCCATTGGAAAGTACAAGGATGAAGTATTGTGCGATGTAGTCCCCATGCAAGCTGGGCATATATTGCTTGGGAGACCATGGCAATATGATCGGAGGGCTACACATGATGGGTACAATAATAAGTATTCATTTGAGTGGAAAGGAAAAAGGATTACACTTGCACCCTTATCTCCTAAGCAAGTTTTTGAGGACCAAAAGAAGATGGTTAAAGAAAAAAAGGAGAGAGTGGGAGAAAAGAGTGAGGGAGAGAAGAGTGGAGAGAGAGAAAAAGAAACCGAAAAAAAGGTTGAAAATTTTTACGCAAAGGCAAGTGATGTAGAACACGCCGTCTTGGCGAAGAGGTCTGTTCTTATACTCTTGTATAAGGAGACTTATTTATCTACTAATGAACTTGACAATGCGTTGCCAAGTGTTTTTGTTTCTTTGTTACAGGAATATGAAGACGTGTTTCCTGAAGAGATCCCGGACGGTGCGCCACCATTGCGAGGGATTGAGCATCAGATTGACTTCATTCCTGGAGCGTCTCTTCCAAACCGACCGGCTTATCGTACCAATCCGGACGATACTAAGGAGATCCAGAAGCAGGTCGAAGAATTCTTGACTAGAGGGCAAGTCAGAGAAAGCTTAAGCCCTTGTGCAGTGCCAGTGCTACTTGTACCTAAGAAGGATGGGTCAAGTCGTATGTGTGTTGATTGTCGAGCCGTCAACAACATTACGGTAAAGTATCGTCACCCAATTCCTAGGTTAGATGACATGTTAGATGAATTGCATGGCTCTAGCATATTTTCAAAAATTGACCTTAAAAGGGGTATCATCAAATAAGGATGAGGGAAGGAGATGAATGGAAAACCGCTTTTTAAAAACAAAACATGGGTTGTATGAGTGGTTAGTTATGCCTTTCGGGTTATCTAATGCACCAAGTACTTTTATGAGATTAATGAACCATGTTTTACGACCTTTAATTGGAAAATTTGTGGTTGTCTATTTCGATGATATTCTCATTTACAGCAAAAATTTAGAAGAGCATGTTGAACATTTACGTGCTGTGCTTGAAATTTTGAGAAGAGAAAAACTGTATGCTAATTTAAAGAAGTGCTGTTTTTGCATGAGCAAGCTGGTTTTTTCTTGGTTTTGTTGTGAGTGCTGAGGGAATAGAAGTAGATAAGGAGAAGGTCAAGGCGATTAGGGATTGGCCCTCGCCTAAGTCCGTTACGGAGGTTCGCAGCTTCCATGGCTTGGCTAGTTTCTATCGAAGGTTTATTAGAGACTTTAGCACTGTAGCCGCACCTCTAACCGAGGTGATTAAGAAAACTGTAGGTTTTAGATGGGGAGTAGGACAAGAGACAGCTTTTAATTTATTGAAAGATAAATTATGTACTGCACCTGTTTTATCTTTGCCTGATTTTACTAAAACCTTTGAAGTTGAGTGTGATGCTTCAGGTATAGGTATAGGGGCTGTTTTGATGCAAGAAAAGCGACCTATATCCTATTTCAGTGAGAAGCTCGGAGGAGCCTCCCTGAAATACCCAACGTATGACAAGGAGCTCTACGCTTTGGTTAGGACCCTGGAGACTTGGCAGCACTATCTATGGCCGAAAGAATTCGTCATCCACACGGATCATGAATCCTTGAAGCACTTAAAGAGCCAAGGGAAGTTGAATAGGCGACATGCAAGGTGGATGGAGTTCATCGAAACATTTCCTTATATTATTCAATATAAGCGAGGTAAGGAAAATGTTGTCGCAGATGCTTTGTCGAGGAGGTATACCTTACTTTCTACTTTAAATGCTAGATTACTAGGGTTTGAGTATGTTAAAGAACTGTATGCTGATGATGATGATTTTTCTGCTATATATCATGCATGTCATAAGTTTGGTTTTGAGAAATTTTATTTGTCCAATGGGTATCTATACAGGGAAAACCATTTATGTATACCCAACTGCTCTATGAGAGAGTTATTGGTGAGAGAGGCCCATGGTGGAGGTTTAATGGGACACTTCGGTGTGGCCAAGACCATGGATGTTCTGCGGGAACATTTCTTTTGGCCTAAGATGAGACGTGATGTAGAGAGGATTTGCTTTAAGTGCATCACGTGTAGGCAAGCAAAGTCCAGAGTCCTACCTCAAGGACTATATACACCCCTACCGGTGCCTAGTTCACCTTGGGTGGATATCTCGATGGACTTTATTTTGGGGTTGCCTAGATCTAGGGGCGGGAGAGATTCTATTTTTGTAGTTGTTGACAGGTTTTCAAAAATGGCACATTTCATTGCGTGTCACAAAACCGATGATGCAACTAACATTGCCAATCTTTTTTTTAAAGAGATTGTACGGTTGCATGGAGTTCCAAAAAGTATAATTTCTGATAGGGATGTCAAATTCCTAAGTTATTTTTGGAAGACTCTATGGGCTAAGTTGGGGACGAAGCTTTTGTTTTCTACTACTTGTCATCCCCAAACTGATGGCCAAACAGAGGTAGTTAATCGAACTTTATCTACTCTGTTGCGAACGGTCATTCAAAAAAATTTGAAAAATTGGGAGGATTGTTTGCCTTTTATTGAATTTGCTTATAATAGGAGTGTGCATTCCACTACTAACCATACGCCTTTTGATATTGTATATGGTTTTAACCCACTCACTTATGGATTTATTGCCTTTACCTGTTTCAGTTAGGACGGATTTGACAGGTGCCAAGAAAGCTGAAATGGTGAAGAAACTACATGAGAGCATTCACGAGCGCATTGAAAAAAAGAATGAAGAAGTTGCGTTCAAGGCTAACAAAGGGAGACGTAGGATCATTTTTGAACCCGGTGATTGGGTTTGGGTACATATGCGGAAGGAACGGTTTCCCGAAAAGCGAAAGTCCAAACTACAACCTCGGGGGGATGGGCCATTCCAAGTACTCGAACGTATCAACGACAATGCCTACAAGCTCGACCTTCCAGGTGAGTATAATATTAGCGCATCTTTTAATGTTTCTGATCTCTCTCCTTTCGATTATGCAGGTGAAGATTCGAGGTCGAATCCTTTTCAAGAGGGGGGGAATGATACGAATCATGTAGCGCTACCACCACTTCGTATCCCGAATGGGCCAATCACGAGGTCGAAGGTGAGGCAACTCAAGGACGCCTTGAGTGGACTTATCCAAGAGCTATTACAAGGCCAAGGGATGATGAGGGATGAGCACATGGCTTGTGAGAGGCCAAGCAATGTGCTAGAGGCAGAATTGGAGAAAACGGATCTGCGCCGCGGCATGGAATAATGGCGCCGCGGCGAGCAACGTTCTGCTTTGATTAGGAATTCTGGACGTGGGAGCGCGCCGCGGCATAGAATTGTTCCGCCGCGGCACGGACCGTTCTGTTTTTCTCCGAGCAGTCCAAAAAGAGGGCGCGCCGCGGCACAAGAAACACCCGCCGCGGCATGGATCGATTTGTGCTTGTAATTACCACCATTGGATTAGAATCAATGGCTAGGATTTTATATTTTCTTTTAGGTTTTCTTGTACACTATATAAAGACATATTGTAGCAGCTCTTGGGACACTTCCCATTTTTATGAAAAATACTTGTTTGTTGCAAACAAATTTGAGAGCCAAAGCTCTCCTTGCTTAATTGCAAACCAAGAACTTATCAAAGGATTTGCATCCCTTTGTGGCGTTCAACCTCTTCTCCGTGCGTGGTGCGTAATATCCAAGTGTGGAGGTGAGTTTCCTGCAGCCAAATCTGTGTTTTGCCAAGAAATCCTTACCAATTTTGTTGTTGGGTCTTGAATCGTTTCTTCTTGGTTCTCTAGCCTCGTAGCTAGTTGGGTCGATAGGAATCGTGTTGCGGGGTTCGCATCAGCTTAAGCTTTCTCTGACTTGCCCTCTAGTCAAGAATTCTTCGACCTGCTTCTGGATCTCCTTAGTATCGTCCGGATTGGTACGATAAGCCGGTCGGTTTGGAAGAGACGCTCCAGGAATGAAGTCAATCTGATGCTCAATCCCTCGCAATGGTGGCGCACCGTCCGGGATCTCTTCAGGAAACACGTCTTCATATTCCTGTAACAAAGAAACAAAAACACTTGGCAACGCATTGTCAAGTTCATTAGTAGATAAATAAGTCTCCTTATACAAGAGTATAAGAACAGACCTCTTCGCCAAGACGGCATGTTCTACATCACTTGCCTTTGCGTAAAAATTTTCAACCTTTTTTTCGGTTTCTTTTTCTCTCTCTCCACTCTTCTCTCCCTCACTCTTTTCTCCCACTCTCTCCTTTTTTTCTTTAACCATCTTCTTTTGGTCCTCAAAAACTTGCTTAGGAGATAAGGGTGCAAGTGTAATCCTTTTTCCTTTCCACTCAAATGAATACTTATTATTGTACCCATCATGTGTAGCCCTCCGATCATATTGCCATGGTCTCCCAAGCAATATATGCCCAGCTTGCATGGGGACTACATCGCACAATACTTCATCCTTGTACTTTCCAATGGCAAAGGATACTAGTACCTGTTTGCTAACCTTTACTTCCCCGCTATCATTCAACCATTGTAGCTTGTAGGGTTTCGGGTGTTTGATCATTGGCAACCCTAGCTTTTCAACTAAGGTAGTACTAGCCACGTTGGCGCAACTCCCACCATCAATGATGACATTACACACTTTAGAGTTCACATGACACCTTGTGTGAAATATGTTCTCTCGTTGTTGCTCCGCATCCTCATCCTTATATTGGATACTCAAGGATCTCATTACCACTAGAGCCTCTCCCTCCACGGGCCCTATTTCCTCATCACTAGCTTCTTCTAGTAATGGCATTTCTTCTTCATCACTATCCCTATCCGTTTCAATGTCGTCATTGGCTTGGACGATCATGACCTTTTTATTCGGACATTGGGATGCAATGTGTCCGGTTCCAAGACACCTAAAACACTTGACATCTCGGTATCGGATCGGGTTTTCAACCTTACCCTTATCCCTACTAGTCTCCACTTCCTTGCCCTTATTCAATTCAAACCTAGGCTTGGAGCTAGTCGCTTCATCTTTCTTCCAATTTTTCCATGGTGTGGTAGGGGTGGGTTTTGATGTAGTTGGGTTAACCTTAGGTGGGAAAGTGCGGCTGCTCTTCTTCCTCAATTGCCTCTCCACCTTGATTGCCATATGGACCATGTCCTCTAACTCTACATAGTGATGTAGCTCCACAATATTGGCAATCTCTTGGTTCAAACCACTAACAAACCTAGCCATGGTGGCTTCCCTATCCTCCTCAATATTGGCTCTAACCATGGTCATCTCCATATCCTTGTAATAATCATCTACCGACCTAAATCCTTGAGTGAGCCTTTGCAACTTCTGATATAGCTCTCGGTAGTAATGGCTTGGAATAAACCGTTTTCTCATGATAGCCTTCATATTCTCCCAACTATCAATCGGTCTTTCACCATTTCTCCTCCTAGCAATAACTAGTTGATCCCACCAATTTAAAGCATAGTCGGTGAATTCTAGTACGGCCAACTTAACCTTTTTTTCATCCGAATAATTGTGGCACGCAAAGATATGCTCAACCTTCTTTTCCCACTCCAAATAGAGTTCCGGGTCATTCTTTCCTTGGAATGCCGGCATTCTCATTTTAATGCTATCCAAGCTCCTATCAACCCCGTCATTGGGTCGTTGTGGGGGTCTCCTAAAACCTCCCCGACCATGGCCTCCTCTAGGCCCATGGCGTCCTCCAAAGGGCATCCTCCCTTCTCCCTCATAAACATCCTCACCAAAACTATCCGCCTCAGACTCCTCATCAATATGGACCCTTCTATTAGGCCTTTCTATATTAGGAGCGTTTTGCGGTGCTTCTTGCCGCATGTTGGCGATAGTGGCCTCTTGTCTCTCTAACCGCTCATTCACATTGACCATGACGGCATTCATCCGTTCCATGGACTGTTGTAACGCCCTCATCATAAAAGTCGTATCGGGCCCTTCCTCGGAGCTATTCCTGTTAGACATATTCAATGATACTAAACAAACAAACAAATTAGCAATTAACAAAGTGGAACTTTCACTCGTTACCTCACGTGTTTACACTCGAATGTGATTGCCCAAGCGCTCGAAGCCTTATGACAAACCAAACCAACCAAGATTTCCACCCAAAGTAGAGTTTTCGTCCTCAACAACCCGTAGTTTGCAATATCCAATGTTAAGCACAAAGGAAACTAACTCGAAGTGTTTTGAAACTCTAACTCTATTAGTTCGGAATCAAGTTCAATTTAACAAATTCAAACTCGTAATTATGTAAACAAACAAAGAAACGATCCGTTAAGCGTAAACGACGCTAAAACGAAGAAATTCCGTAAATCCTCGGAAAAATCAAGAATTTACTCTCTTTTCTCTTTTTTTTTTTTTTTTTTTTATAAATATCTAACGAGATATTTCTCGGGGGATATTTTCACGAGATATTTTCGTGAGATATTTTCCGAGATATTTTCGGGAGATACTTTCGGAAGATATTTTTTTTTTTTTTTTATAAAATGCAGAGAAAACGTTTGGCTCTCACTTTTTCAAAACGAGAATCACATGTGAGATTACCAAAATACCCCTCTCCCACAAAAACGAATTTTGGGGGAATTTTTCAACATGAAATCTTCTCCAAATTCAATCAAGATAAGAGGGAAACAACAACATCAATCAGATTATTCCAGGAATTGCAATAAACACATAGAATCATAGAAGAACACAGAATTTTTTTGAAGGAATTTTTCTTGTTGCTATGAAACAAAAAATGACAGAAATTTAAGATAGGAATCTAGAGTCTCAACCTAGAGCTCTGATACCAAATGATGCGAACCCCGCAACACGATTCCTATCGACCCAACTAGCTACGAGGCTAGAGAACCAAGAAGAAACGATTCAAGACCCAACAACAAAATTGGTAAGGATTTCTTGGCAAAACACAGATTTGGCTGCAGGAAACTCACCTCCACACTTGGATATTACGCACCACGCACGGAGAAGAGGTTGAACGCCACAAAGGGATGCAAATCCTTTGATAAGTTCTTGGTTTGCAATTAAGCAAGGAGAGCTTTGGCTCTCAAATTTGTTTGCAACAAACAAGTATTTTTCATAAAAATGGGAAGTGTCCCAAGAGCTGCTACAATATGTCTTTATATAGTGTACAAGAAAACCTAAAAGAAAATATAAAATCCTAGCCATTGATTCTAATCCAATGGTGGTAATTACAAGCACAAATCGATCCATGCCGCGGCGGGTGTTTCTTGTGCCGCGGCGCGCCCTCTTTTTGGACTGCTCGGAGAAAAACAGAACGGTCCGTGCCGCGGCGGAACAATTCTATGCCGCGGCGCGCTCCCACGTCCAGAATTCCTAATCAAAGCAGAACGTTGCTCGCCGCGGCGCCATTATTCCATGCCGCGGCGCAGATCCGTTTTCTCCAATTCTGCCTCTAGCACATTGCTTGGCCTCTCACAAGCCATGTGCTCATCCCTCATCATCCCTTGGCCTTGTAATAGCTCTTGGATAAGTCCACTCAAGGCGTCCTTGAGTTGCCTCACCTTCGACCTCGTGATTGGCCCATTCGGGATACGAAGTGGTGGTAGCGCTACATGATTCGTATCACAAAGTCTCACGCCAGCGAAAATGCCTTACTGCCTCTCCTTGGGTCTTACAACGGCTGTTCAGGCTGCTCGTCGAAGTCTCCTTCTAAGATTACTAAAAAATTTCTTTAGGTAAACACTTCCAATTAGATCTTTTCTGAATACCTAACTTAATCACCTACAACAATGGCTCTGATACCAAATGGCCTAGGATCTATATTGTAAGTGATAAAGAAGATAATGAAGCGAAAACTTATAAATTTTATTGATAAAAATATATTACAAGAGTGGGAAGCTTTTAATAATTACAAGAGAGAGAGAGGAAATTTTTTTCTATATACTTTTTTCTATATCTTCTGAATGGAAATTGAGTCCTCTTATAGAATACGAGGCTCAGATACAAACAGAGCTCAAATAATTAAAAGATAAGCCTCGTAAGGCTTTTCTAAAAGTAGATGCCTTCCCATGTGAGGTGCGGGTCCCTTGTCGGTGTCGGCAAGTTTGTTTTTTGTAGAAGATGCTCCTCGTTGTGGAAGCTGGGTCCCTTGTCTGGTGGTGTGTCCCAGATAATTTGTGGAGTCGATTATCCAGCCTTTTGTGGGTCCCGTTAATATTGTCGGCAGGTTATAATTGGTTTATTCACTTGTGCTGGCAATATTATCTTTTTCTGAGGGGTCTATCTAATTTTTCCTCAGAATCAGTTTCGCTCTCATTAGAGCATAGTTTTTCTAGTTTTCTAGAAATATAGACGTCACTCTTTCCTTTCTCCTTAAGAGAGGTAATAACCTTTTCAATAATATTTTCCTCTTGTTTAGAAGATGATGGTTCCTCTAATTTAAGAGTTTTAAATAATTCAATTGGTTTAAAATTATTAAATTCTTCGATGGGAGTTTTGTCCCACCATCTTGCCTGGGCAGTTCTTGCTAAGCACCACAGGTCTTCATGAGTATAAAGTTCATAACCCCATTTCCAGATCCATGGGATTTTGTATGAGGCGAGAAATAAGAGTAAATTATGATCTTCGTTTAAAATGGAATTAAAATTTAATTTTTCAAATTTGTCTAATGCTGATTCTACCATTTTAGGTAGGATTTGAGCTGGTGGACCGAAAAATGAGAACCAGTTTCGGAACCAAATAGGGAAATCATTCTGAGAATAATAATCCCCAGATTTAAACTGAAGATACCATGTGTGGGAACCTCTTGAGTTTTGGTAAAAGAAAGTATTTTCCCAAGCTTGTATATAATCGAAAAAATTGTAAGACGTGGGATGTATTCTTTTATTTTGGAATCGTTCCCTAGTGTAGAGATCTAGGTTCCAATCATTTTTTGTTAAAACTCTTTTAATTTTTAGAGTAGAATATGCAATTTCTTTTGAATTTCGCATGTTATGATTGATTTCTATGGATCCTGTTTCTTTAAGGATCTGTTCAAAATAATCCCTATTTTTTGGGACAGTGTAGGGTGGTAAATTATCTTTAAGATATATTTGTGCTACCTGTTGAGGTGTTTTTCCCAAGTCATCGTTTTCGATGGGGATGATGATTTTGCTTCTAATTTGCTGCCAATTTTGTGGAGGTGGCTGAGCAGTTTTATTCTGGGCTCCTTTCTGAGCTGCTTGAAGGTAGTTGACCTTCTTCATTTTCTTGTAAGAATTCCCTTGTAAGGAAGTCTGGGAGCGAGTTCTCTTCCCCCCTGATATATTCGATGTCAAAATCGAATATGGAAAGTATAGCTTGCCACCTAGCAAATATCTGTTTAGATGCTAAGTTTTTAACGTCCTTTTGAAGAACTTCCTTGGCACTTTTACAATCAACTCTTAATAAGAATTTTTGGTTTAGAAGGTCGTCTTGGAATTTTGAAATACACAAGACAATGGCTAGAATTTCTTTTTTAATTGTGGAATATTTCTTTTGAGAAGGTTTCCAGATGCCTGATGTAAATCGAACTAGCATCTCTTTTATAGGCATTTTTTGCTTAAGGATGCCTCCATAGCCTAACTCCGAAGCATCTGTCTCCACTACTTTAGGAGCTTCGGGATCAGATAAGGCTAGGCATGGGAGCTCTTTAGCTCGAAGCTTTATTTTTTGGACAGCTTGCGTGCAAGCTGTACTCCATTCTGGAGGATTCTTTTTGAGACGTTCAAAGAGTGGTTTGGCGTCTATTGCAAGATTTTGATAAAAATCTGAAATATAATTAAGACTTCCAAGAAATCTCTGTAGCTGTTTCTTATCCCTAATTTCATTAGGGAATTTGTCGGCAAAGATTATTGACCGATCTATTGGGCTTATGAGCCCATGTTCAATGTTGTGGCCCAAGAATCTAACTTGGGTTTGGAATAACTTCATCTTTTTTGATGAGACTACTAGCCCATTACTTTTAATGGTGTTAAAGAATATGTTTAAATGTTTCCAATGTTGGTCTACTGAATTTGAGTAGACTAAGACGTCATCTATGTAGACGATAGTAAATCCTAAATAAGGATTAAAAATATCGTTCATTATTTTTTGATATTCGCTTGGGGCATTTTTGAGCCCAAAAGGCATCACATTCCATTCGTAGAGCCCAAATGGAACAGTGAAGGCTGTTTTGTAGCGATCACTTTTAGTAATTTGAATTTGCCAATATCCACTTTTCATATCAAACTTTGAAAAGATTATGGCTTTATTTAAACGACTGAGTAAGTCTTTTTTATTGGGTAATGGGTATCTAACCCATCTAAGCACCTTATTAAGGGGCTTGTAATTGATAACTAGTTGAGGGACTCCTCGTTCTAGTTCAGTGCTATTCTCAACATAGAACGCTGGGCAGGACCATGGTGAGGTACTGGGCCTGATAAGGCCTTTTTTAAGCAAGTCTTCTATTTCTTGCTTGCATATTTTCAAATGGCGTTCATTCATTTGAATGGGCCGGGCTTTAGTGTTGATATGGGCCTCTTGGAATTCAGGTTCATATGGCAAGGATACCACATGTCTTTTTCGATTCCAAAATGCACTAGGTATTTCAGAACAGATCTCTTTTTCGAATTTCTCTTTTAGAAGTCGAATTTTATTTTGGATTTCATATGATGAAATCTTCTGTTTAACCATTTTAAGGCTCACTTCTGATTGTAATGAGTAAAGGATTGGTCCATTGGGGATTCGTAGGGGCTGAAGTGGCGCATTACTCGTATCACCAAGGATCACCTCAAGGAAAGTGACATGGATTCACAACGAGGAAACATTTTCCATACACGATGTCACGTGTGATACGAACCAGATCGCGCCACTAACAAGGCCTGACTCGTATCATGGACCAAGCCGAGAAGGGGGTGAAATAACGGCGTAGAAAGGCGCCCCACAAACACGAGCTAGGGCGCAAACATGTTAGCCATGAAGTGCCAAGCTAATTTGTGGATTTTCAGGATTTTGGAGCTGCGCCGCGGCATGATAATCCCCCGCCGCGGCGACCAAGTTTCTGGTTTAGTGGAATTTTTGACGAGGCATTCTCGCCGCGGCATGAAATATGTGCGCCGTGGCGCCGATGTTTCTGTTTTGGGCATGAAGGCTGGGAGATGTGCGCGCAGGACGGGTAGACGCGCGCGCAAGTGTGGGCAGAGGTGCGCGCAGAGGACCAGGGACGTGCGCACCGCGGCATGGCTTTTGGGCCCCGCGGCACAGACCTCTCGGGTTGAAGTGCAAGGTTCCTCGCCGCGGCATGGAATTTGTCCGCCGCGGCCCGCATACTTTTACTTTAGTGATCCGAGCCTCCTCGCCGCGGCATGAATATTTGCCCGCCGCGGCGCAAGTGTAAAATTTGTATTTTCAACCATTGGATCAAATCCAATGGCTCATATTTTGTCTTTTCTTTTAGGTTTTTGTGTGAGCCCTATTTAAAGACATTTGGGCAGCTCATTTTGTAACTTTTGTTCATTAATGAAATTTGTTAGAAAACAAATTGTGAGAGCCCATGAGCTCCTTGCTTGATTGCAAGCCAACCCCCCAAGAACTTATCAAAGGTCTTTGCACCCCTTTGTGGCGTTCGCCCTCTCCTCCGTGCGTGGTGCGTAATATCCATGTGTGTAGGTGAGTTTCTTGCAGCCCAATCTGTGTTTTGTCTTGGATTTCTCCTCCCAATTTGGTTGTTGGGTCTTGGACCGTTGCTTTCGGTTCTCTAGCCTCGTGGCTAGGCGGGTCGATAGGAATCGCGTTCCGACGGTTCGCATCATTTGGTATCAGAGCTCTAGGTTGAGACTCTAGATTCCTATCTTAAATTTCTGTCTTTTTGTTTTCCTAGCAACAAGAAAATTGCTTCACAAAAAAAAAAATTCTGTGTTCATCTTGTTTTTGTGTGTTTAATGCATTTCCTGGAATAACCTGTGTGATGTTGTTGTTTGCTTCTTATTTTGGTTGAATTTGGAGAAGATTTTGTGTTGGAAATTCCCCCAAATTTTCGTTTTTCTTGAAAAGGGGTATTTTGGTAATCTCACATGTGATTTTTCTTCTTGAAAAGTGAGAGCCAAACTTTTCTCTTTATTTAAAAAAAAAAAAAAAAAAAAATATCTTCCGAAAATATCTCCCGAAAATATCTCCCGAAAATATCTCGGAAAATATCTCACGAAAATATCTCGTGAAAATATCTCCCGAAAATATCTCGTTAGATATTTTTTATAAAAAAAAAAAAAAAAAAAAAAATTTAGAAAAAAAGGAAGAGGATACTTCGGTGATTATAAAAAAAAAAAAAAAGAGAGAAAAAGGAGAGTGAATTCTTGATTTCCCGAGAATTTACGAAATTTCCTCGTTTTAGCGTCGTTTACGCTTTAACGGATCGTTTCTTTGTTTGTTTGCAATTTTTCGGATTGGATTCGCTAAATCGAACTTCCTTCCAAACTCATAGAGTTAGGGTTTCAAAACACATTGAGTTAGTTTCCTTTGTTCCATACATTTGGATATTGCAAGCTACACTTGTTGAGTGTGAAATTCTACATTGGTGTGGAAGACTTGGACGGTTTGGTTTGTCATAGGGCTTCGAGCGCTACGGCAATCAAAATTTGAGTGTAAACACGTGAGGTAACGAGTAAAAGTTCCAATTTTGTTGATTGTTAATTGTTTGTTTGTGTTAGTTGTTGTAAACATGTCTGACAGGAATAGCTCAGAGGAAAGGCCCGATACAACTCTTGTGATGAGGGCATTACAACAAGCCATGGAACGGATGAATGCCGTCATGGTTAACATAAATGAACGAATGGAACATCAAGAAGCAACTATCGTCAACTTAGGGCAAGAGGCGCCACAAGTCGCTCCTAATGTGGGAAGACCTAATAGGAGAGCCCTTTTTGAGGAAGAGTTGGATGAAGATAGTTTTGGAGAGAACTATAATGAAGATGAAGGGAGGATGCCCTTTGGAAGACGATATGGGCCTAGAGGTGGCCATGATCGGGGAGGAATAAGGAGGTACCCACGCCAACCTTATGATGAGGTTGATCGGAGCTTGGGTAATATCAAAATGAAAATGCCGTCATTCCAAGGAAAGAATGACCCGGAGCTTTACTTAGAGTGGGAGAAGAAGGTTGAGCATATCTATGCTTGCCACAACTACTCCGATGAGAAAAAGGTCAAATTGGCGGTGATCGAATTTACTGACTACGCTTTAAACTGGTGGGATCAGTTGGTAGTTGGGAGAAGGAGGAATGGAGAGAGACCGATAAGTAGTTGGGAAGACATGAAATCCATCATGCGGAAGAGATTTGTTCCGAGCCACTACTACCGAGAGCTTTATCAGAAATTGCAACGACTTCATCAAGGCTGTCGATCGGTTGATGAGTATTACAAGGAAATGGAGGTAGCCATGGTTAGAGCTAGCCTTGAGGAGGATAGAGAGGCCACTATGGCTCGGTTTCTGAGTGGACTAAATCCGGAAATTGCTAATGTTGTTGAGCTTCATCATTATGTGGAGATGGAAGACATGGTCCACATGGCAATCAAAGTAGAAGCGCAATTCAGGAGAAGAAGTAACCGGATGCAACCACCAAGGCCAATTTCTCCAACACCTTGGGTACAAGATTTTAGGAGAGAAGAAGGAACTAGCTCCAAGCCCCGCTTTGAAGTCAACAAGGGCAAAGAGATGGAGACTAGTCAAGATAAAGGAAAGGGTAAGGTTGAAACCTTTCCCCGAAATCGAGATGTGAGTTGTGATGCGAATAATGCGCCACTTCAGCCCCTACGAATCCCCAATGGACCAATCCCAAGATTGAAGGCCAAAAGAATTCAAGAAGCCTTGAATGGGCTCATTCAAGACTTGGAACAAGGTCAAGAGATGATGGGAAAAAGAGGTGAAGCTTGTGAGAGGCCTAGCATGGAGCTAAGGGCAGATTTTGGGAAGGAAGACCTGCGCCGCGGCATGGAAATATAGCCGCCGCGGCGAGCGACTTTCTGTTTTGGGAGAAGATCTGGACGAGGAAGTGCGCCGCGGCATAGAATTGGCGCGCCGTGGCAAGGATCGTTCTGTTTTGGTTGGAAGGGGGCGATAGGCGCGCGCGCGGGTCCTGGCAGATGTGCGCGCAGACGTGCTTCACTAGGCGCGCCGTGGCATGAGAATTGTCCGCCGTGGCCCGGGAGTTTCTGTTTTCCTCCGAGCAGTCCACAAAAAAGGCGCGCCGCGGCACAAGAAAACACCCGCCGCGGCATGGGTCGACATTTCTTTAAAATTCTCACCATTGGATTAGAATCAATGGCTGAGATGTAATCTTTCTTTTAGGTTTTGTTGTACCCTATATAAAGACAATTTGTGGCAGCTATTTTGTAACTTTGTTCATTAAATACAATTTTGATTTTGAAATCAAATTTGAGAGCTCCAAAGCTCATGCTTCTTCCCCAATCAAACTTATTAAAGGTTTTGCAATCCTTTGTGGCGTTTTCTCTCGTCTTGTTGCGTGGTGTGTAATATCCAGGTAAAAAGGTGAGTTCTTGCAGCCCCAAAATCTGTTTTCCTCTAGGGATTTGTATGCTTAGATTGTGTGAAATCTGAAAATCGTTTCTTCGTAAGATTCGAGCTTTCTTGGTTCGCATCATTTGGTATCAGAGCTCTTGGTTGTGATTATCAGATTTCCTATCTTTAATTTCCATTTTCGAATTTAAAAAAAAAAAAAAAAAAAATTCTGGAAGAAAATCTGTGTTCTTCAATGTTTCCTGCATTGTTTTTCAATTCCTGTTTGTTCTTGATGATTCTAAGTGTTTATTGCAATTCCTGATTAACCTGAGTGGTGTTGTTGTTTTCCCTCTTATCTTGATTGAAATTGGAGCATATTTCATGTTGAAAATTAACCCCAATTTTCGTTTTTTCAAGAAGGGTATTTTGGTAATCTCACATGTGATTTTTTCTTCTTGAAAAGTGAGAGCCAAACTTTTTCTCTGATTTTTAAAAAAAAAAAAAAAAAAAAAAAATATCTCACGAAAATATCTCGTGAAAATATCTCACGAAAATATCTCGTGAAAATATCTCCCGAAAATATCTCGCTAGATATTTTATAAAAAAAAAAAAAAAAAAAAAGGAGAAAGGATATTTCGTGCTTATAAAAAAAAAAAAAAAAAAAGAGAGAAAAAGAGAAGAAGAGAGTGAATTCTTGATTTCCCGAGAATTTGCGGAATTTCCTCGTTTTAGCGTCGTTTACGCTTTAACGGATCGTTTTCTTGTGTGTTTGCTTTTACGGGTTGAAATTGCCAAAATTGAACTTGTTTCCAAAAATCATAGAGTTAGCACTTCTAAAACACTTTGAGTTAGTTTCTTTAGTCCCTTACATTTGGATATTGCAAACTACCCTCGGTGAGTGCAAAATTCTACAATTGTTTGGAAAACCCGAACGGTTTGGTTTGCTAAGAGCTACGAGCGCTTGGGCGATCAAATCCGAGAGTTAAACACGAGAGGTAACGAGTGAAATTTCTATTTTCTTGCTAATCGCTAATTGTTTGCTTGTGTAGTTTCCTTTTTGTTAAACATGTCTAACAGAGGTAGTCCCGAAGAAAGGCCCGACGCCGCATTTATGATGAGGGCACTCCAACAGTCAATAGAAAGGATGAACGCCGTCATGGCTAATATGAACGAGCGTATGGATCGACAAGAAGCAATTATCGCCAATTTGAGGCAAGAGGCCCCAAGAGTCGCCCCTAATATCGGAGGTGCTCATAGGCGAGTTGAAGATGAGGAGGAGTTGGGAGAGAATAGTAATGAAGGAGAATTTGACGAAGATGAAGGAAGGATACCCATAGGAGGTAGATATGGGCATAGGGGAGGAAGGAATGGAAGAGGTGGAAATTGGAGACCCCCGCAAAGGCCTAATGATGGAGTAGACTGGAGTTTGGGTAACATCAAAATGAAGATGCCGTCGTTTCAAGGAAAGAACGACCCAGAACTCTACTTGGAATGGGAGAAGAAAGTGGAGCACATCTTTGAGTGCCACAACTACTCCGAAGAGAAGAAGGTAAAACTGGCCGTAATTGAATTCACCGATTATGCTTTAAACTGGTGGGATCAATTAGTGGTAGGACGGAGAAGAAACGGAGAAAGGCCGATTGACAGTTGGGAGGAAATGAAGGCTCTCATGAGGAAGCGTTTCATCCCTAGTCACTACTATAGGGAACTCTATCAAAGGTTGCAAAGACTCAACCAAGGATATAAATCGGTTGATGACTATTATAAGGAGATGGAGGTGACTATGGTTAGGGCCAATGTCGAGGAGGATAGGGAGGCCACCATGGCTCGCTTTATGAGCGGTTTAAATCCGGAAATAGCCAATGTTGTTGAACTTCATCACTATGTGGAGTTAGAGGATATGGTACACATGGCTATAAAGGTGGAGAGGCAACTAAGAAAAAGGGGTGTTCGGTCATTTCCACCCAAGACAAGTACTTCGGCACAAAAACCGAATCCCACTACACCTTGGAAAGCAAGTTGGAAGAAAGAAGAGGGCACTAGCTCTAAGCCAAGGTTCGATTCCAACAAAGGCAAAGAAGTTGAGCTTAGTAAGGATAAAGGTATCCTCGAGAACCCTACTCGTAATCGTGACATTAAATGTTTTCGTTGTCTTGGTAGGGGCCACTATGCATCGAATTGTCCAAACAAGAGAGTCATGATTGTTCAAGCAAATGGAGAGGTTGGAACGGATGATGAGAGTGAGGATGAGGAGATGCCACCACTAGAGGAAGCTAGTGATGAGGAGGTAGGACCCGTAGAGGGGGAGGCTCTTATGATTAGGAGAACTTTGAGCGCTCAACTAAAGGATGAGGGTATTGATCAACAAAGAGAGAACATCTTTCACACCAAGTGTCATGTGAGTGGAAAGGTGTGCAATATGATCATTGATGGAGGAAGTTGTACAAATGTAGCTAGCACTACCTTAGTTGGGAAACTAGGGTTAGCCACCATCAAACACCCGAAGCCCTATAAATTGCAATGGTTGAATGAATCTGGGGTAGTAAAGGTTGATCAACAAGTTTTGGTGTCCTTCTCCATTGGGAAGTACAAGGATGAAGTTATGTGTGACGTTGTTCCGATGCAAGCCGGACATATATTGCTAGGGAGGCCTTGGCAATATGATAGGAGAGTCATTCATGATGGATTTAAGAACAAGTATTCATTTGAGAAGGGGGGGAAAAAGATTACTCTCGTACCTTTGACTCCAAAACAGGTTTTTGAGGAGCAAGTGCGGATGAGTAAGGATAAGGGCAAGGATGAAAAAACGGAAGTGGAGGAAGTTAAATCAAGTTTTTATGCAAGGGAGCACGATTTAAAAAGAGCCATTTTGGCGAAACAACTTGTACTTGTACTTTTGTACAAGGAAGTTCATTTTTCTAACGAGCTTGACAAAACTTTGCCAAGTGTGACTGTTTCCTTGTTACAGGAATTTGAAGACGTGTTTCCAGATGAGATTCCAGATGGATTACCACCAATCCGGGGAATCGAGCACCAAATAGACTTTGTGCCTGGTGCGTCACTTCCAAACAGGCCCGCCTACAGAGCCAACCCCGAGGACACCAAGGAAATTCAACGGCAGGTTGAAGAGTTCTTGTCCAAAGGACAAGTGAGGGAAAGCCTAAGTCCATGTGCGGTACCCGTGTTAGTCGTGCCTAAGAAGGATGGAACCACCCGGATGTGCGTTGATTGTCGAGCGATCAACAATATCACGGTAAAGTATCGACATCCCATTCCTAGGTTAGATGACATGCTTGATGAACTATATGGTGCATGCATATTTTCTAAGATAGATTTGAAAAGTGGTTACCACCAAATTAGAATGAAGGAAGGTGACGAATGGAAAACCGCTTTCAAAACTAAATATGGACTGTATGAATGGTTAGTCATGCCATTTGGGCTATCTAACGCCCCTAGTACCTTTATGAGGCTTATGAACCATGTCTTACGTGCTTACATTGGAAAATTCGTAGTTGTTTACTTTGATGACATACTCATTTATAGTAAAGACTTAGAAGAGCATGTATTACATTTACGGTTTGTGCTTGAACTGCTAAGAAAGGAAAAACTTTATGCTAATCTGAAAAAGTGTTGTTTTTGCATGGAAAAGTTAGTCTTTCTTGGATTTGTTGTTAGCTCTAAGGGTATAGAAGTTGACTCTGAAAAGGTCAAGGCGATTAGGGATTGGCCCTCGCCTAAATCTGTTACTGATGTTCGCAGTTTTCATGGTTTAGCTAGTTTTCACCGCAGGTTTGTGAAGGATTTTAGTACACTAGCTGCTCCTCTGACCGAGGTCATCAAGAAAACTGTCGAATTCAAATGGGGTGCTGAGCAAGAGAAAGCATTCAAACTGTTAAAGGATAAGTTAATTTCTGCTCCTGTATTATCTTTGCCTGATTTTACTAAAACATTTGAAGTTGAATGCGATGCTTCAGGTGTTGGCATAGGTGCAGTTTTAATGCAGGAGAAACGACCAGTTGCCTTTTTCAGCGAGAAGCTTGGAGGAGCAACCCTGAATTACCCAACATACGACAAAGAGCTCTACGCATTGGTGAGAACTCTAGAGACGTGGCAGCATTATCTTTGGCCAAAGGAATTCGTCATCCACACCGATCACGAGTCCTTGAAGCATCTGAAGAGCCAGAGAAAATTGAATAGACGACATGCAAAATGGATGGAATACATCGAGACCTTCCCTTATGTTATTCAATATAAGCGAGGTAAAGAAAATGTTGTTGCTGATGCATTATCTCGAAGGTATACCCTACTTTCTGCTTTGAATGCTAGGTTGTTAGGATTTGAGCACATAAAAGAGATGTATGCTGATGATGATGATTTTTCTGTCATTTTTAATGCATGTTTCAAAACTGCTTTTGGAAAGTTTTACAAGTTAGATGGGTATTTGTTTAAAGAAAATCTTTTGTGCGTACCCAACTGTTCAATGCGAGAGTTGTTAGTAAGAGAGGCCCATGGAGGAGGTCTTATGGGACACTTCGGTGTTAAAAAGACCCTAGATGTTCTACACGAACATTTCTTCTGGCCGAATATGAGGCGGGATGTAGAGCGCATATGCTCTAGGTGCCTCACTTGTAGGCAAGCGAAGTCCAGAGTCCTACCTCAAGGACTGTATACACCCCTACCGGTGCCTAGTTCACCTTGGGTGGATATTTCCATGGACTTTATCTTGGGTTTGCCTAGATCTAGGGGTGGAAGAGATTCCATTTTTGTAGTTGTTGACAGGTTTTCAAAAATGGCACATTTTATCGCGTGTCACAAAACCGATGATGCAACTAACATTGCTAATCTTTTTTTTAGAGAGATTGTACGGTTGCATGGGGTTCCAAAAAGTATAATTTCCGATAGGGATGTTAAATTCCTAAGCTATTTTTGGAAAACTCTATGGGCCAAGTTGGGGACGAAACTTTTGTCTTCTACTACTTGTCATCCCCAAACTGATGGCCAAACAGAGGTAGTAAATCGAACTTTATCTACTCTGTTACGAACGGTCATTCAGAAAAATTTGAAAAATTGGGAGGATTGTTTGCCTTTTATTGAATTTGCTTATAATAGGAGTGTGCATTCCACTACTAACCATACACCTTTTGAAATTGTTTATGGTTTTAACCCACTCACTCCTATGGATTTATTGCCTTTACCTGTTTCAGTTAGGACAGATTTGACAGGTGCCAAGAAAGCTGAAATGGTAAAGAAACTACATGAAAGCATTCACGAGCGCATTGAGAAAAAGAATAAAGAATTTGCGTTCAAGGCCAACAAAGGGCGACGTAGGGTCATTTTCGAACCCGGTGATTGGGTTTGGGTACATATGCGAAAGGAACGGTTTCCCGAAAAGCGAAAGTCCAAACTACAACCTCGGGGGGATGGGCCATTCCAAGTACTCGAGCGCATCAACGACAATGCCTACAAGCTCGACCTTCCAGGTGATTATAGTGTTAGCGCGTCTTTCAATGTTTCTGACCTTTCTCTTTTTGATAATACAGATGAAGATTCGAGGTCGAATCCTATTCAAGAGAGGGCGAATGATGCGAATAATGCGCCACTTCAGCCCCTACGAATCCCCAATGGACCAATCACAAGATTGAAGGCCAAAAGAATTCAAGAAGCCTTGAATGGGCTCATTCAAGACTTGGAACAAGGTCAAGAGATGATGGGAAAAAGAGGTGAAGCTTGTGAGAGGCCTAGCATGGAGCTAAGGGCAGATTTTGGGAAGGAAGACCTGCGTCGCGGCATGGAAATATAGCCGCCGCGGCGAGCGACTTTCTGTTTTGGGAGAAGATCTGGACGAGGAAGCGCGCCGCGGCATAGAATTGGCGCGCCGCGGCAAGGATCGTTCTGTTTTGGTTGGAAGGGGGCGACAGGCGCGCGCGCGGGTCCTGGCAGATGTGCGCGCAGACGTGCTTCACTAGGCGCGCCGCGGCATGAGAATTGTCCGCCGCGGCCCGGGAGTTTCTGTTTTCCTCCGAGCAGTCCACAAAAAAGGCGCGCCGCGGCACAAGAAAACACCCGCCGCGGCATGGGTCGACATTTCTTTAAAATTCTCACCATTGGATTAGAATCAATGGCTGAGATGTAATCTTTCTTTTAGGTTTTGTTGTACCCTATATAAAGACAATTTGTGGCAGCTATTTTGTAACTTTGTTCATTAAATACAATTTTGATTTTGAAATCAAATTTGAGAGCTCCAAAGCTCATGCTTCTTCCCCAATCAAACTTATCAAAGGTTTTGCAATCCTTTGTGGCGTTTTCTCTCGTCTTGTTGCGTGGTGTGTAATATCCAGGTAAAAAGGTGAGTTCTTGCAGCCCCAAAATCTGTTTTCCTCTAGGGATTTGTATGCCTAGATTGTGTGAAATCTGAAAATCGTTTCTTCGTAAGATTCGAGCTTTCTTGGTTCGCATCAAGTTGTTTTCGCTGTCTTGGAAAAGGTCATTATGCGTCCCAATGTCCGAACAAGAAAGCAATGATCATACAAGCAAATGGGGAGGTGGAGACAGATGAAGAGAGTGATGGTGAGGAGATGCCACCATTGGAAGAAGCAAGTGCGGAAGAGATAGTTCCGGTGAAAGGAGACTTGCTTATGATAGGGCGAGTGCCCAAGGATGGCTCCAAGGAAAGTGACATGGATTCACAACGGGGAAACATTTTCCATACACGATGTCACGTGAATGGCAAAGTCTGCAGCCTAATTATCGATGGGGGTTGTTGTTCCAACATAGCTAGTACTACCCTAGTTGAGAAGTTAGGGCTACCCACAACCAAACATCCCACTCCTTACAAACTTCAATGGTTAAATGATCAGGGTGAGGTGAAAGTGGAACATCAAGTCTTGGTACCCTTTGCTATGGGAAATTATCAAGATGTTGTATTGTGTGATGTGGTAGCAGTGCAGGTTGGGCATATGATTTTGGGCCGGCCTTGGCAATATGATCGACGGGTGACTTATGACGGATATAAAAATAAGTACTCGTTCGACAAGGATGGATGTAAGATAACCCTTGTCCCCCTTACCCCGAAAGAAGTGGTTGAAGATCAACTGAAGCTCAAGAACAAGGGAAAGCAAGAAAAGGGAAAGGGAAAGGAGAAAGAAAATGGTGAAGTGCCCAAAGAGAAGATTGGGCATACCAAAGAAAAAGAAAAAAAGAAAAAAATGAAAGAATGTCTATTTTCTTACTTTTCTTTCTTGCAGGGCTATTATGATGAGGAGCAGAACCGAGATGGACTCCTACACTTACCCCAAGATGAAGGTCCGAATTCGAGGTCGAATTCTCTTGAAGAGGGAGGCAATGATACGAACCGGATCGCGCCACTAACAAGGCCTGACTCGTATCATAGACCAAGTCGAGAAGGGGGTGAAATAACGGCGTAGAAAGGCGCCCCACAAACACGAGCTAGGGCGCAAACATGTTAGCCATGAAGTGCCAAGCTAATTTGTGGATTTTCAGGATTTTGGAGTTGCGCCGCGGCATGACAATCCCCCGCCGCGGCGACCAAGTTTCTGTTTTAGTGGAATTTTTGACGAGGCATTCTCGCCGCGGCATGAAATATGTGCGCCGCGGCGCCGATGTTTCTGTTTTGGGCATGAAGGCTGGGAGATGTGCGCGCAGGACGAGCAGACGCGCGCGCAAGTGTGGGCAGAGGTGCGCGCAGAGGACCAGGGACGTGCGCCCCGCGGCATGACTTTTGGGCGCCGCGGCACAGACCTCTCGGGTTGAAGTGCAAGGTTCCTCGCCGCGGCATGGAATTTGTCCGCCGCGGCCCGCATACTTTTACTTTAGTGATCCGAGCCTCCTCGCCGCGGCATGAATATTTGCCCGCCGCGGCGCAAGTGTAAAATTTGTATTTTCAACCATTGGATCAAATCCAATGGCTCATATTTTGTCTTTTCTTTTAGGTTTTTGTGTGAGCCCTATTTAAAGACATTTGGGCAGCTCATTTTGTAACTTTTGTTCATTAATGAAATTTGTTAGAAAACAAATTGTGAGAGCCCATGAGCTCCTTGCTTGATTGCAAGCCAACCCCCCAAGAACTTATCAAAGGTCTTTGCACCCCTTTGTGGCGTTCGCCCTCTCCTCCGTGCGTGGTGCGTAATATCCATGTGTGTAGGTGAGTTTCTTGCAGCCCAATCTGTGTTTTGTCTTGGATTTCTCCTCCCAATTTGGTTGTTGGGTCTTGGACCGTTGCTTTCGGTTCTCTAGCCTCGTGGCTAGGCGGGTCGATAGGAATCGCGTTCCGACGGTTCGCATCAACGTGAATGGCAAAGTCTGCAGCCTAATTATCGATGGGGGTTGTTGTACCAACATTGCTAGTACTACCCTAGTTGAGAAGTTAGGGTTACCCACAACAAACATCCCACTCCTTACAAACTACAATGGTTGAATGATCAGGGTGAGGTGAAGGTGGAACATCAAGTCTTGGTACCCTTTGCTATGGGAAATTATCAAGATGTTGTATTGAGTGATATGGTAGCGATGCAGGTTGGGCATATGATTTTGGGCCGGCCTTGGCAATATGATCGACGGGTGACTTATGACGGTTATGAAAATAAGTACTCGTTCGAGAAAGATGGAAGTAAGATAACCCTTATCCCCCTTACCCCGAAAGAAGTGGTTGAAGATCAATTGAAGATCAAGAACAAGGGAGAACAAGACAAGGGAAAGGGAAAAGAAAAAGATGAAATGCCCAAGGAGAAAAAGGGGCAAACAAAAAAAAAGGAAGAAAAGAAAAAAATGAAAGAATGTCTATTTTCTTACTTTTCTTTCTTGCAGGACTATTATGATGAGGAGCGAAACAGAGATGGACTCCTACACTTACCCCGTGATGAAGGTCCGAATTCGAGGTCGAATTCTCTTGAAGAGGGAGGAAATGATACGAACCAGATCGCGCCACTAATAAGGCCCGACACGTATCATGGACCAAGCCGAGAAGGGGGTGAAATAACGGCGTAGAAAGGCGCACCACAACACGAGCAAGGGCACCAACATGCGAAACAAGGGAGTGCCGAGCTAATTGTGGAGTTGCTGAGTTTTGGAGCTGCGCCGCGGCATGATATTCTCCCGCCGCGGCTAGCAGCTTTCTGCTTTGGTAGGATTTTGAAAGAGGCATTCTCGCCGCGGCATAAAATATGTGCGCCGCGGCGCAGGTGTTTCTGTTTTGGGCATGAAGGCTGGGATACGCGCGCGCAGACGGAGCAGGCATGCGCTCAAGTGTGGGCAGGTGTGCGTGCAGAGGACCATGGACGTGCGCGCCGCAGCATGGCTTTTGGGCGCCACGGCACAAGCCTCTCGGGTTGAAGGCCAAGGTTCCTCGCCGCGGCCCGCCTACTTTTACTTTTGTGATCCGAGCCTCCTCGCCGCGGCATTAATATTTGCCCGCCGCGGCGCAAATGTAAAAACTGTAATATTGACCATTGGATCAAATCCAATGGCTCAGATCTTGTCTTTTCTTTTAGGTTTTTGTGTGAGCCCTATTTAAAGACATTTGGGCAGCTCATTTTGTAATCTTTGATCATTTATGAAATTTGTTAGAAAACAAATTGAGAGTCCTTGAGCTCCTTGCTTCCATGCAAGCCAAACCAAGAACTTATCAAAGGTATTTGCACCCCTTTGTGGCGTTCACCCTCTCCTCCGTGCGTGGTGCGTAATATCCATGTGTGTAGGTGAGTTTCCTGCAGCCAAATCTGGTTGTGTTGCTTAGATTTCTCCTCCCAATATTGTTGTTGGGTCTTGGACCGTTTCTTTTGGTTCTCTAGCCTCGTAGCTAGTTGGGTCGATAGGAATCGTGTTGCGGGGTTCGCATCAGGAAATGATCCCAGCCATTGGATTTGATCCAATGGTCCGAATTAGACAAAATTAAACTGTGCTGCGGCGGGTAAAACATTTGTGCCACTGCGAGGAGGCTCGGGATACAATTTTAAAGTAGGCGAGCTGCGGCGGATGAAATTCCATGCAGTGGCAGGAAACCCACAATTTCAATTCGTGGAGCTTGTGCAGCGGTGCCTCAAAGCCATGCCGCGGTGCGCACATCCTTCCTTCTCTGTGCACATGTTGGCCCATTCTGCACATGTGTCTGCCCAGCCTTCTTGCAAAAAACAGGAACTCTTGGGCCGCCGAGCCTCAAATGCATGCCACGACGCGCATTCCTGCAAAATTTCTTACCAAAATAGAGTGTTTCTTGCCGCAGCGACTATAAATCAATGTCGTGGCATAGAGCTTCTCCAAATTCTACCTTCAATAGATTGCTTGGCCTCTCACAAGCTTGATGATCACTCCTCTCCATCCCTTGGCCTTGTATCAACTATTGTACAAGTCCGTTCAACGCTTCCTTGAGTTGTTTGGCCTTTGACCTCGTGATTGGTCCATTTGGGATGCATAAAGGTGGTAGCGCCATGTGATTCGTATCATTCCCCCATTCTTCAAAAGGATTCGACCTCGAATCATCACCTGCATAATCAAAAGGAGAAGGATCAAAAATATTAAAAGATGCGCTAATATTATACTCACCTAGAAGGTCGAGCTTGTAGGCATTGTCATTGATGCATTTGAGTACTTCGCTTTTCAGGAAATCTTTTTTTCCTCATATGTACCCAAACCCAATCGCTGGGTTCGAAAATGACCCTACGTCACCCCTTGTTAGCCTTAAACGCAAATTCTTCATTCTTTTTCTCGATGCGTTTGTGAATGCTTTCATGTTATTTCTTTACCGTTTCAGACTTCTTGGCACCAGTTAAATCTATTCTAATTGAAATAGGTAAAGGCAATAAATCCATTTGAGTAAGTGGGTTAAAACCATAAATAATTTCAAAAGGTGTATGGTCAGTAGTGGAATGCACACTTCTATTATAAGCAAATTCAACGAAAAGCAAACAATCCTCCCAATTTTTCCAATTTTTTTGAATGACCGTTCATAACAGAGTAGACAAAGTTTGTTTG